>SMGT01010078.1:72944-94406 GCA_004794575.1 Lanistes nyassanus | reverse complement strand
GGGGGGGGGGGGGGGGGGGGGGGGGGGGGGGGCGTGAATACAGGGGTTTACGTTGACGTCATCAGACGCCATGTTGGCTTCTAATAAATCCTATATAACGTACCAGTCAAATCTGCTTATACTGTTCCACCAAAGATGTCAGTTCCCTTCATCTTAATTTGTAAAAGGGGGCTGGGAACAGTGATTTCTTTTACAACAGCCAGCTGCTGCCCACCAGTATGGCGTCTTGTGCAGTCTTGGCTAGTGTACACACTTTAGGGTCGCGCTAAACGAATTCAAACCCCTCTGTAAACACAACTCTTTTAGGACAAACTGCTTGATTGACAGACACGGCTGATTCTCGTGATAAATGTTATAAGAAGACGATAATATGTGTGATGGATAACTGGAACTCACAACAAAAAATGTTTCAGAAGATCCAGCCCAATCGGTTAGATGACAAAAATGCAGGGAGAGGAAATCATACTGCATTTCAAAAGCTGACAATATTAAAAAGCAAGTGGTATATAACACAAACGCGCGCGCGCAAACATGCACGTACACACACGCGCGCGCGCACAGAGGACTGGGGGGGGGGGGAGGACAGATTGTGGAAAAGGGAAAGAGAGAAATCGCAAAGCTAGTCAACATCGTGGAAACATTTCTCTAGTCAACTGACATGTTCAACACATCAACGCCGTGACTGTCGAGTGGGTGAGTGGGGGGACACGAGGGTTCAACAGCTGTCGAGACGGGTAGCAGTTGCCTTTCACGCGCACATGCGCCCGCACGCAGTTATACGAGCACCAAAGCGCAGCGAACCCAGTTTGTCAACGTAAGGCCTGCCTCACACAGTTCGCCCCGAAGACAGGATAGTCCTACCGTTTGCAAGAAACAGGCGATCCAGTTTCTTCCAACGTGATTGAAATTTCGCTGCGGGCTTCGACGTTTTGCCTCAGCCCATGAACAGACTGAACTGCCCGGCAGCGAGACGTAACAGTTGTAGAGACCGCAGTACTAGTGTCTTTTAGTATGAGAGAATATAAGACAGCTGACAGTACAATAATACAACATTCGTTTCCTGTTACAGTGCTGAAACCACAGGCTAGAAAACAACAACAAAAACCACAACCTAATCAGTTGGTATTGCTAAGGAGAGTCAAGTATTCGACCTTGTTCAGTAACTGGTTCAGGGAGTTTTTGTGTGTCTACATTTTGTGTATCTACTACAATACTGGCAACAGGTGTTTGGCTTAAGGAGGATGACGAAGAAGAAAATAAAATCGCCTACCTTTTCGTTAGTATCTTTCCCGACGAGATTCTGAGACTTAATCGACTATTTTCCTCACGGCGATAGGTAACGGCGGGCAAGCGAAATCTGCCTTGCTAAACTACACCACTTGCCTTGCTAAACTACACCACTTGCCTTACTAAACTACATCACTTGCCTTCCTAAACTACATCACTTGCCTTGCTACACTACTCGCTTCCCTTCCATTGCATTCTCGATTATTCGGTCTTGCTCATGTTCTCGCCGCTGGGGTCTAACGGGTAAAGCATTCGCTTCCGGGGTGAGAGGTCGGCGGTTCGTGCAACTGCCGAGTCATAAATACTTTAAAATTTGCAATCTGTTAGCTTCCCTGGAGAAGCCTGGCACTATAGGGAAAGGTACTAGGATTGGTTGACCTGGTGTCAGTATAATGTGACTGGGTGGGACTGAACCCTGTGCTGTGACACCAGTCCCAGTTTTGTGGCAGCACCTTTACTTGTCACAAGCAACACCGTCCTGATATGCAGGCAGTTTGCGACTAGACGTTATCTAATGAAAACCAAAATCCTTTCTCTTTCAAAATCCTGCGCAGAATAATGCATGGCTTCTAAACTTTCTGCATGTGAATAGAGCGATCCTCGTAAATAGCAATCTGTTTCAGGGGATTTTTTTTTCGCCGCAGTCAAGGGATTCATTTACATACATTTTTTCCTCAGCAGTAACGTTTGGCAGTGGTACATCTTTTTCCTATAAAAGCGTTGTCTGGTTAATAAAGGTAACGTCAACAACAAAATCAACAAACCTTGTGACAGACCTCACATCCAGCCCATTGCTCAGCTGTTTCATCATCTTCCCAGCAGTCTGAATGGGCGACTGCTTATTACACGGGCTGTTTTCGGAGTAAACACACACTGTAATCCGAGTAAATACATACTATTTCCACAGTAAACATAAAAACAGCGTGAGCTGTGACTTGCGGACAAGTTTGTTTGTCTTCACAGATTGCAGCAAATATTAATAAAGCATTTCCCTCTCAACAGGGACAAGCAAGTCGCTAGCACCAGCAGAAACCCGGCGTCACTATATTCAGGGGTTACGCATGAAAGCGCTTTAAAGTTGAATCGTTTAAAGTTTTAAACAAATGCCGAGGAAGTTTCTGCGTCAAGAGGCATGTGAGGATGCCATTTATGTCTAAAATACGTGTAATCTTTAAGCACATTGATCTTTACAGGAAATTTGTTTTCCAAGCGGATTATTTAGATATTTGTATTATATGATTTTTAATTGTTAATTTGCTGAAAGATACGTTTGGTGGGCTGATGTTTCGACGAAAGAGTAATAACTTTTACTCTGTTACAGATGAACAGAGCACAAAGAGACAGACGGACGGACGGATGGACAGATAATTTAATCTCTGAATAAACTCACCATAGCAACAAAAAGTCTAAGAAGATTCTTTCTTCCTCCTGGCTTTCCCCCTTACCTACACCTGAACCTATTATTCTCAGTGTTTAAAGTTCTTTACAGTCCCGAACACCTTGACGGTCTGAGGGGTCAGATTTCGAGGCTGGAGGTTGGTGGTTCGCAACCCGGCCGAGTCTATGACTCAACGAACTTGGCGATCCAGCAGCCCAAGAAGCCTGGCACTGTAGGGAACAGTACTAGGACTGGTTGGCCCGGTGTCAGTATGACGTGACTGGGTGGGACTGAGGCCCGTGTTGCGACAGCAGTCCTAGTGTGGCAGCACCTTGTGTAAGCAACACTATGCTTATATGCACCTCCTTTGCGAATGGACATTAAGCAACGAAAACAAAACCAAAGCTGTTGTTACAGTCCACTAATGTTAGACTTTGGAAAACGATTTCGGTCCATATAGAATTCTATACATAAATTTCTTTAAAATTCTATGAATATTCTATACCCCTCCCCCTTCACCTCCACCCTGTCGTACATATCCTACCCGCATACGCGCACTGAACCTCAGCCACGCAACACTCTGGCTCACCTGGAGGCAGAGCCTTTGTACAGGGCAGCACCTGGCGGTCACGGCAAGTTGCGTCGTGACGCCTGTTCACGCGTTCTTTGTGAGAGCCATTCTGAGGGTCGGCCATTTACAAGCGTGAGAACACGTTCGTTTTCTTGCAGGCTGTCACAACCCGCTCATTTCTCTCGTGCAGCCTTGCGTACTTTCTTTGGAATGCAGGTGGCATAAGCCAGTGTGCTATGCTTTCTTTAAATAAAACAAAGCAGTAGAACAAAAACAGAAAAGAACAAAACAAAAACAAAACAAAATCTTTACAAGACATATATATTAACAGTGAGGGTCAAAATACTCTCCACCACTATCAGTCTTATTTACTGGGAGGTGTTTGTTGCTTGTCAAAAGTAGATATTGAGACCGCTTTAAAGAAGACTTTAAAATGGGGAGGAGTTCGAACTGAACAAACTATCAGGTGAAAGTGTTGTGTGTTCTACACGTAGTCATGGTGTGTGTGCAGTTGAAACAGGTATGTGTGTCTTCATTGTTATGATTGTAAAGCAAGTGATGGCAGGAAACCCATATTAGCTAGCCAAAAAGAAAGTCGGGGAGTCATCTTCTGTCAATGAACCTAGATTATTATTCATTCTGTATCTATAAATAATATTTTCTTTTCTGTCATTGTCTTACGGAGTTTTGTTATTCCTTTTGTTGTGGGGAGATTGTAGGTGGATGGGGGCTCGTGCAATGGTGTGCTGTGAGACAAGCATATCAAACTTGTAAATAATACAGGGGTGGTAATTTCCATCAACCCATATGTCGTCACCATAACGGCGGTTGTGCAGAGCGAGAGCATTGAGGACAGTTAAAGGGTGACTCATCCCTAGAAACACATATTCTGTAATTGATAGGGTACATGCTGATTAGAATAATGTCTGCATTGTGTTGTGTCGAATGGGGGCTATAATATATGGACAGTGTTGATTGCATTGTAGGCCTACAGGACAGTGAATCTAAAGGTCTAATATGAAACTTTCTGACACATTTAATATGTTGTAAAGAATGTTGGATTATAATCTGATGGAATATTTTGGCGTTGCAGTGGGGCCCAAAGAGTTCTTAAATCATACAGTTTTTTTAGTAAAATATTTGAAGATATTTAATATATAGAGAGAAACCTTTAATAAAACAGCACATTCTGTTGGGACACATAAAATTCCCTTTACAAAATGATTTCATTTTTGGCTTTATGGCATTATTCACATAGTGTTGATGTGAGCCGAACAAAACAGATTTATAACCTCAACATTCTGTGAATGCCATTTCAAGATGATTAACCCTTTACTAGTTTTAGTCTTGTGTTTATTTAAAACTTCTTTCCCACACAAAGAACTAAACTTGCTTTTACACAGGTATGAGCCAGGTGGAGATAGCCAAACAAACTGTATTATGGAAGTGGCTATTTTGGAAACACCATATTATTTCCAGTTTAAAGAGACTTGGAGACAACACAAGACAGTAAGCAGCAATATGCACAAGGTGTATATAAAGGCTTTCATGACCAGAGATGTAAATAATGGACATAGTGAATAAACTGCCAACTGCTCTGGTTGCCTTGTGTTATTGTTTGGGTATGCATGCTAATGATAAAATGGCTGTTGGATATTATTAGTCATGACTGTTGAACTGACTGCACATGGCTGGCCATTGTTCAGGTCATGATGTCAGGTTGTTGTTTTGTTGTTGTTTTGTTGTTGTTTTGTTTTTAAGTGTGAAGTGCACTGGAAAATGTTAGCTTCTGTGGAGGAGACTGTATTGTGACTGCTTCCTTGTTACATTCACACAAGTAACACTTTATCCCTACACTTTCCTGCCTATGCTTCATTGATATTGTTGCAATAAGGAATTGAACATAATCACTAGATATTGTTATTAGTGTACATCTTCCCAGTCCATACGCACAGAATACAGAGAATACCCAGAGAAGAAAGAATCTGTCATCTTTGTAACAGCAACGACATCGGTGATGAGTACCATTATTTATTTTGCTGCGATAAATTTAAGGATAACCGAAACAAATGGCTACCTTATTACTACAGAAACCGCCCTAATACCAATAAATTTCAGTGCCTGCTCTCAACAGGGAGCAAACGATTGCTTACAAAGCTGTCATGTTTTATTAAAATCTTACTTAAAGACGCTTGTGTACATGGATAATTGTATGTTTGTAGCAAGCTCTTGCGAGCCTCTTAAGATAGGTTGTTAATTCGTTTGCTTATCAAAGTGAATTTTTGCTCACCTATTTATTGATTTGTTGTACTGTTGCTTATGTTTTGTCTTTATACCCCACTGAGGGTGAAGGAAGAAAAATAAATTCTGAAATTCTGAAAAATTCTACAGTCCTACAAGCATGAGATTGTTTCATATGTAAAATAGTTGTTAAATGTGAGCAGTAACACCGAGGACGCGTCAATTCAGGAGTTCCTGCAATCCGTAATAGTGCAAGCTAGAAAATTATAATATAACATTAGTTTGTGGTGGTGGGAGGCTGGAGCTTAACATCCATGTTCCAAGCAAAAGTGCATATTTGTGGGACAGACAGACATTTTACTATGCTGCCACACTGGGACTGGTATTGCAACACAGACCTTCAGTCCTACCCAGTCACATGTTTTAACATGTGCAAGGTCATTTGACTTCTGTTTTAAGGGATGCGTGGTTTGAGGAGACAAACAGTACGAGACGGACACAAACAAATGTTCAAAAGGATTTACAAGATAAGCATAACTGATAACGAGAATACAGCAACTCAAAGATAAAATCCTTCTTAATGAACGGGAAGCATGTCCTGTGTCAGCAGGAGGAAGAAATCGTCAGAGAATGTGTTGCTACGGTGATACTTTTGGAGTTGTGGGGGGGGGGGGCGGGATAGTGGGTGTCAGTACCGAAAATGTTTTGCTCTCCTTTTAATTGTTGTTGAAGACACATAACACTCTCCTCACGGTTTCCCTGCTGTATACGCGAAAGTGCAATCCGTTATATTCAAAGAATCAAACACATGCGTTTCAAACTGATTCAGACTTCAAAGAGCACCATGTGGCGTCCATTGACGGAATCTAATTGAAACAGGTGCGCAGACGAATGTGACGTCACGTGTATGTCGTTTCAGCTGCAAATCATCATTGACAGCAAATCCTTGGCATTTCCCACGCTGCTACCACGAAACGCTTTCAGCGGTCAAATTTTCCACGAAGTCGACGACAAGATGAAGTAATGTCCTTGCCCGCACGCCGAGAATTCCAAATCTGTTAACGGAAAGAGCCACTAAGAACATTTTCGCACGTCCCACTGTAGAAGAACTAAGTTGTAATAAATACAAAGCGAATGTCTCCGTCACCAAACTGTGAGCGAGCGACCCGCAGTGTTCGTGCTTGCCGCCGATGCGAAGGATCGCGGGTTCGAATCTATGTCCGGCACTTTCTGCATATAACACCTGTTTACTGGAAGTTTTTTCCCCCCAAGTATTCAGGTTTCCTTCCCCTTTTTTTCCTTTCCAAACGCCCCTCGTCAACTTCTCTTTTCCTAAACCTGCCTTTGTTGCAATAATCTAAGCACAAATCTTTACACAATGAACCAAGCTGCGATTAAAAGCTCGTCTTTGGGAAGTCCATACTTTACAAATTTGATTAAATTAATTTGAGAGACCAAATCATGAACTCTGTGTATTTCGCTAACGTTTATATAAAAATGTATTTGCTGCCTCTCTTTTAAACAGTCGGAGTCAATTTGTCCGATACATATTCAGTAATTTCAAGACGGCAAAGGGCTACTGTAAGTGAAGCATGTCAAGTTGTTCACGACCATAAATTTTAAAGAAAAGTCAGATTGTCTCGCTATGTTTTCCATGCGACGCACTGCAGCACACCGGCCCCTTACACGGTTACGTCAAATGTGACGAAGATAACAAAACAAAAAAGGGTTAAGCTGTCCAATTAATGCTGCGTTGCACCCGTATTTACCCAGCACCCCTCCTATCCCCGGTGGAGGATTGTCGCTGCAGGACGTTTGGAGTTCTTTTAAGCTAGAGAGAAGGAGGCAAAGAGATGCATGCACTATAGGGAACGGTTCTGCACAGCCTCATTCTGAACCAGCCCAGTCTCGTTCTGGCTACAAGATTTTTTTTTCGCGTCCAACGTGCGCAGCAAAAGCAGCATCTCTATGCGTGCGGTCCAGCACCTCGCACGTGCAGCACGGGGGGACAGGGGGCGCTCTGAGCCTTCAATTAGAAGCAAGACATCGTAATTACGGGCGAGTCGGGCCGAGGCGCTAAGCGGGTATTCGCGGAATCTAGATGGAATCTACTTCTGAAGGTTCTAGAGTTTCGGGCCATGCCGCGGCACCTCCCTTTCGACACCCGACGAAATCGCGCCCAGCTGGGGCACTGACGATAACGTATAAGGACAGCTGCGAGCGGTCCGCTGCACGTGAAACAAGCTCTAAAGAAAAAAAGAACCATGGAAAAAATCCCAGAAGAAGGCTCGGAGAAATACCGAAATGAAGAGCGAGCGGGAGGGGGAAAAGGGTCCTCGTGGCCAAAAGAAAGCGGTGGGGTGGGGGAGGGGAGGTGAGCATGTGACGGCTTGCGAGGGACGTGATGGAGGAGAGGAGGGTGATGGAGGGTCAGGAGACATTAACGAAGCTTTGTACCTGGGCATGAAAGTCTGACACAGCGAATAGGGACACCACATAATAATGGCGCACAAAATAGCAGGCGAATTCCCGAGCCAGTCAGCCAGTCAGCCAGGCAACCAGGCAGCCAGGCACACGGCCTCAACGGCAGGATAGCCTATATCTTCACCTCTCCAACCAGACCTCAGTGGTCTAGTCGTTAAGGGGTCCGCTTCCGAGGCGGGAGGTCAGTGGTTCGCAACCCGGCCAAGTCAAGACATACAAATTGACAGTCTAGTACCTTCCCTACCAGACGCCTGGCACTAGAGGGAACAGAACTAGGACTGGTTGGCCCGGTGTCAGTATAATGTCACTGGGTGGGACTGAAGTCTGTGTTGTGACAGCAGTCCTAGTGTGGCAGCACCTTAACTTGTCTAAGCAACACTATTCTTATACGCACCTCCTTTGCGACTGGACGTTAAGCAGCAAACACTTCAACAAACAACCTCTCCATCCAGAATGACTTTGGAAACGACTACCATACCTTGACCAGAAATGGACGGAGACTCATTTCTGTATGATAAAAACTAGCGTTCTCTTCGGGAAATTAGACGTCAAAGAAACGAGGGCCCATGAGCGTGCATGATTGTACGCTGAGAAAGCTTCGCTGCACGATATAGTCTGTGTAATCCATGACAGGAGAAATACATTTATAATTCACTCTCATAAAACAGTTTACAGACTGCAAGTTAATTGAAAAACGTGAAACTAGTAGGCTGTTTTTCCCTTTCCCAAACATTTGCAAACTATTACTATAATCTCCCTTCTGCTAAAGTCTTAAACGTTCTTTCCGATAGGGTTTTTTCCAATATTTCTTTACTGTCAGTTCACCACCTGTTTATGGTACAGCTGTACAGGTGGTGAGGAGGGTGGGGTAGTCGTTAGTAGAGGTTGACAACTAAACCACTGAGGGGGGGGGGGAGGGATAAGGGATGGATGGCTGGGCGGTGGTCGCTGACATGTCCCGGCCAAGGCCAAACCCTGAAATGGCATTTACTGGGTGTTGGCGTCTACATGTCTGTCAAACAGATGACGGAGCAGTGACAGCTTTCCACAGCTGAAGTCTGACCTCCCACCTCTCTCTGCAGTCAAACTTTTTCTTTTTTTTTAATTTCTGATACGGAAATGTGTTTTTTTCTGACGAAACAGTACGGTTTAGTACTCACGTGGAAGTTCACTTTGGGTTTTTTTCATGTCAATGTCATTTAAGTTTTATTTAGTTAACTTTTGGAAGTGAAACCCGTCTGACGCTGGTTTCGCACCGAGTTTCTTGTAGTGACGCCAGAACATTATCTGTGGTGACAGCATCGCAAATCCTTTCCAGTACAGAACTCGCCATTTCCTGCCCGCCAAGCAGACAGGAACACATCTGAGGTCAGAAGACACCGAGAACTAGGTCCCAGCTCGTTCAACATCCGCCTAAGAAACAGTGCCCTGATGGTTCTGACTTCCGCCTTGCTGACCTGTTCACACCCTTGTCTCCCCTTTGTTGTCCGCGGCATCAAAAGCAGGGTCCTTGGGCTGACATCTCTCGGATTTCGTGTCCGCTTCCGAGCAGATCTCTACAGCTCTATCTCGGTGTGCCATCTAAAACGCTCCCGGAATTTGCCAAGCGGTAAAAAGATAATTTGTGATAAAGGCCGAGCGAGACATGTTCATCGTTACAAGTGTTGGCGCGATACGATCACGATACCATCTGTTAGCGGCGGACGTTATCGCTAGGATCAATCTGCTCGCTGCCTCTCTGTCCGCCATCTTGCCGTGCCGCAGGTCCCTCCCTCCTCCACCTACAGAGGCGAGACTGGAACGAGATTTGCCGAGATTTGAGGTACTAAAACAGCGACTCCCTCACGTCAAAGTTTCCATTTTTTTCTTTTGTAATTTTTTAAAAACTTCTTAACAGCCTGATTTTGGAGTCTTAACATTTGTTCCTGATTCTCCAGTTACGCAAAAAACTATGTTTCTCTAGAGGTAGACTGTTTATACTCAGCCGAGGCTCTTCTTATCTCTGTCGTCGTTGTTCTTTCTATCATCATCGTTGTCGTCGTCGTTGTCATCATTAACCACCAACAACAACACCACCAGCAGCAGCACCACCACCACCCCCTTCGGTTTTTTCATTTCACTCAGGATCTTCCTGTAGGCCATGGAGCACACGAAAGTCCGTCGGCGCGTGTGCACGTGCATGGGTGACTACAGACCCGAGCGCGAGCACCTGTCTGCTTGCGTCAAGTCTGCAGCACCCCAGTGTGGGAACTAGTTTCAGGCGACTAAACACCACTCGTCACGAGCGCAAGCGATTCTTTTCTTTTCTGGCAGCGGGCTGACGCAGTCACGCTCCATCATGGCAAGTTTGAAACACAGACTCCAGCAAAACCCACAACTAAATCGAGTATTTGTCCATCGATATGTTTGTCCTTTTCCTTTTCTGTATTTTGCATCCTTTCCTTTTCTTTTCCTTTCTTTCCTTGCTTCTTGGGTTTTTTAATCTTTCTTTCGTTCCCTATGTACATCTTCCGCTGTTCTTACCCCCACCTCTCTCTCTCTCTCTTTCTCGCTCTCTCTCTCCTCTCGTGTAATGCTTGCATGTGTAAATCCTTGCGGGCCTCGCGCGTTCGTGCTCCTGAAGATCGATTTTCCATCCCACCTTTTGTGACATATTTTCCTTTTCTTACAATTTCTGTCTTGTTTCATTCGAATTAATAATTAATCGAGCGGTTTTCCCTCATTGTATCTATTAAAAGCAGATTAAAAGACATTGATTTGGACGAAAGGAAGCAATCAGAGCGAGATGAAAAAGCGAAAAAGTCATGTGTCCCTGTGTGCCCGACGTCATGGACAATAAACTAGGGTCCGCGACGCACGACCAAAACAAGTGTGTGCCCAGATCTTACACTCCGACTCGAACGCTTGCATCCGAACAATTCAGACCAAAGGTATTATTTGCCTGCCGACGTCTCACGACATTCTAATTATGCACGCATGCGCGTGCCAGAGGGCATCTTCCAGGCTGTTTTTAGCAGCGTGTACCGAAATTGCTCTTCCGAGTCGAAGAGCGACACACACGTGCTAGCACGCCCCGCCTCCGGAGTTGTTCTGCCTGCTGTTACTATTTGTGGACACTGCTGGGCACGTGCAGTATGTTTACGCGCGCGCACAAAGACATGTGCGCATGTGTACGCGTCTGCGCCAAAGAGGACGGAAGGGAGGAGACAATGGTCAAGATGGCAGGAGAAGGAGAAATAATAATAATTTGTTTATGTTTCTGTTTCGGATGACGAATGTATTGTTGATACAATGTTGCAGTTTATTGAAACAGAGCAGACGGGGGAACCGTAGCGAGGGAGGTGTTTGTACACTGTCTCACGCACGTGCACCTCTCGTGCGCGATGACTTCACTGGGCGTGGTGATCACATGGGCTGGTCAGCTTTGACGTACGTACAGCAGCGGCAGTATGAAAGACGAAAGATGCCGAAGAGAAAACAGAGGAAGACGAAAGGGAGAAGAAGAAAAAAATATATAAGGACGAGATTGTAGAAGTGACTTCGAAGATTAAGAAAAGACTGAAACGAACATAAACTATTAATCAGCAAAACCAAGGAAAGATAGCTAGTTAGGTGCTTTTAACTCCTAACGAAAGCTAGCTTGATAGCCGTGCAGTCTAGTTTCAAATACTTATACAACTTTTTTTTTCATGTTTAGCTGTCTATCGAACACGTTACCCAGTGTTTAGCTATTTCCAACACACCACCAGTCAGTCTTCCAATCGTTATGTTTAAATTCACAACAATAAATACCTCTTAAATATTCGTTATTCACTTTCAGCTTGTCACATTCAATTTTTTAACTGTGTTTCAGCCACTAATATCCCACATGTGTACACCTCTTTTAGCAAGGTGCTTTTGTAGAAAAATATCTTACTAACATCCTACAGATATTTTTGATCAGATATATTAGCGTAAATTCAGTAAATTATGATTGTCGTTCTCACTGTTTTCCGTCAAGACATAGGAATGGTGTTTGATACTGCAGGCCCTTTTCTAAAACCAAA
Organism: Lanistes nyassanus; assembly: GCA_004794575.1. NCBI lineage: Eukaryota > Metazoa > Mollusca > Gastropoda > Architaenioglossa > Ampullariidae > Lanistes > Lanistes nyassanus. The sequence goes on along the minus strand of SMGT01010078.1, from coordinate 82,399 downwards.
CTTGTCCAGGTCCAATAGTAGTGTGGTGTTTTGATGTCGTTAGTATGGGAATATAATGTTCTGATATCGTTACTCTGGGAATATGTTATTCTGATGGATGTGCACATCAGGCTCAGCGGCCTTGGGCTGTGACATCACGCAGAAACCTGGCTCCCTGACGCGGGTCCCAGAAAGCTGGAAAGAAGCATTTATCATTAATGTTTCTGAGATCACAGGGCCGACGACTGAGCTTTTCCAGACGCCGCAGGTGCACCTGAAGGCTCTTTTCAGGTGTGCACAGAGCGCGCGTATGGTGTAAAGTAGCTGACGTCATCACTCGAGCCGCACGTGCAAAAGAGACCCGAGAGCGGTACAGCAGTCTAGCAGCACTATTTCAAGTAAAAGGCAGCTTAGCTTCAAACACATTAGCACCGTGCAGACTTCGGGACTATGATCAAGATCTGAAGAGACGGGCATGATCAGAACATGTCGGTGGAACCTGTTTTATCCGCACTTTGTACGTAATATACCTGTAGTCACAAGAAATTGGTAACACTTTCTACAATACGGCGCTTTCAAAAGGATGTCGAATTACCAAGCTAGTCGACGAGTTCTATGTAATCTTATCAACGAAAGCAGGTGAAAATAATAGCAAAACAAAAAGCAGACACATAAGTTTAATCTAAATCTTTCGTGTTTAAATAGGAGACTCAACTAGTCCTCCCGCGTGACAAATATGATATGAAGCAACAGCCAGTAGCCTACAACCATGATTGCTTCAAACAACAAAGTTCAGATCCTTCGAGCAACTTTGATTTATAAAAGTGTTTGAGAGTGGTAGATTGCATAGCTGGTGGTAGCAGCGTCCAACACTTGAAAATTACGAATGCGAGCATATTGCTGGAAAGCAACGGATCGTTTCTAGAAAGCTATCACAGTCCTTGCAGTAGTATCACCTCCATTGTCATCGTCTCTATCATCATGATCGCTTGGGACTTAAAAATCAAGGCCCAGAGGCACTGCTGATAAGTTCGGTGAAGCTTGCATCCCCAGCTTGTCGACTTGGAATATTCTTCTCCCCCTAAACACCAACCAACCAGCCAGCCAACCAACCAACCAACCAACCAACCAACCAACCAACCAACCAACCAACCAACCAACCAACCAACCAACCAACCAACCAGCCAGCCAACCAACCAACCAACCAACCCTAAGCGCCAAAGCCGATTATAACGTTGTTCTAGTGTCATGTTATTAGCATTGTCGTGTTCTTTAGCACAAAGTTACTTCGTGTGTCAATACAACTACACAACAATTGTACTTCTTTAAACTTTTCTTTCTACACCAAGTTTGTAGTGTCCAGTTTGTATAACACTTCTGAGGCAACACGTATGATGCTTTCTCAAATATATTTTTTTTACATATTAACAATAAGTTCATCATCATGATCTTTCTGTTACATCTCAATCCATCCCTCGTTTCTTAGAGACCCCGTGACTTTTCAGTCATTAAGAGTGTCTGACGTATTTCCTGTTCCGCACGTGCGTCCAGGATGGAGGCTTCTCATTCTCGCACCCCTCTCTCCTTGCACACTCCCCCTTTTGTCGCAGAAATCGTGCAAGAGAGCAAGGTGGTGCGAAAGCTAGGGGCTTGCCCACTGCTCTTTGTTCTGGAATTCCATCACTCCTCGTGCCACTTGCTGTAGCCCGCTGCAAGCAGCGGCCCAACAAGAGAAGAAAGCGTGACGAAAAAAGAAAGAAGAAAAGAAAAATAGATCGAACCTAAAATTTCAGTACAAAATTTACGGATGTACTTGAGATTAGCTCACGAACTTATAATCACGTGCACGCACGCGCGTTAACACAGTCACTCCCATCCTTCGGCCCTCATCCCCCATCTTTCTCTCTCTCTATCTATCTCTTTCTCCCTCCCTCCCTCCCTCCCTCCTCTCTGTCACACAAACAGTTCCCTCTACCCTCCGAACACAGACCCACACATATATGTTTATATCTGTATATATAATATCCACGCAAACCTGAAAATATACAGTACGTGATACGCACGTCCGAAGTTCTGTTGCTTTTCCTCCGAAGCTTTGAGTTTTGTGTAGAGGTTGTCATTTTCAATTCACACAATTCAAGAGCTCAGAGTAAGCAGGACTTTATTGGACGAAAGCAGATCACTTAATCAAAATACATCTCAGTTCTCGTTCCCTTACAACTGTAATTCTACAGATTCAACATATCGTTACTCACACGGACACTTAATCGTTTTTATTTTTAAGGAACAAGGCTGAAAAAAGATATTTCCCATCGGGCAGAATTTTGATTTGTAAGAGGCAGGAGGCAATAGTGTTCTTGACTTTCTGTTCCAAAGACATTGTCAAAGTCTGTCATTTTACTACCTTATACATGGTTAACAGGATATTAAAGTAACTTTTCCTTGTATACAATTATCAGCCTCTATCGGGATTATCCACGTAGATGGCGCTGTGTTTTTGTGCAGAATTACTAATTTCTGTGGCTTTGTGTCTTTGTGTACAATTATCAACGTCTATGACTGTGTCCTTGTGTACAATTATCAGACTCTGTGACTATGTGTCCTTGTGTACAATTAACAACGTCTGTGACTATCTGTCCTTGTATAAAATTATCAAACTGTGTCCGTGTCCTTATCTACAATTATCAAACTGTCTGTGTCCTTATGTACAATTATCAAACTCTGTGACCTTGTCCTTGTGTACACTTATCAAACTCTGTGACTATCTGTCCTTGTGTACACTTATCAAACTGTGTCCGTGTCCATATCTACAATTATCAAACGTGTCTGTGTCCTTATGTACAATTAAACTCTGTGACTGTGTCCTTGTGTACAATTATCAAACTCTGTGACTATGTGTCCTTGTGTACAATTATCAACGTCTGTGACTATCTGTCCTTGTGTACAATTATCAAACTGTGTCCGTGTCCTTATGTACAATTATCAAACTGTGTCCGTGTCCTATCTACAATGATCAAACTGTGTCTGTGTCCTTATGTACAATTATCAATTATCGTATTTGACCTGGCTTCTTGTGTTTATCAAATGATCATGTCAGTTTTGTCATTAATCATCAAAGTTTATGTTGTATTCCTTATACAATGTCATCAGCCTCCGCGACGCTGAATTCTTGAATCGTCACCATTTTCGACGCATCCCTCTCTTAAAGAGCAGGTAACACTGACGACGGAACCTCGGGTTGCAGAAGCTGTAGATGAACGCGTTCACAGCGCTGCTGAGGAAGTAGGACCTCATGAACAAACCGTAAAGGTTTAAACCGCAACGTGTGAAGCTTTTGCACAGGTTGGCAGGGTCGTTGCTCATTATCCTGAAACATGAGAGGAGGACCATGAAGTATTGACAGAAAACAAGCAGCGTTATTCTGCAGGAGACAGCCAATGACTGAGTGGTTCGGGCCCTGGTTCGTCCCCGTGCGCCGCGCCACACTTGCCCCCAGTTCACCCAGCTGCAAAATGGGTACCTGACCCCGTGGTTAAAATGTCACACGGATGCGTTTTGATACGAAGCAAAACCAAAATCAGGATGTTTGAACCTAGTTTTATGTTTTTGTACGTGTGTCAGAGCACGCAAACTTAATTCGTGCATTCATGATTTGCTGTGATTCGAGCCTAGCGCCTGCTCTAGACATGGGGCGTGTTGCGTGATTCGCATTTCGTGATTCGGAGCGTGCCAGCCAATAAAATATAACGAACGGGATCATACAAAGCTTCGACCTTTTCCGATTGATAAACGAGTACGCTAACGCAACCGGTCTGCTTGGAAACTTGTCTCATTTCGATCGATCTATGTCAAGTTCAAGAGGTTTCATGGGATGTTAGATATAAGCCTTATTGAAATCAGCGAAACTTACTGAAATCAGCCACTGCGCTAGTGGATTTCATAATAAAATGCACGCATTCCAGCCGTTGACCTACACACATAGATGTAGGTCAATGATCCTTACAGCAGCAAAAAAGGGGAACAACTCGTGGATCTTGCTAGCTGAAGGGGAAGAACCTGTGTTTCTATTCAGTCGTTGTCTGCCTTCTTCGATCGTGGTAGCCAATCAAAGCCCATCAGTGCAACCTACGTTTCACGGTAGCCAAACTAGTTTTATCATGGTAGTTATGCAGTGGAACCTACATTTCATCACGGTACCCAGGCAGTGGAACCTATGTTTCATCACTGTACCCAGGCAGTGGAACCTATGTTTCATCATTGTAGCCATGCAGTGGAACCTACGTTTCGTCACTGCGGTCATGCAGTGTGAAATTCTCTGATTAGTTAATCTTATTCTGTCACGATATACACTGAATAGTTAGTGACGACAGCTACAATAGTAAGAGGTGGATGAAATCTTACCTCATGGCGAAGTGAGGAAGCCAGTTTGCGATGTAAAACGCAGTTAGTACGGCCATCATGAATGTGGTACGAGACCGGAAGTGGCGCTTGTTCCAAGACTTCGGAGCATTGGGACTAGGTGTTGACTGCACGGTCCTGCTCTGCGGCCTTGCTGGCCTTATAAGCACACGTTTGCCTTTCAGTGGTGATATTTCCTCTCCGGTGCTTACACTTCGTGACAAAACCTCGCTGGACCCCCCAGGAGTGCTGCCTGTAGTCACTTTTTCACCTGGCTCACTTGTGTCTGGACGATTCCAATTTTCCAGGCAGCAAGACGGCTGCTGGATAACCTGATTCGACTGGGAACAAGAAACCTCGAGAGAACTAACTGTTTCACTGCAGTCGATCTCACTCGTTTTGAAGTTTGCAGAAACGCCATCTTGTCCTTCTTTCAGGTCACAGGCCGCTACCTTGACGTCAGCAAGTGGGGATCGTGTGTGTTGAGACGATTTTCGTCTGGACTGTTTGAAATTCACGCTCCGTCGTCGTCGAAAGACTGTTACTGCAATCCGGAAGTAAAACACAGTCATCAGCAACAGTCCGCAGCAGAAAGACGCTCCGACAACAGTGAGGTAAGCGAGCGGGTAGATTGTATCCCGGAAGGGGTCGTGAACCCAGCACATGACCGCCTTGACCCCAGGGCGTGGACTGTCCAAGGTGTGGTAGCCATAGAAGGGCGTGAAAGGGATGAAGAGAACGGTGGCGACAACAGTGGAAGCTGCGACCAGCTTCCAGGCTTGTCTGGCACCCAGAGGGTTCTCGAACGGCTTGCAGATGCGCTGGTAGCGGTCGTACGCCACCAGCACGAGATAGAACCCCGACGCTTGAGTAGGGATCGTGGCAAACACGTAGAAGCAGCGGCAGAGAGTGACGTCATAGCTGTCGTAGGCATGGCGAATGGTGAGGATCTGCAGTGGCAGGCCCAGCACGTTGGTCAGCAGGTCGCACGTGCTCATGGTCAAAACGAACACGCGCGTGGAACTCTCGGGGAAACGCAGGTAGTAGACGAGGAAGGACAGAATGTTGCCCACCGTCCCCACCAGCACCAGCGCATACAGGTAGATAACCACCGGCCTGCGGTTGTACCACGACTCTAGGCTGAGCCCTTCCAGGTACTGCCTATCCCCATCCTCGTACCAGTCCGTCGTGTTTTCATAATCAATCGTCATTCTGGCTGTGCGTGTTAACGCTTGAGATTCATAACAGCACTGGGTTCTGGACCCCAAGGCTCTGCTTCTATCCCCGTATGCCGCAGCTCACTTTCCACAGTTCTCTCAGCTGCGAATAAGGTAAGGCAACGAAGACGAGGAGACGAGGACCTTTCACGATGCTGGGGGCAAGGCAGCAAAGACGAGGAGACGAGGACCTTTCACGATGTTGGGGGTAAGGCAGCAAAGACGAGGAGATGGGGACCTTTCACGATGCTGGGGGTAAGGCAGCAAAGACGAGGAGACGAGGACCTTTCACGATGCTGGGGGTAAGGCAACGAAGATGAGGAGACGAGGACCTTTCACGATGCTGGGGGTAAGGCAACGAAGACGAGGAGACGAGGACCTTTCACGATGCTGGGGGTAAGGCAACGAAGACGAGGAGACGGGGACCTTTCACGATGCTGGTCCACAGACACCTTCACAAGAGACTTACTCTGCGCCGAAAGCGTCGATATAAATTCGCAATCACTAGCGAGTAGATCAGTACTGTACAACTACACCAAGCACGCATTCCACCCAGAATAAATCTAGAAAATTCGGCGCCGGTAAATACTTTATCAGCTAAAATTCTGTTGTGCAGAATGAGTCCAAGAAACAATTGTGATCAATGCGATTTCAGGTCTTTAATTAACGGAGCATGAGAGATATGACAGATATCCTGTCAAATGAAAGCATTTAGAAAGTCACATACTATGTAGTTCACTGCCGGAAACAGATAAGTATAAGAAAGCCTTTCATCAGGTTTGACGCAACAGGAAATGTTTAGCAGCCAGGGGTGGGGTGCATGAGCGAACCCAACTTGTGATAAGTAGTGCTTAAAATTAAGTTTGCGATCTTAAGACTAAGACGGTGAAAATCGGTGTGCGTGAGCAGTCTCAACTTCGTTAAGTCTAAGATCTCTTGCTTAACTTTAAGGCTGCTACCCCCATGTCATATATCCTTACTTAGTTGAGTTGGCCGACTTAACAGTGTAATTTTGCTTTCTGTGACTGGAGAGTTGGGAAGATTGCAGCACAAAGGCTATGCTCTAGGCTTCGCGCGTTTCGATGATGTTTGATCTTTCGCGATAAAATTCTTTGAAGTTTTTATGAATTCGTGGAGCTATTTTGCAGATTCCCTTTTCGACGTGGGAACATAGTATTTCTGTGTGATATAATCGCCAACGACAGTCATCCACTGCCACAAAAAGTGGTCGGTAAAAACTTGCAATCGGGCACTGAGGTTGGGTCCGATTGTAAGTTGTTAGTACAGTGGGACATGACAGTGTACAGTGGGACATGATCGGTCACACTCGACTTTTGTTTTGCACAGGTATGATCAACTGAGGTCCACTTTTGTGCCAATAACTCAAAATAAGTTCCATCGTGTCCCAGTGTGTCATATTCGGGTCTGATTGTCAACATTTCTGATCAGGTCGAGTCCCACAATGTGAATGTGTCCGATAACCACCGATTGTAAGTTTTTTACCTGACCGAGTGACAGTATGGTTTTGTTTTCTCTGTCGACGTGTTAGACTGACTGGCAAACAATCCATCTTTATACTGAGCGTCGAGTTCCAACAGCGTGCGAACTTTATGGTCACGCCAAACTGCAGTTGGATGGACGACTTGCATCCATGTTCCGTCTTTTAGCACGAACAGCCTTAGGAAAGAGATTGATATTCATTGGCTGTCTAATGCTAAGCAGCCAATGGCGTAGGGGATTGTCCTGCTTATCCAGAAATAGATGGCACGGCGCCGACTTGACCCATTTCTCAGATAAGCAAACTTCAGCAAGTAAGTCGCTCCCATGCACACGGAGGTACTCAGCGCTAAGTAAAAACTTAACTAAGTAAACTTACGGGATAAGTAAGGCAAGTTAAGCAAAGAAATTAAGTTCGCTCACGCACCCCAGCCCAGGGATTTTTGTGATCATGAACCAAGATCGCGTGATACATAGCGGGAAAGCTTTGTGTATGTTTGCAAGTCCATTCCTTCGTTGGCTTGTCCGTTACTTGGTTTATGATCCTTTCTCCGTTTCCCAAAGGAATAGAGTGCGCATAAATAAATCCATGCAACTGAAATCAAGTTATTAAAACAGCTTTGAACAAGCTGGTGTTTCAGGGCTTGATGTATGCACCTGCTTTAAAGACAAAGCTTCGTAACTGTTAACTTGTTCATTTTATTCCTGTCAAACATTTCTTGATTTCATTACACAACTGTTTAAAAAAATATAAGGACACAATTCCACTTTTTGCATAATCCACGAAGTCAACATGCAATCCACGATCAGGTTTAGGCTTTCGACAAACAATATGGAGCATTCTCATGATGCATTTTGAGTTAAAGACTGTAGCACACAGAGAAATTAATTTATTATGCTCAGCCCCTTTGAACTGGTGCAGCGAAAACGCTGTCTGGTTGCTGCTAAGATTCAAGATAGCCATCAGCCGGACCTTATGTAGAGGTCTGTACTATTAACAATAAAGCGAACCAAACAAAGGGGACAGAGGCTTGAACTGTGCCTTGGTAAACCTAAAATAACTAATCACTCGTGTGTTCTGAATATCGTCACATGGCGCCATTTTTTTCTGAGTTTCGTTCGCTGTTAACCCTGATTCTGCGCGCCTTTCTTATCACAGCTGGATAATGTGGGCTGACATCGAAATTTCGGCAGCTACGCAACACATGCGTGTGTAAATGCAGATTTCGACCAGTGCGTCTTACAGCAAACTGGCTGATGGATGTCCGCGTTAAATCAGTACAGTCTGCAGCACATTTTCAGATGAAGAGAATACAGCACATCTCACGCACGAGAAAATCAATCCCTTTTACGTGTGTAACGAAACTGAGAGCTGGGGTGTAAAACTAGTATTGTTTACTCAGTTTAAATTAGAGGGTAGTTCACTTAGTTCAAGGAAGTAAATTTAGTGCTCTCCCAGAGAACACTATGTACTGGGGTCCAAGAGTCAGGGACAGCACGGCGACAAGTGATCACGAATGCATTAGTAATTTCCGGTCGCTGGCCTTGGAAACTCGTGATGCTCTTTACAAGAATAGATCATGTGATGTAGAGGGCGCTGGAGTTGGGAGAAATAAAAAGGGGGACTTGAGAGAGGAGAGGGGTTTTTGAGATTCAGATTCAGATTAGATCAAGAGAGAGGATACAGACGGAAGAAGCTTGCTCGGGCTTATGCCCAGCCCATAGGGCTATGCTTGCTTGGCCATGGAAAGTTTTGACCACGAAGGCCCAAGGCAGGAGTTAGCAGGCAGAAGACGGAGGGGCACAGTGGAGGATGAGCCACAGGGCTATCTTCTACGCGCGCCTCCGCTGCAGCTGTACAAAGGAGCTATACTCTGGAAGAAGCACTGCCTTTAGCGGCCAGGCAACATTTAGAGTAGCAGAAGAGCAGGCTTCAGTCTGTGTCACAAATAGGGTAGAAAGTAGAGAGAGAGAGAGAAGAGGTCCAATAATAACCACTAGACGAGGAAACAGGTTGTATGGTAAGCCGGCCACCACCTGCAACGGTTTATGTTCAACAAATAAAGTCTGGGACGCGCACTATCTAGTTTGAGCGTTTGTTCGACTGGATGAGAAAGGGGCGAAGTGGTACACGTGTTCAAGTTCTTTTGCACATAGAACAGCCTCTTGTAAAAAAACAAAAGTGCCAGGTACGAGCGTATTCTTTCTCGATGAAAGCTGTGTCACCACCAAAATCGGAGAGGGTTCTTTGCCGTGAAAAGCAGATGGCACTCTTGGCGGAACTTCGGGTTGCAGAAGCTGTACACAATCGCGTTGAGGCCACTGTTCAGGAAGTAAGATCTCAAAGCAAGGCCATACATGTTC
>SMGT01010078.1:49908-72502 GCA_004794575.1 Lanistes nyassanus | reverse complement strand
GTGTAAGGTGCAGACGTAAACTGGTATGTGCAGGCAAGGGGTAGGCTGGAGCTGTTCGAATGCAGCAGACGACAGTATAGGGAGATGTCTCTGATCCAATAGACCAAGATTTGCTATTTCGTCAACAGGAATAAAAATGTCGCGTGCGATAGATAAATGAGCCATGGTCACAGCTCTGTTTTCAACCCTTCGTTTTTAATAACTATCTTTTAACTGTAACTTCTGAACATTTTTCTTTGAAAGGGCAACCGAGATGTGTGGGAGGGTGCTCGAGTCACTGTTTTCTTTTTTGACAGTTGTTTTCTATCTTATAAACAACATATACCCCTTATATTGGCCTGTGCCAGTCGATAGTCCAAAATTGTCTTAGTAACTCGACGATTTTATACATCGACCGACATCGCGTGAGTTCATTGTCTTGTCCACGTTTTAGTCCTTCGTTCTTGCGAGAGATCGCGTTGAAAGCTGTAGCATCGTGTACGACCTGCTGGGAGAAACTGGCAAAGACAGACAAACGACAAAGATGAAAAAAGACGAGACAATGAAGAGAAATAACTGAGAAAAACAAAAGAGATAAGCTTTCACCTCAAGACGATGAAGGGAAGCCAGTTGATGAGGTACAAGAAAGTAAGGACTCCCATCATGCGAGTAGTGCGACCCTGCAGATCGACAGAAAGTCTCCTGTCGAAATTCCACCTAACCCTGCCGCTTTTTCTTCTTTCTCGGCAGCAACCACATCTGCCGGTCTGTCTGCATCTCCCTTCTTGCCTTCTTGTCGCTGTTTCTACAGTTCCTTGCGTCGAGAGACCATCGCTGATGAGTGATAACCTCCATCTGCCGTCTGTGTTACACGACTTACGCCTGTTGAGAATGTCGCCAAGGTCTTCTGGCTCAGATGACTTGCCCAAACAGGGTGTTTGGTCCTCAGTACCAGCGGTTTCTTTGACGTCATCCGACTGTTTGGAAACGTTTGCAGCGGAGAACGCATGCTGGCTACCGCCATCAGGTGTTGCTTCCATTCTGACCGCGACCTCGTCTTGCTCGGTCACGTGACCAGGCGCCTCAGCCTTGACAACATTCAAAGCAACGTCATCGGCAGAAGGTCCTTTACTGCAGGCTGCCGAACGGTATGGTTTGCCGTCCTCGCCGAAGCTCTGCAATTTTTTCTTACTGGAAGAACTTTTAGATGCAAGTTCGAGAACCGAAGAAGACGAAGAGGAAGCTGCACAAGCTATTTCGCTGGTGATGGTTGCCACAGCACCGTGGGTTTTGGTCCTGTCTACAGAGCTTTGCTCACTAACCCCAGTGACAAAGCTAGCGTGTCGACTCGGGCTTCGGGCACTGGGCTTCACTTTCACGTTCCAGAGCCCGGAAAAGCGGCGTCGGAAGACGGTCCTGGCGATGAGGAAATAAAAGCCCGTCATCGCCACGAAGCTGACAACGAAGGACACAGACATGATCGTGAAGTGAACCGTATGGTAGGCGGTACCCCGGAACCCGTCGTGACTCCAGCACATCACCGCCTGTACTCCAGCTCGCGGGGTGTCTACATAGTGGTCGCCATAGTACCAAGTGAAAGGGACAAAAAGAACGATGGCTGCTGCAGTTGCTCCCACCACCATCCACAACGCTTGACCCGGGGTCATCTGTTTCTCGCACGGTCTGCAAATGCGGCGGTAGCGGTCGTAGGCTACGAGCACGAGGCAGAACCCCGAGGCTGCGGTGGGCAAGGTGGTGAAGACGTACCTCAGGCGGCACGTGGTCAGGCTGTGCATGTCGTAAGCGTGGCGAATGGTCACAAGCTGTAGCGGCACGCCCAGCACGTTGATCAGCAGGTCGTGCACGCTCCTGGCCAGCACGAACACGCGCGTGGAGCTCTCGTGGAAGCGCAGAAAGTAGACCAGAAAGGACAGCGCGTTGCCCACCACGCCCACCACCAGCAGCCCACACAGGTAGATGATCACTGGCTTGCGGTTGTACCACGCCTGCAGGCTTAATTCAGCCAGGTACTGATGACTGTGCGAGTGGTTGGCGGAGTTGCCGCTCATCGTCTCTCATGGCGGCTAGGCGCCTGAAACATTTGACACTCTGGCAGGCATCAAGTGAGACCGCCTGGGACAGCGTGGGACAGTCGGAACTCGTAAATGCCGTTCTTAAGCAGACGAACGTCCGTCCTAGTTCCCCGAACATGGGTGTGTATATTCATCCCGTTAAGAATGGCCTTAAAAGACAGAGAAGATAAAATTTAATCTCGAATCTTAAGGTTTATGCTGTGTGAACGCATGTAGTCAAAAGTAGACAACACCCTCTCTCTCTCTCTCTCTCACACACACACACACACTTTATCAAAGGGAACTGCCAGAACTTCTGGCAAGGGTTTTGTGATTTAGGAGGCTTCTTTTTGTATATGTTCCTCATCTGTTGATCAAGCAATATTATATATAATTATATCTGTATCTTGATGTTGTCACAGTTGGGTCGTAGAATTAATTGAAAACAAATAAAATCCGTTTAAAATTCATTTTACATCTCTAGCTTCTCAGATTCACACCTGTTCTTATCCCGAATACCGTAGATCAAGCTAATTACTACAGCCTGCCAAAAGCTAAGGTGTTACAAGAGAGAACATCCGGCACCAATCATTCTGCCCCGCCGTGTGATTTTGTAACCCTTCGCCGTTCTGAGTTTTGATGTACTATACCAGAGATAAGGTTTATTATCTCTGACTATACGATGTCGGCGTGCAACAAGGACAGGTCACGAAAAAACAGATTTGTTTATTTACACACGAGAACTGAAAATCTGCTGAGTGATTGATTCTGCCTTTATTTTCTGGCAGTAAAAACCACTTACCTCATCAGAAGTGCAAGCTTCCGCCACAAATAGTCGATATCATGTATCTGTGACTCCGCTAACCAGAACAAAACCATCTGCTTTTTCTCGGGTCTCGGGAAACCCCACACATGCGTCATCCGAAAGTCACGACGTCATAATGAGAATTCGTCATTGAAACCTCATTCTACACATTTGACGCAAGGATTCGCGTGAGTGGGTTACATAAAGCTCTCGCTTTTTCTGTCTCAACCACAGGACTGCTGACAACGACGCTAAAACTCGATGGCCGACAAAAATCAGCTTCAGAACGAGTGGAAGAAATTAAATGGCGCAAAGGCACACAAACCATGCGAAATTTTAATCCCTCTGTATACTACTGTACAATTATTACAAATTTAAATGAAACCTAGAATGAAAAAGAAACATTAATGAAAAGATCGTTTCTGTGGGGGAGGGAGTGTCGTCACTGAACGGCTGTAACTGAACGGTTATCGCTCAAGCAATGTAGACCTGAAAGATTGCAAATTCCACGTGAACTAACGATATAATAAGTCATGGTTGTTATCAGAAGAAGGGGAGGCGTTAGGGCAGAGAAGTCGATCGGATTTCTGAATAGCCTTATACTGTCTTTGGAGCAGCGTCTTGTAGAAGCTACATCACAATGCGCCGTAACGCCTCTGAGAAAGGTACACTCTGAGAAAAATGCACCGCATGGCCGACAATACTTCAAAACATCATTTTTGCTCCCCACATGTGCAGTGTTTGCAGCATACCACCTCTAGGAGCGCGTGCCATGGGGGGCTGGACGGATGTTCTGCAGCAGGTGAGGCAATTCCAGCCGCTGCAGCCGGACCAGACGCGCGACTGCAGTAACTGTCAGGTGTGATGCCAGACGCGTTCGAGTAAGCATGCAGGTCCACGTGCTACATTTGTTTTGGACTAACGGAGAGGGGTGACATCACCGCCTTTCTTAACTGATGGCCCAAAGTTTCAAGTTCAACAAAGTGTCTTTCCCTGCTTGACGTGTTCCCTCCGTTTTATTTCTCGATCTCTTGCTCGCTCTTTCATTCCCTTGCACCTTCTGCCCGGCTCTGTCTTCCTCCTTCTCCGGTCCCTCCCCCATCTCTATCTACACTCTCTTTTTCCCCTACTTCCCCCATCTCTTTTATCTACCTCCTGTTGTCTTTTATCTCTCTGTGTTCCTCTTTTTATTCCACTCTGTATTCCTCTCTTTATTGGGGCTTTTCTTTCCTTCGCTCCTTTTTCCTACTCCCTTCTCACTTCTTGTCCCGTTTCTCCGTGTCTCTCCACTTCCTCATCCTCTTTTCTTCAATATTTTTCTCTATGGTTGTATGTCAATATTGTTGAATGTCGCCTTCAGTGGTGTGTGTCTATATCTTTGGTTGTGTGTCTGTATCTGTAGTTGTGTGTCTATATCTGTGGTTATGTGTCTGTATCTGTAGTTTGTGTGTCTATATCAGTGGTTGTGTGTATATCTGTGGTTGTGTGTCTATATCAGTGGTTGTGTCTATATCAGTGGTTGTGTGTATATCTGTGGTTGTGTGTCTATATCAGTGGTTGTGTCTATATCTGTGGTTGTGTGTCTGTATCTGTGGCTGCATGTCATTATCTGTGATTGTGGGTCTATATCAGTGGTTGTGTGTCTATATCTGTGGTTGTGTGTCTATATCTGTGGCTGCATGTCATTTTCTGTGGCTGCATGTCATTATCTGTGGTTGTGGGTCTATATCTGTGGTTGCGGGTCTATATCTGTGGTTGTGGGTCTATATCTCTGGGTGCATGTCTATATCTGTGGTCGTGGGTCTATATCTGTGGTTGTGTGTCTATATCTGTGGTTGTATGTCTATATCTCTGGGTGCATGTCTATATTTGTGGTCGTAGGTCTATATCTGTGGTTGTGGGTCTGTATCAGTGCTTGTGTGTCTATATCTGTGGTTGTGTATCTAGATCTTTGGTTGTGTGTCTATATCTGTTGTTGTGTGTCGATGTTCACACTTCAGCTGCTTGTACCTCTCCCCCACCCCCTCAGTTCCCTACTTCCTTTTTTCCCGTCTTCCCACTTTTTCCCCCTTCTCTCTCTCTCTCTTTCTCTCCACCGTCCTTCATGTCCTTACCTGTTGCTCTCCCTTTGATTTTCTGCATGCAAAGAGAATTTACAAGATCACAAGAAGCTACGCTCGTGCCAAAATGCCTTAGAAGTGCACGTCTTTTTGCGCAGTTAATATCCGTCCTCCTCGCGACTGGAGGTTAATACGAGCAAATCTGGCTTCTCAGATCGGCGGTGTCGTTTGTTTTCCAGAAAATATCATCCGTTATCCTTAAATACCCTTGAATGTTTAAGAATCTCGTCATAAAGATCAGCTACCGCTGGGAATCGCTTTCCAGGGTTATCTTTTCTTGTTCTTTACAGGCAGGTCGCCAGGTGGCGTGGTTGTCGGCACCCTCCCAAAATGTCTGCTGCTCTAGATTGTGTATATTCCAAACTAGGAACATCGCAGGAGAACCTAGTCGCCAGATTGCGCTTATCTCGCGCCCTGCCCGCACTTATCTCTCTTCTTCCTGGAGCAGCTATTAGTAAAGGGGTAATAACAGTTGGTTCTGTCGCTAGTTATGGGGTAATAACGTTTGACATACCCCCTGCCCATCCACGGGGGTAGCTTAGTTATCATCTGTTTCTCTTGCATCCAGTTACACTGGGGATTTTATGTATATCAGAATATTCTTAAGTAGTTAAGGTTTAAAATGAAACATTTATGCATATACCATCATCATTATTATATTCGGCATCACTTTTTTCATAACCGTTTTTATTTTCGTTATTATTCATGATGACAGCGGCCATAGAAGTAGTTCTTGTAATTCTTTGCATGATTATTGAGGTACGTGTTCACTATCTGTCCAGGACACATTATGCCTGTCAAATAATTGTTACCCGTGTTACCTTTTTCCGTTGCCCACCCCTACCCCATGTCGATAATTTTTTAGTAACAGAAGTGAGTTTACTGTTGCTGAAGATGGCTGCATTGTGTCACGTATCTCATCCCTGCATTACGTAAGAAACTGCACAATTTCAAGTAAGATGTTTCTTCGTTTACAGTTTTATATTGAGGTTAGGACAGACAGCAGACGCTGGCGGTCTAACCACTTCACGCACTGACACGCGTTCAGGCCGACTGTGAGCGGGCATAAGGAAGCTGGCCCCGTCTGAGGCACAAATCATCTTAGTTTGGTGAATCGGCATATTTCGGGTTTGCACCGCTTCTCGTGCGCCCAGCTCCCATAAACTTATTATCGCGAGAGAATCAGGCAGTGCCACTTTGCCGTGTTTACATGGCGATCGTTTACAGGTCTTTTTGTTTGTAAATCAGAGCCCGCCTCTTGAAGTCAGCCCTCTACCGCTGCGTGCGTACCTGTGCGGGGAAACTTCTCACCGTGCAAGGCCATGTCGTCCGATAATCTAAAATGTTCGGCTGGCTATCGTCCGACTATGGGGCGCAATGGGTATGATGCTCATGGTATACAAATAACTGCCTTCTATGACTAATGAACTCATTCTAAAACTAAAGAATTAATTTTTTAATTATAGAATGAATTCTGTAACTATAGAATGAATTCTAGAACTATAGAATGAATTCTAGAACTACAAAATTAATTCTTTTAGAATTCATTCTATAACTATACCAGCGTAATTCTATAACGACAGTTTAGGTGCGTTAGCAAACGACGGGCGCCAAACTTCACATTTACCAAAGTTGATTTAGAGTGGTTATTATGAATCTGTCGATGTGTAGCTGCTATTTGTATGCTTAACTTTACATATTCTTTAAATGAATATTGATAAGCAGTATATGTGTAGAATCGGTGTAGGTGAATACCCTGTGAGGGACCCCTGAGGGTCGCTTGGCACCGAAAAAAACAGCTGGCCTCGTTTTCGTAAAGAATTGGCATGGTATATTATAGAATTCACTCTTTACCTCCAGCCTTCAATTGTATATAAAGAATGAATTGTATACAATTTTCTGCTCATTGTGTGGATAGAAAAAACTGTCTTTATAGAATTGCAATGGTAAAGTTATAGAATTCATTCCATAGTTCAAGAATTCGTTGTGCAATTACAGAACGAATTCTATAATTATACAATGAATTCATTCGTCGTAGAATGCAATTCTTTATATACCATGAGCATTATACCCATTCGCCTCTTGGCGCCCCATATCCGACAGCCTGCATGCACTCGAGATCACGAGAACTGTTATGTCTGTGTTAATGCCCCTGTGCGTGCAAGATACGAATCTTATGCAGCTAAAGCACGAGTTAGTAACAAATTTCATAGAACGTGAACCTAACCTCTTTTATCCACTTCCTAATCCCTGTCTTGTTTTTTTTTTCTTCTTTTTCTCTTCATTCTTTTCTTCTGTCTGCTCTGACTCTTTCTTTTCTTCTACCTTCCCTCACTGCACCCAACTCCTTTTGCCTGGTACTTTCTTCCATCTCTCCATCATCCTTCCTTCTTCATTTGCATATAATGATCTTCTGTATTTGTTTTTCTTTCTTTCTCTCTTTAATCTCTATATTTTATTAATTTCTTACATTCCTTATTTTTTCTGTCTGCCCCCATGTCTGTCTGTTTGTCGGTCGGTCTACCATTCGCTCTTTTCCTTAATTCTTTATTTACGGGGTTTTTTTCTTTGTCCGTCCATTCGTCGCATGTTACCGTTAGCTCACTGACACCCATGGAGTCAGACCTAAGCCTATGATGACGTCTTCCATTCTGGATCGACGCGCCAGCCGGGGGCCTGGATAGCTCAGTAGGCAGAGCTGCGGACTAACAGGCGGAAGGTTAATGGTTCGAATCCGGGAATGCCAAGGATTATTTCTTAATTCTTAGAGTTATACATTGTGCAGACTCCATCTGGCCATTCCCCGCACGTTAAAACTGACTGTGCCTACTCGCTATCTTACTGCAGATATCTGGTGGATCTTTCAGTGCATAGCTTAGTAATAGGACCACGTCCCCCATAGGGCGAAATCCCCGCCAGGTGGGAGCACTGTCCCTCTAAACTACCCACCCTACACGCCAGCTCAAAATGAATGCAACTCAGACCTAGCGTTCGGACACAGCTCGCTAAGAAACTAGAGACACCTATTAGTTGGAGAGAGTTAACTCAAATGCTTGATCGTCGCCAATTTTATGGTGGCTGTGGAATTTTTGAACATCTGGACCAAGATGGTAAATACAGTGGAGTGACTAGACTTGCTTTCCCCGCCAAAAGAATCCGATAATTAAAATCTCGATCTGTCAGTGACAAAAAGTAGTTGACTCCTTTCACAATTTTTTGTGTGTGCTTAATTTTACTCTGACAAAAACCGGCAGTTTTTGGGTTTTTACGACTTCCGCAAGAAAGAGACACAGACATTCACTCCAAACATCCTCACGGAATTGACCGATGAACCTTGAACCTTGTTCGTTAAGGGATTTTTTTTAACAGATCCACCACAATATCACTGACTTTGTCGTCTGGTTCATGACATATCAAGTTCAAACATTCACATTTTTAAAAAAATCGCATCCGTGGAAAATATAAGCCCTGAGTGGTCGTATAAATTTCTCATTAAAATCTCCGGCCAAGATATTCTCCTGCCTCCCTACGCAGCTGCAGGGCTGGGTCGTGTTGTGTACCTGGCGACCTGACAGATGGAATGAGAGGAAATAGAGTTTCTTCTCATGATTACACCGCCAACATGTAAACTTGCGCTGGCATGCTTAACAGATGGGAATGAGCGAAACTGTGCGCGGGAAACGCAGAGTGGAAAATTAGCTGAGAGCAGGGGACGGGGAACTGAGCCGAAAACAGATGTCTCTCTCTCTCGCTCTCTCTTTTCTCCACCCCCACTTTCCATCTTTCTCCCTACCACACCCAACGCACACACAATTTCTGTCTCTCATCCTTTTCCTTCGCCATAACCCCTCCTTCACACATACAAGCGCATTGTACGCACACACGCACGCATAAAAACACAAGCACATATATACAAATAAACACACCCGCATAAACAGACACACACACACACACAGACACACAAACACGGAAACACAGACACACACAGACACACATAGACACAGACACACATAGACACAGACACACATAGACACAGACACACAGACATACACACAAACACACACACAAACACACACACAAACACACGATACATACAGTATCCAGTCAGGACTACTTTTCAATGAGTATTTTGCATTATTTATTATTTCCCACATTGCAAATCATTTGGTATTCCAATGTCTACCTAATGAAACGGGCGGTCACAACATTAATTATCAGCATTAAGTTGTTCAAATGAAAGAACACATTGTAACCATCTTCCGCAAACTCTATGGATCCAAGGAACCCCTAGTGACGCTATGCAGCTCAGACGTCACTGCCTTGCATCCCTCGCATCCCTCGCCTCCACAAAACTCGCTTCATTGTGCTACCCAAGACTTGCCTGGTCCTCCCTCGCCTCGTCCTAGACGGCTGGAAGAGCGTGACCAAGTTTAGTCCCAGAGACTTTACTCCTTGTTTATCGCCTTGATGACAGGGGCGGAGAACCCAAAATCCTCTCCGTCCTTAATATCCCTCATTACTCCCCTTTCCCGTGTATCAGTTTCGAGCCGTGTTGGGCCGACAGTCAGCCCACCAGTGTCGCCACGCTCGGCCCACCTCGTCTCCCTTGCCGACTGTTCGCGTTGTCGTGACACCCGAGGCGGCCCGACGTCGGTCTGTACGTGACAAGTGTGACTTCGTGCAACTTAGAACCACCGACGCTCTCGCTGTCTGTTGACAAACGTCCACTCTATTAGACGGCGCTGGTCGTACCTTACCGAGGGGAGGGGGCGAGCTGGGGGAGTGTGGTTGGGTGGAAAGGGACATTATAGGAGATAGCTGCACGCGCTGCCCTCCCCAACTGTGCATGTGCGTTTACGTGTAAAGGAAACATGCGTATACATGCAAGCGTCTGTTTCTGTCACTCCCAGCCCCGCCTCCCTAACAAAAAGTCCGGGTTTTATTTATCTTCCCTGCCTTTATCTTTCAATCGATGTATACCCAGGTCTCCTCGCTGGGATTGGAGTGGTGGCAGTATTTGAGAACTGTGAATGACAACAGAGTACAAGCAGTGATTAGTAAGTTTTCATTGCTAGCAGTGTTTGGTAAGTAAGTAACTATAGACCCCTGGCAGTATTTGAGAAGTGTGAATGACTGTAGTAGAAAGGGATCTGGATAACTGCAAGTAGAGCTGTGGACTAGAGGGTGGCGTAGCTATATTGAATCCAGGAGCGGTCAAAGATTATTTTCTGGAGCTAAACATTGTGCAGGCACCATTTGGCTTTTCCCTCTAACATTAAACTGCCACTTCGCACTGACCATCTTACTGCAACTATTAGTCTGGTGGTTCTGTCAGTGCATAGCTGAGTAATAGGAGCCCGTCCCCCCATACTGCGAAACGACTTGGAGGAAGCACTTAAAATTACCTACCTATAGAGTAGAAGCAGGAAAAAGTCAATAAAATCTAGCACTGTTTGATAAGTAAGTGACTATAAATTGGCAGCTACAGGATTTGGTAAGGGTTGGTAGCAGAGTGTGGTAAGTGTCCATAGATTGATAGGAGAGTTTGATAAGCGAATGTCGAAGGGTAGGAAGGATTGGTGAGTGTGGATAGGTTGTTAGCAGAGTATGGTAATTATAAGTGACGATGGTGGAGGTAAGGTGGCGGTAGAGATTCTGTAACTTGTCACTACTTCACCTACACACCATCATGTTTCAGTAACTGCACCGAACGTAACCGGGGTTCCAACAATGAACAAAGCAACTTTTAAAAAAATAACTTTTAAGATATGTCAGCACGAAAAATTTCCGCTAAGATCGGATTTTTAGCTGTAATCGCTTCGCACCGGTAGGGTAGGTTTGAGAAGTTAGCTTATCAAGAAATCGGAGATTCCCGAGAACTTTTGCAAAAGGCCGTGCAAATGCTAGAGAAAAAAATTGCACAGCGTCATCCGAGCTTCCTTGGAGCGATTAAATAGAGGTCAAAGCCGCTTCGTCAGCTATGCAATTATAACAGAATGTTCCCACTGTAAGGTTTTATTTTTCAAGTGTCCATGACCAGTAAACTGGATAGTGTTCGCAAAGAGGATTTTCCGACCATAAGAAAGTACAAAACCTGTAGTAATCCGTTCTGTGACAATAGGGCAGGGAATTGTATCCTAACCCTGACCCCAGCAACCTGTCACTCCCTCAGTGACATGCATGACAACTGGCTTTGCAGCTGCGACAGACTTCTATGAAACGTCAATCAAGCTGACCTCTGACCCCTCAAAAATGGCGACCGTCGATCGGTTTACCGTCAGGTCCTCAAGGCGAAATCTGTCCCCATGTCAGTCAGGCGAACTGGCAGCTAGCATGCAGCTCCTGCTCACTGCCTGCCTAATTCACACCAGACTTTCTGCAGATATTTTGCCACTGTTCTCAACATCACGTTTTGTCCTTCTGGCTTTCAATATCTATCGTCTGGACAACATGTGACCCATTTTTCAGTCTCTGTGCACATGCATGACGCTTAACGTGCAAACATTCTCGAATCTGCAACAAACGAACGCTTTCTGGGAACAGTTCAGTAACGCTAAACAACCTTTTTTTTTTTTGTCTGTTAATGAATCAATGACTTAATCGATCAGTTCATCAGCTAATCGAACAGACAGCTACGGCAGGTTTCCAGAATGAAGCCCAGCACAATTATCTTGCCCTTGCTGTTCTAGAAACGGGGAATTTCTGGCCGAGAAAGTTATGCCTATTGATCACATGCCTGAATCAACCTGATTACATTACAACTTGATGTGGAAGTCGGAATTTTCTAAAGTTAAAAGGACATCATTTAATGAGAGGATGGTCCCTTTATGTCTGTCTTTTCTTTCGAAATACTTAAAAATATTTGTGGATGAAAATCTATCCTTTGCTGCCCATGCAGACTCTATGACTAACTAGGAAATACAAAGGCGCTATACCTCTTGTGGAAACAGGCTATACCTCTTGTAGAAACAGGCTATACCATTTGTGGAAACAGGCTATGCCTCTTGTGGAAACAGGCTATACCTCTTGTGGAAACGGGCTATACCATTTGTGGAAACAGGCTATACCATTTGTGGAAACAGGCTATACCATTTGTGGTAACATGCTATACCATTTGTGGAAACAGGCTATACAATTTGTGGAAACAGGCTATACAATTTGTGGAAACAGGCTCTACCTCTTGCAGTAGTTTCAGCATCAGCACAGACATCCTCACATGTTCATGGAGCCCTTGTTGAAAGCATCGTAGGTTGTGATAGCGTTACCTGGTTCGGACATGCTAGTAGCAAAAAAGACCAAAACACAAACAAACAAAACCAGCAAAACAAGAATGTTGCCAGCAGAATTGTCGGTTCAAAGCAGCTATCCTTGACTGACCTCTATTCACTCAGCACTGAAAAGGAAGGCATACCCTATGCCACTTTGCCACTGAACTATCGCTTCCAGAATATGCTTTTGTGTCACCCTGAGGGTCTCTTTCACACAAAAAGAACATTTACAAACACTTTCCTACTATCGGGCATTTTGGCCTTCAATCGCTTTAACTCAAGATGACTGCGCGGTGGGAAGATTTATGTGAGCGTCGGCCTTGACCCTTCTGGTTGTGAGATTTCTTTGTACCCAGAAGAATACTGGTAACAGCATATCTGAATGGATTACGTGGAGGGGGGGGGGTTAAATTGAAATCTGCTTGCACGCTTGAAGACAGACATCATCCATAACGACAGTAAAGTTTATTTGATTTTGGTCCCCGTGACTCCTGTTTTGCCGATGTGTAACCTTTTCGCAATAAAAAAATAACCTTTGTACCCTTATCAGAGTCTTAACGAATGCGACGTGAAGCGTCCTAACACAAATTACTGCAAAAATAGCAACAAACGTCAAATGAAAGTACTGAACGATATCACACCTAGCATACAGTTCCGCGAAACAGCCGTCGTTTAAATATTTGGAAACAGAACTCTCAGCTTGGTTTCTTTCTTTCTTTCTTTCTTTCTTTCTTTCTTTCTTTCTTTCTTTCTTTCTTTCTTTCTTTCTTTCTTTCTTGCATTCTTTCTTTCTTTCTTTCTTTCTTTCATTTTTCTTTCTTTCTTTCCTTTTTTCTTGGTTCAGTGACTGGTGCGAAATGATAACTGTTATCAAGCATCAGAGTAAGCTCCCTCTAGAGCTTGTTATCGCCCCTGCTGCCGGCGCTGCCAGACAACGCATTCCTAGGGGCGAAACTGTAGATGCCATAGTGTACGGAAGTTGGAGGCTTTGTGACCAACGGAAATGAAACACAACGGTACTTGTTCTGAAAAGACTATCTTGTTACTTCTGGGTGGGCTTCGTCTGTCTGTCTCCTCTCTTTCTTTCTTTCTTTCTTTCTTTCTTTCTTTCTTTCTTTCTTTTAGCCTAGCTGTCAACTGCTCCCACTAACAGTCCATCTGTCCACCAAGCCAGCCAGAAATTGCTGTTTTAATCCTTCGACCTATGTTAATGATAATTCCGTGTGTCTTTCTGACAGCTTCAAATTGTCTCTCCCTCTCGCCTGTTGCTGTCTTCTGATTAACATTTTCTCGCACCAAACGACGTGCATACAGTCTTACGCCAGCAAAGACAGCATCTTTCATAGTGTAGCTGTGTTCGTAATGTTCTGTGTCATTGTTTGTTCCAGTTGATAGGCAAGGCCTTGGCCTTCGAAGGAAATCGGAACTGATGGGAAGTTAAAAATGTAACATTGAAAACTTATTGTATTTTTGTCTCTAAGCAGGACATACATAATAAAACATTGCGCCATAATGACAGTCAGTTTTCTTATAACCCCCACTTTGACTTTCAATAGACGGGAACTGCAGTTGTATAAAACTAAAAACCAGTCTTGACCGTCAGGAATTCTCAGCACTGGTTGAAAATGTGTTTACACACAGCGAGAAGTTCGTGTATATCATTTGTTTCATTGTAAAGTGCACGTATACGCTAGTTCTTCTTGGCGAGGACATATATTGTATCGTGGTGTGGGTCTCACAGTAAGTTAACAGGATATGTTGTATCGTGGTGTGGGTCTCACAGTAAGTAAACAGGATATGTTGTATTGTGGTGTGGGTCTCACAGTAAGTAAACAGGATATGTTGTATCGTGGTGTGGGTCTCACAGGAAGTAAACAGGATATGTTGTATCGTGGTGTGGGTCTCACAGGAAGTAAACAGGATATGTTGTATCGTGGTGTGAGTCTCACAGGAAGTAAACAGGATATGTTGTATCGTGGTGTGGGTCTCACAGGAAGTAAACAGGATATGTTGTATCGTGGTGTGGGTCTCACAGGAAGTAAACAGGACAGAGCTGCGTCGCAGTTCTGAAATTCTTTGACCTTGGTTTCGGTGTCTTCTTCATCCCATTACAAATGCCTTTCAAGGGCTGTCGCCAATTTAAAAGTAATTGATTTATAAATCCTAAAAAAACACATGCAATCAGTATGCTGTGAACTCGCTGCTTATCTCAGCCATTCACAAATGCTCGTCGGCATTAAACAACTAAAAAAATGATTAAAAAAATTAATTGAGCAAAATAAAAACACTCGATGAACATTTTTAGCATTTAATCGACTAACCTGTTGTTAAAACTCCCAGCCCTACTTGCTTATTTGTACACTGCTGTTGACAGAAAGACAGACTGGAAGGCTCGATCGTTAGTTTCATGATTTTAGGGACATTTTTAGGAAACATGTTGGTGATTCAAGTGGTCGTTGTTGGTGTGGTGCTATTATGACGTTCCCCTAGGTTGGGATACGATTTGAGTTGTGACGCCATTTTGCTGAAAATCTGGTCAGCAGCTACAACTATCGTTCCCTGGTCTAAGAGTTCGGCCCCTCCTCACCCACCCTTACAGCAACCCCCACCGTCTGTCATCTCCAACGCGTGCTCAAACTGCAGCACACTCTGGTCGTGCTGATAGGTGCCTGCCGCTTCCACTGCCACGCTTATCTCCCTTCCATCAGCGCCCCCTTGCGGCCGTACCTCCACAAGACAGTCTCCTCTTTGTCCACAGTGTATAGCTCCAGCTGGTCACGACGCAACGATTTGCTTAATCTGTCTTTCTATAGTTAGCTCTCCGAGGCGCTGGGTATAGCTAGGTCGAGCCATATCCCGAGCAAACTCGGGCGGTTTTCTTTCCGAGTCTCGCGAGAAATCGCGTTGGAGGGCGTGACTGGAACGCGGCTCGGAGGTGTCTTGTTTTGCGATTTTCATCTTACGAGCACCCGACTACACTATCCCGCCTGTCTGCCCTGCAAGTCGGAATTCCTGGCCGGAACGGAGACGTAACTATCGCACTCGCCAGAAGGGTTTGAAAACGCGCGATTGTAGCGGTGTGATGTGCTCTTCGCACGATCTCACGCACGCACTGGTAGAGAGAAAGAGAGAGAGAGGAGAAAAAAATTAATAAAATTTTTGTTGCATTTTGAATTTAAGCGAACAAAACCCAAGCAGAGCAGTCTTGCCTTGGTCATGAAAATGAATCAAGTAGAGAGGAATACTTTGCTGAACGCAAGGTTCTTCTACCCACCTTCTAATCTTTAGCTGGTCACTGTGTCTGACTCAAGTTGTTATACCTCACAATTAAAGGTGCTAGTCAGCATATAATCTAATATACAAAGCCGAATTTGTGTGTGTGTGTTTGTTTGTTATATTTTACAAAAATGCACGCCTGAACCGATACACACCGAATTCCGCAAGCGGCTTCCTTTTCACCCGCAGATTGGCACGAGCCATATTTTGACCCTGTACCTAGGTCTAAACGAACATGAAATAATAAATATGACGACGCCCTTACCACGTGTACAAGACCACCAGCGTGCAAGGGAGATCACCAAAGATCCCTTTCTTACGAAGAGTACTTTCCCTTGCCTGTCTGGACAAGCTATTGTTGCGTGTAGCTAATCAAATGGCGTGCCCTATACCCGGACTGTATTTCTGGTTGGGGTGTGGGGTATGAAATATACGAAGAGTCTGCTGTTGCTATTTTTTAAAGGATGACATTATTTGAAGTGTATAGTAAAAAAAAATCTTGTATAACATTAAGAGAATACATTATCAAAAAAATGCATGACGGTTTTTTTTCGTCTGCAGCGTAGCTCCTCCGAAAAGCTTCCACTCCTTGAAGATATCGAGTAATGTCAGAACAAACGACTGCTATTTGGAGTGAAAACAGTAAGAATAATAGATTATCTGTACCAAGCTGGGACAAAAACAGACCCAGTTGACGTTCCGGGTCATTGCCCCTTTGTTAGGACGAGAAAAACACAAGAGGAAACACACAAAACAAAATACAAAGAGATAATTAAATTTAGAAGTACGGACATATTTCTGGTGTGAGCAGAGTAGAGAAGACACAGCACAGAGTGCTTTCAAAGGACCAATGCCCCGAAATGTCAGCTGTGTCTGTTTTTGTCCCAGCTTGGTTGAGATAATCTGCTATTCTTAGTGATATGCAGGGAAAAAAATAGGCAGCCATCGAAACCTTAGTATTTCTAACGTCATGAGTCTCGCAAATCTCCGTGTTATCTCGTTTTACTCAGGCGATGCTACTAAATCGAACGTGGAAAATACCAACGCAGGTGTATTCTGCAACACCTGTACTAACAGCCATCAAGGCCAGAGTATGTTCACAAGCTGATCCTCAATGTGATAAATACGTGCATTTCATTCCTTAAAATGACAGAAGAAGTTGCATGGATAGTTCAATCTGTGTCCCATGCCCTTTAATAACTTCGTTTTCCCTGGTAGGAAAGCGACGTCGTTCTACCCCTCCTATCAATTTATTTTACCTCCCCTTCCCCCCCCCCCACCACCACCATTGCACTGCTCATATTCTCCTAAGGCAGAAACACACGACGAGAGTTGCGTCCCTTGTCGTGTTTATCTTACGAAGAAAGTGTGGAAAGAGCGCTGCAGTGTGTCTCCAGGGCAAACATCTCTGCTACCAATTCCAGCCTCGACCTGTCGACTTAACGACCCAGACGCTACGGCAAATTATGTTAATCGCGGTTGCAGTCAGAAGTTCTCAACAGAGTCATTTTCCATCCTGCGCAAATTAACTGCCTCTCCATTTATCATACTCTTACTGCGGTCGTCTGCGAGGAGGAAATGAAGTGTTTGTTATATGTGGCTTTACTCAGATTCTCAACTCTGCATGATTTGATAGGAACATGCTTTTAACTGTATACAAGAACACATTGTAAGTTTTTATATTTTAAAAATCTCCGCAGAAATGTGAACACTTGATTAGCATTTTACAGTAGTCTGGAATTTTAAAACATACGTTTTGATGGGGTTTTTTCTCCGGAACATTCCGACTGGTATATTTTCCCTGGCTGAATATCTGACAGCGATATTCTGACCCCAACCTCAGGGTGCCCCTTCTTGGAAATATCTTTCGGCTAATGTCATATGTATCCAGGCTGAGGCTGGCCCTGTATGTCGTGGGGTTTGCTTGACTTTGATATTCCGTGTTTTGATTGACGTTACCATGACAAAATGCGCGTGACATATCTTGATGTACGATACTTGAAACGCCACGAAAGTTGTATTCATTCTATTTTTTAAATCACGTCTTGGTTTTTTTTTCTTATGAGAAACTGTGTGGTGGTTTCTCAGAAGAATAGTTAAAGAAGGAAATATTTAGTACAAGGGGGTGAAAGCAAAGGCAAAACACAATGCTAAGAATACGGAACAACAAACTTCACGTGCCTTGACGCAAGAAAGCGCATTTATATACATTCTATATTAACTTTTCATCTACGTGGTATATATATATAGACGTAGGTCATCCACTAACGCAAGATATACTAAATAAGTAGTTAGCCTGACTGCAATACATGACTGCATACTGTTTTAATTGCCGCTTTCTCAAAAATGCATACAGTTGTTTACGTCGAACCAATGAAAATGACTCAAAACCGGGCAATTCATGCAGATACACACATTCCCAGCAGACGGCTCGCAATGACGCGATTAAAAGCTACACAGTCGAGTTTGCTCCCTGCCAGAAATGGTGTAGTGTAAGACTGTATGTAGACAACGTCAGTATATTCAGGAGGGGCACTCACTTCTGTCCCACTGTGACGGACAGTCTTCTGTCCATCCTCAACTCGCCTTCTGTTCCTCTCTCCTTCCATTCTTCTCATCTTCCTCTATTTGTGTCTCTTTCCTTCTCTCTTTTCTCCCTCCTAATTCTCTCTCTCTCCCTCTTCCGGAAAAATGGTTTAAAAATAACGTGCTTTTTTCTTCAGAAAAAAAGACAATTGTCAGGGAGAAAGAAAGAAGAAACGAAGAAGAAAAAGAAAGAGAGAAGATAAAGAAAAAGAAAGAATAAAAATAAGCGGAAAGAAACTAGGGGAAATCTTACCGTTTAACACACCTTTGGATATAAAAGAACCAGGGAAGCAAAACCGGAAGGGGTTGGGGTGCGGAGGAGGAACGGTGGGCCAGAGGATCGTGCAAAACAACAGATCTGCACAGAAAGCGAACAGGCGCTCAGAGTATATGATCAAGAGACGGTAAATGGATGAGACAGGTCGTTTGCCGCCTCTCACATGTCACCAGTGCTATTATTTCCATCGCCTGGACGCCCTGGTACGAAACCTGACCACACGGCCCCCTTCACCTCTCCATCTCATAGCGGCCATTATTCAAGGGAGGCCAGTCGCAGCATCAGTGACGCAGCTTAATAACGTCCCCTTCCCACTCATTGACACGCCGCTGCCCATGTGTCTCCCCTTACGCTGCTACGCGCCAACCCCTGACAGTCCTCCCCAGCTGATTTTAAACAAAGTTTTTCTATCCCTGTAGCCCAGCTTTGCAAACGGTCTTGTTTGTTCTTTAAAGGGACACTACTCTGGTTCATCATGGATGATCACTCCCAGTGAATGCGTTTCCTTTGTTGACGACCAGTCTGAGCACCTTTCATATGCCTACCAAGTTTGCACCTCGCTGCTCACATTAACTGCCCCCGTGCTTGTCGTCTCACCAGTAAAGTTACGGTTCTTAATTTCAATCCAAATTGACACTTCACTCTCATTTCACGCATGGCTGCGTAAACCAACCGTGACATTTCACGGTCTGTTTTTGTCGGAGCATCGGCGCGTCTGCGACTATGGTATAACAGTTGTTTTTTTTAATAATGGCCGCCCAGGAGCAAACAGCAATTTGTTGAAAGAAAAATCAGGCACGGACAATCGCGGGAACTAAGAAAGCATGCAGGAGTATCCAAAACTCACAACTGTCTGTTTTTCTGCCAGAAAGGTGGCATCGGAGAAAGTTTTGAGTTTTTTGCTCGGAGGAGAAAGGTTCGCTGTCACTTTTATACCTGATCAATGTTTCATTAGAGAGAAAGAAGGATTTTAGTGTCATAAACAGACCGTCGGACAAAAAGGGAAAGTCAATAAACAAGTACCATTGTCTGACACTTTTATGCAGGTGAGGGGTGGAGATGCACTGTCTTAGGGTGCTCGCGACACGTGCACTGGCTGACCCACTTCGCACGTGCAAACGTGTATACGAAGCCCAGCACTTGTTTGCGAGAAGCTTGGGCTGCTCTCTGGCTCGGCTTAAATTGAATAGGGAAGGAACACAATTTGTTGTTTGCTTCTGGTGTAAATAACAGCTCGGCCCTTGTGTAAATAGAACTGTGCCTGAACGCGCAGCACAGATCACACTGTAACCTTTGATTTATCTCTATTTTTTTTTCGCTGTCTTCTTCTGCTCTCTTCTTCCTCTCGCCCTTCATGTCCTCTTCCAACATCACAGCCCACCTTCCCGGCCAAGGAGGAAACTGTTTCTTTACCGTTCGTTA
The DNA here is from genome assembly GCA_004794575.1 of Lanistes nyassanus. Lineage (NCBI taxonomy): Eukaryota > Metazoa > Mollusca > Gastropoda > Architaenioglossa > Ampullariidae > Lanistes > Lanistes nyassanus. The sequence continues at coordinate 52,697 of SMGT01010078.1, read as the reverse complement.
TCCTTCGCCTTAATATTCCTGTATTTACAAAAATTGAATTGGTTCTTAATTTTCCACAGTTACTGAAGCATGTGGAAACAAAAGATCAAATTGCTGAATAATGTACACGAAAGTTTCTACAGATTGGACTCTCTCTCTCTCTCTCTCTCTCTCATTTCTTCTCTCTAACGTAAATGTCCACACTCTCTCCCCCCGCCCCTCTTTTACACCCTTTCATATCCTTCCTTCCCTTCCCTTCCCTCCCTCTCTTCCGTTTGCTCTCTTTCTCTTCTTTCCTCTGACGCTCTCACTCGCTGTCTTCTACTCTTATCCCTTTTGCTCCCTCTTGCTCCCTCCTGCACCCCCCTCACTCTGTTCTCCTCCCTCCCACGTCTCTTGACTCACTCGTTCCACAGATGCAGTCTCTGGTCGATCTCTCTCCTTCTCTGCCCGTCCCGTCCCTCCCTCCCTCCCTGTTATGTAACAACCGAAAGCAGTGTGCTGTTTGAGAAAGCGCTTTCACAAAAGTTGCCTCCCTTTCAACGGATAGCTCGAGCGACTTCAGTTTCCCTTGGCTTGCAACGCGCCTGAGTTTCAGGTAGACGTGGGTAGGCGTATCACGCGACAGACAAGATCTCTTTAAAGTGTTGTGCTTTCTAACTAGACATGCTGACATGCTCAGAAATATATGCCATGCACGATCTTTAGTCTAAAGGACCTATTTCCCCCCTCCAGATTCCTCTCTCTCTCTCTCTCTTCGTTTCTTTCTTTCCTCACCCCCACCCCTCCAGCTGCCTTCTCCCTTCAGCATCATCAGCGCTTTTTTTTTTTGCCTGAACCCAGCATCATTCTTTAATTATTAAACAGAATATTTAAAAGAATTTAAGTGATCATTGTTTGTTCCCGTTACAATTTTAAATCACTGCCCGCCCGCCCCCCACTCTCACCCCCATACACACACACACACACACGCGCACACGGACGCACACACACACACACACACCACATCATCAGCACCCCCTGTTTTTCTCTCTCTTTTTTTTTTTTGGCTGAACTCAGCATCATCGTTTAATTAATAAGCAGAGTTTTCACAGGAATTTAATTTCAATGATCTTTGTTTTTCCCCAATTATATACTTTAGCTCACCACCCGTACACACACACACACACATACACATAATGCGCACATACACACGTGTATCAAAAGACAGCACATTATCAGCACAATTAAGTTTTCTCCTGAATTCTGTATTATCATTGATAATCAGAATATCTGATAGAATTTGATTTAATTGACTTTTTAAAAATTATAATCTTTGCTCAGCAACGCATTTATGCACACACGCGCGCACACACATGCGCACTCACATTTTTTAAAAATATATATTCAAAGGACAGCTGTTATCACTGTCAGTATATAAACATCGAACGCTTGCTATGACCGCTGTGGTCAAGCCCTTGATGTCAGCACGAGTAATTTGCTTGCAGACAGTGCCACAGAGCTTTTGTTCTGAAGGTGATGTTCAGTCTAAAGACTTAGATACGACGCAGGGTAATACATCTAACACTTCTAATTTCTTTGGACCTACCCGACTTCATTAAACAACTGATTTGTCAAAACAACCGACACTAAATTTATATACAGTATAACTTCTGTGCTGGAGAGTGGGCGTGGGTAAAATGGATTGTGCAGACTATGCGTATCTTCTTCATAGGCACACATACATATATATATATTCAATGAACATTCTCTCAGCCTTGCCTATGGTCACTGTTGAAACAAATGGTGCATGTGCAGCTGACACCGTGGTGAACGATTAACTCGATCTTCATAACGACAACTAAACATCTGAGCCCCTTTCACGCACAAACATTTCCGTGACGACCACAGCAGTGCGCGTAGCGTGAGGATGATACACTTGGTCGCTGTTCGTGTCATTTCGCTGCTGGACGGAAAATACAACTAGCGCAGCCCGTCATCCTCTGTAGGACTTTGACGATATCGTGATTGACAACGCTGAAAATCTCTCATCCTGGATGCGGAGAAGAGATTCAGCGTAATTTAAACCTTACAAAATACCTTTATGTACGTAAGTATTGCCATTAGGATAGTCCGGAAAGGCTAGTGATAATGACACAGTGTCACGGTCCCCTGGATTCAGCCGAAACAAGTTTTTAAATAATTTTCTATGTCCGTGGCAGTTCTCGTTAATGGTGTCAGAAAGAAATTCTACTCTGTATCTTCATCTAGCTTGAAGCTTTATCTCCTGACTTCACAAGCAAAATTTATTTTTTTAATTCATAAAACACTTCGTACACATTTTATTAGTTCTCGCGCGCAAGATGAATATATTGACAAGGTATACTTAGCATATGGAGATATATTTTGCACTGTCTAAAATAGTCTCAAGCTTCGAATCAAGCGGTTTTCTCGCTGACGCTGATTTAAACTAACGCTGATAAAAGTCATTTTCGGACTATACTTAAGACAAACAAGAACAAATGAGGACAGAGCGCTATAAAATCGTCAAACGACAACCCCAACAAAGTACTGGCAGCACTAGACACAACCGTATGCTGACGTATGCAATCAAGGGAGCCTATCGTACCCATACACGTAGCAAAGAGAGAGTCGAAAGTAAGGAACGTGGCAGATATGTCTATACTTAAGACAAATAAGTATGTTGTAAAGTTAAAATTATGCAGAAACCTGTGGTGGGGGGGGGGCTAGCATACAAGAGGATATTAGCGGACTGTTTAAGTTTTGTTGATCCTGTGTCAACGTGATCAAAATCCTGTTTTCTTCAAAAT
>SMGT01010078.1:26185-49545 GCA_004794575.1 Lanistes nyassanus | reverse complement strand
ATATCAGCGGATTGTTTAAGTTTTGTTGATCCTGTGTCAACGTGATCAAAATCCTGTTTTCTTCAAAATTGGACAGACGCTGGCAGTAAACTGCAATGCATGGGAAACAACTATGTATTGCAGTTCCAGGGTGTATTGCCACGCAATGTGTTGTTAGCTCCCCTTAATTTTATCCGTCTCACAATGTTCCCAAGCCTACCTCCACATACCTGTACTTCTAACCACCCACCCACCCTCCCGCACATCCACACAGCTCTGTTCAAGCAGGTACCCGTGTCTTCGTGCATCCGTCTCCTACTGTGAAAGGGAGTACGTAATACTGCCGTGATATTTTTTTTGGAACTCCTCGAACTGGGGAAATTTAATTTTTTTCTACTCCAGCCGTTCAGGGAATAGAGTTAACTGTCAGGTTAATTTGCGCGTGAAAGCAAAAGAAAATTAAAAACACTGACTATGCAGTGTGGAGAGCCGGTCGTGTATACGTTTACTGTTCCTCGCAGAGTTTCTCCTCTTTGATCGAGACGCCATATTGCTGTGAGCGAGTACAGTCCCCTGACGCGAACAGCGCTCAATCTGAGTACGAAGACCTGAAGCAATGTATTGCATGAAGTGTTCATTCAGACCAAGCCGCCCAGCTTCTATTTCATGCACACGCAGAAAAGAAAGTATTTAAAAATCATTTTTGCTAGAAAATTTTTCCGATCAGTTTCAATGTGGTATCATATCTCTCTCTCTCTCTCTCTCAACTTGTTCGCAGATCCCCCATTCGTCTGAGGAAGGAGCCCCTACTTTCTTAACCTCTCCGTTTTTCTGAACATTTTATTGGCTAAGAAATGGTGTCATGACGGTGCTTTCCAGAAACCTGCCTGCTATGGCTCTTCCTGCAGGTGCAGAAACGGATATTTTCATTTTTCGAGGCAGTGTCTTTAAAAGCCATTTTTCACTGCGTTCCGACTGCGCGTTAAAGCGTTGAAAGTTTTTATGGTTAGAACGGGGAAGTGGATAACCCAGTGGTTAGACCACAAGCGTTAGAACCTGAAGGAGTGCCTACCGGCTGGTTCGAACCCCGTCCGCAGCACCGCGCTTCAACCAGTTCGCCCAACTGCGAAGCGGTCAGAAGAAAAGAGCAAAACACGGTAGTTTAAACTGAATTTCACGTTAACGTGACTGTAACTCTGTGGCTAGTGCAATGTTATGGTCACCCTGCTTCTGGCAAGAGTTACCATCTGAGGACAAACCGCACGAACCATATACATCTTAAATGATCCAGAGTGAGCGCGCTTCAAGTGCCGCAAGGGATACCCTCACTGGCTGCGTAGCCGAAAGACGCCATCGTTGTCACAAGAACAAGCAGCGTCTGGTCCTGTGTGAGATATGTTAGAAAGAAATAAGCTAAGTAAAACAATACCTGTGCTCTCATTCGGTCAATAACGTGCATACTACAGGGTTGTTGATCACCATCAGATTAAGTGTACTATCGGTCTTGCCATTAATGCTACTGCTAGTAATATCGCCTTTAATTAGTGGGCCTAATAATCAGCATGCAGCTGGTAAACTGTGATCAACACTACCGATGAAAACTCTTTCCACATTCTTTTCTGTCCACATTGATGCGCGTCCGTACAGCCCACCGAGGCATTGTAGATAAACTCGAGTAGAATTCCTAACCATCTGATGACCAACACGGCCGCCAGACGGCTGGGCTGAAACTGCCCAGTGCTCGGAGTCTGTATTATTTCAGATGTCTGTGGCATGAACGCGTGAATTCGAGATGGCGCATGGGTTAGCTGAAAGCTGTGCGTTGCCTGAGTGTGCGATCGAGAAGGTAACTCACTATCAACATTATTTTCACTGCATTCTGTGGCTTCTTTCTGTTCCTATTTGTCTATTCCTTTTTTCTCTTTTCTTTTCTTCCTTCCTTCTTTCCTTCCGTTCTTTTCTGTTCCGTTTTTCTTTCTTTTCTTCTTTTTCCTCATTTCTTGCTTTTTTCCTTCCTTCTCTTTCTCTGTTGCTTTCATTCCTTTCTTTCCTTTCTTATGCGATGCATAGAATTGAAGTGGCGAACCCTCAAAGTGGGATCGTTCACTCGACTGCTCTTCCGTGCGGGTCACCCAACGAAAACACTGTTCCCTGTCGGTCAGCAAAGCTTGGGAATTTTAAGGCGCCATGGTGCAGTCTTTCGCCGAAGTAACACACCGGTAGCTCATTAACCAGCGCCCAGCAGCCTGCCCTCTTGCTTTTAGTAACAAGCCCCCACACTCTTCTCCCCGGACTACAATAACAACGAACGGCGATCAGCGGAGCCCGTGACAAGTAGTGTTCGGCTCTTCCTTTGATAATACAGCGCCGACCATTTTCAGCGGAACACTCGGTCAACAACAAATCCGTTTCTTTCTCTGCGTGCGGTAAATACAGTCTCCTGTCCATCAGCTGGTCGCCAAACTCTGTCCACGCGCCAGTTCCCGGCGACAGTATCAAGTACCTGTAAAGTTGTTTTTCGAATTAGTCCTGGGTCGTAGGTACAAGGTAGTCGGTAAGTGCCGAGTCAAAACATTGGGGAGTGCGGGCTACCCCGCACGGCCTTTTGTACGTACAGCGCGACAGATATGAAGACGCAAGGGACATCGCGCTATACTACCCAATGGCCGCTGCACGGTTCAGTTGGCATTGTTTCCCGACTCACTTGCCGAGCGGCGAGGTCGAAGCGACAGCTAAACGCAACAGTTCTTTCATCCTTATCCCTTTGATGTAGCCGCGCAGGTAAACACTGTGCCAGGTGCGACCTACGTTTGCTGGCACTTAACCGTTTTCACTGGAAGCCAGTCGGCGCAGACAGGAGAGCAACTGCTGCGACTTTTACCTACAGAAAACTTGTTCTCCGTGGCTTGTTTTCGTTCCTTCCTCACCTTCCCTGCTGTCCCACTCTTCTTGAACCCAAGGTCCATTTTCTTAATTCCTCATTCATCTCCCTTTTCACAAGGTACTCAGAGTAAATGAGGGAGCGATCGCGACACAAATACTTTTAAAAGCAAGTTCTTTGTCAGACATCGCTTTATCTGACTAAAATGAGTTGAAAGTGCGGTCCCCATCAATCCGTCGCAAAATCTAGACATATAAACAATAACAGCCTTTAGTTCTGTGATCTCTTCTGAAAGTCTCGCAGTCAAATTGCCATTCAAAGGGTAGGGTTGGCTTGCCTGAACTTTCTTATCTCCTGTCTATACGTAAAGGTGCACATATAATACACAGGCCGAACGGGCCTTACAACCACACTTATGTGTGGCTTGCACGAGCGTTCTTATCTCCTGTTCATACGTAAAGATACACGTAAAATACACAGGGCAAATGAGCCTTACGGCCTGTCTAATAACCGGAGGGGCAGCTACGGACGTTCATGCAAGCCACCCCTGGGACGCCACAGCTTTACTCCGCTCAAGTTTTCTTAATATGACGAGTGTGGGTCGTACTTCTCCCAGTTTGGTAATTTCACCTTGCACGGTGTTTTGCAAACAGTTTTCTTCATGAAAACATTTCCAAAACAACTCTTTTTTTATTGTGACCTGCATAAAACAGTTCGTAAGAAAAACAATGCTCGTGCGTTGTTTTTATTAAGAGGTGTTGTATCTTGGAGACCTTTTTAAAATTATAATTATACAAGCCCATGCATGGCGTTTTCTTTAATGTTTCATTAAACTATATTCCCCCATTCGAAATTGCAATCCTCAAGCCCACTTCCGAATAGTTCCCAGCATGGCTTTTCTTGCCGTTGGAGAAGACGACGGTTCGTGAAATGCGTTTTCATAACTGATCTCTGCGATCATGTGTCGTCTCTGTCGCTAGGCTGGGCTGCAGGACCGTTCGTATCTGTCCTTTGGTTAAGATGCACGTAAGATACACAGAATGAACAGACTTATGACAGCGGTCTCTTATAACCAGGACAGATTATGAACGCTCATGCAACCCTACCCTGTTCTGCAGTCGCTGTCGACGACTGAAGTATGGAAAGACCAGAAATATTTGCCAGAAAATACGCACTTGCGGAAAACATTGATTTCACTTTTATTTTTCGGACACACCGAACGTTCGGTACAGGCAAGAAAACGACACACGCATTTTCGTCTTCCTGTAAACTCCTATTTTCGGGAATCAAATCTTGACAATCATGTGACGCCAAGAAAGTCTTCCTTCCTCTGAGTATCAGAACGGACCTCTAAGTATTAAACTGTTGCATTATTATAATGATTTTGCATATTTGGCCACCCAGTCGGTGACTGTTTTGGTGAAACTTTTCACACGCACTTTCTGCCCTAGTTGAAAAACTGACACGCCCGGCATTGTTGTGCTGTGCGCATGTCCACGAAAAGTTTTAGGAAGGGCGTTAACTCTGGTTCTTGCATCTACAACAGGAAAAAGTAACTCTGACATAACGCGCGCCCACAGAAGGGTCTTGCCATACTTGACCGCCACATTAGTTCTTCGTGAAAAATGCAAATACGCACTTCTCAATAGAGAAATACAAATTTTTTCATTCATGTTCATGATTCAATGCAAATAACAGATTCCTCCATGCCGACATACAAAGATTCTTTTTCTTGGTCTCCAATATATATATATATATTTGACAAACAGGTTGCAAGAATTAAAAGGCGACTGGAACCTGAAATTTACCCCCCACAAAAGACAATGGTTCTTGCACTATGCTTTAGCTTTAGTGGCGAGAAAGCTTTGCCTGCGTGCGTGCGTGGGTGGGAATTAGAGAGGAAAAGAGAACGGAAAGAGAGAAAGCGGGGAGAGGAGGAAAGAAAAATGGGTGCATATGGCGATATGTTTATTTATTTCTGCTTTAGCCTTCCTATCACATCAGTAGGCTACCGCTCAGTTTCATAAGGCAAAGAAGTATATGGATTTTCACAGCTGAAAACGGGTTCAACTGATGGATTAGGTGAAACGTTTGGTTGAACTTTTTCTTTTTTAAATTTGAAACTAATTTTTTGCTTTGAAATGTGTCACACACACGCGCGCGCGCGCACACACACACACACACACGTTCTCTTCCCCTGCCCCCCCCCCCACCACACACACTCACAGAAAGAGCTTGAATCTGAATAAGGGAGAAGCATGTAAATTGAATAACACCAACATACTAACACCTGTATGCGAACATCCTTCCCTTACCCGGGGTAAAGGAAGGATGTGGGAACTCCAGGAAGCTACGCCAAATATTGAACATGTTCAGCGGTCAGCTAAGTGGTTTTAACACGGCCTTGCGCCACCCTCTCGCGCGAAGACACCTGCTATCCTTTGATCTGTTCCCCGTGAGCCGGCTGTCCCACATTCAGGTGAAGAGCACACGCCGGGGTCAGGCGAAAACACGACGTCTGTCGGCCGCGAAGTCGAGGTCAGTTGTTTTGAGACGGCGGCCTTTGATCTCGAACAGAAGCAGACTGATGGCTGCTCAGATTTTAGAACGATTTTAAGTTAATGAATTATAGCCAGGTAGCCAGGCGGGCGACTGTACTTTTAGAGGTCAACGAGCGGAGAACTACCTTTGTTAGAGGTACTGCGTAATCGACTTGTTATTCAGTTAGCCCAATACTTTGCCATCTTACGAGAGCCCGTAGCCATAAATGAAGAAGCAATAAAAGTAAGTACTACAGGACAAGATTGTTCGATGTCATACATAAAGTTCACATATTTGTAAAGTAATGACTACAGGACAAGATTGTTCGATGTCATACATAAAGTTCACATATTTGTAAAGTAATTACTACAGGACAAGATTGTTCGATGTCATATATCAAGTTCACATATTTGTAAAGTAACGTGGCAGTTAAGTCTTCTGTGCATGTGCAATGAAGTCAACTTTAATCGACATATTTCGTGTTTTCTCATCCCTGTGTGTTTTCTATCAGCATCAAGGGAAGTTGAAATACGCTAAACATAACCGTCGTTTTTATAATTAGAACAACGCTATACCTACGCTTAGCGACATCAACCACACAACAAGAGGAGCAAATGAAACCATTTTCAAAATACATTTTAAAATAAATGAATATTTGTCATGACTAAGTAAAGGCTATACAGAAGAAAGTTCTTGCTGGAAATAGGAATGTTTTCTTCACTTATAGCGATTTGACCAACATTTGTTTACTGCTTAATAAGTCTTTTCATTGCTCGCTCGCTCGATCGCTCACTCACCCAGAGCACACACGCACGCACATTTCGCTGAAGTTTGTCTGAAACATGTCTGCAGTTTGTATTTTTGGAGTCGGTACAGTGCGGTGTCACAGCATATTGCAGGTAGCGCCCATAGCACGCACGTCCTGGTCTGCCAACACACAGTTTCCTTTCTCGTCATGCTTGGGGTGAAATATTAATTAATTTTCTGCCAAGTTAACAAAAACGGAACTGTGAGGCAAGCTGACTTAAACGACAGACGACAGACGACACACTACCCTTTCGTCAGGACAATATAAACACAGATAGAGGTACCGACAGATAAAGCCAGAAACAGATGAACGCAAAGACAAGAACCAGCCACTTAGCTGGGTGAAATGGAGAGAAGAATTGGCAAAGCATAACTTTATTGGAAGTTTTCAAAACATCTGAAAATGTTCCGAATGATCCGACACATTAAAAAGGATACTGGTGTGTGCGGCTAATTTTCGAAGTGTTCGTCTTAAACAGCGTGTTATTTAATTGAATGTGAGTGTATTGCAGTTACTATTACATCGCACAGTGAAACCTGTCTTTATGAGTAATTGTTCTTGTGCCGGGTGAACTATGACTGTTTTGCGTCCTCTGTATGTTTTCTCGTTCTCTGAATACCCCCCGAGGATTTAAGAATAAAATAATTGACTTGACTCCAGAAGAAAGAAGCCAGCAGAAAAAGCTCTGTCATAATTCTGTGGTCCAGCTTAAGCAGAGTAAGTGCGGTACATCAACCCATGATTGTCGTGACCACACCCCTTAGGCTTCGGCGCTCTAGCCGAAACCCCGCCCTCAAGGGGCAAACAGCGCGCCTTCGAGGGTGATCAGCAAATAAACAACCTCCCTGTGTTGTGCAGCTAGACCTGTCGCAGTCTCGCCTCCGACCCAGCCTCATTCTGGCGGGAAATGACGTCACTTGCATCAGCGTCATTGCTGTCCATGTAGACTCTGAAATCCTACCAAGGAGGTCAAAGGTGACAAGAGGTATAAAGTCCATTGAATATCCTGTATCATGATATAGCATGCTTTTGTTTGTTTGTTTGTTTGTTTGTTTGTAGGGAGGGAGGGAGTAGCAAATACGAAACAATAATTTTCATTCTTTCGCCCCAATAGTACAAATAAAGCATTAGAGAACAACGTTCACCTGCACTAGAAGAACACAGTAAAAAAATAAAGAAATTAAGAAGAAAAAATTGAAAGTACATAAACAGATAAACGTGTTAGTGGACAGTATTGACAACGATGCTGGCAAATCGCGCTGTCTTACTTCAGGATTTTTTCATTTTTTTTTTTTTGTGAGCAACGCAGGGAACTGGATGCATAATGATGTAGTTTGAAGTATTCGGGCAAAAGGATGTTATGATCATTATGAAATTTCTCGCAGTGAAAAAGTGATTAATGAGTGTCTGTTGGTGGGGAGGGGGATGTATGTGTACGTTTGTGTACATGGACCAGTTCGGAACAGGGGACTCGAACTCGCGACTGTTGTCTCCAAAGAGCATGTCGAACAACAGCCGAATTATGCGCATTCTCCACGTGGAGGATGGGGGTTGAAACTCCTGTCCATTTACTTATTCAGTCGTGAATCAACTTTTTTTAAAAAGAAAAACTATTTAAAAATAAGAGAGAGAGAGAGAGGATTTTGTCACAAAGTTTCTTAACGTTTGGGTTGTCTGATTCAGACCCAGCTGGCCTTTGAAGTTTTTAAAAATAGTTTTTTACAGGCTCTTCTATGCAGGATTTTTACTTTGGCTAACTGGTAGAAGACATTCCGAATTTTCTTTATCTTAAATGTAAGCATTGGTATAAAGTGATTTTGCTGTACTAAGTACATCTGACCACTCCTTTTCCTCTCGCGGTTCCTGTCTAAACTTTCCCCGGTCATCCCGTCCCCCGCACTGAAGCAACAAAGTATTTCTTTTTTAATATTTAACCAGCTGTTTTGAGTGACTTGGTAGCAACTATCGACGTCGTTTCTGCTTGTTTGTTTGCTTGCCTTTTTGCTTGCATCCCTTGCCTGCATTTAACCAATGATTTTGAGCCAGTCGATTTTCCCCTCAAGCCTTCCTGGCCCTCCCACGACGTTGTTTGAAGGCTCGAGTGATTACGTGTGATTACCAATGATTACAAACGGATGGCTGTGTTTGGTAATCTCTCGCAGCACCTCCTATCGCGCACTTTTTCATCGTGACATTTGTTGAGAGCCGGCCGGCAGTAGAGCCATTCTCTCCTCCACGTATTATTTGATAAGCGAGAGCGAATCCCGTGGCCCAGCACCCTGTCCCGTCCACAAACTCTTCGGAAAAACATTAAGTCTGCTCGGGTTTCGATGTGGCGAAATTCGTGTGGCGAAATTCCGGGCTGACGCACTCGCTAACTGAAACAACAGCAGCATTCATTCCCAGCAGCCGTCGCTAACACGCGTACATGGCAGGGGCTCCTCCGCGTTCGCTAGTTATCAGAAATGATCTTTATTCGCCGGCTGCAGTTTATTTTTGTACACCTGGTCTAAGCTTCGTGTGTGGCGCGCTACACAGCCGTACGAGCTGGAGAAGCTGTAATCAGGTAGGCCTTAGATGTTTTCTCGCAGCGTGTCGGCCAGGCTGAAATATGGACGCCTTCCGATAAAAATGGACACAACAAACACAAATTGTCGTGGGACAACTGTCCAGGAGTCCTGTTGCTGAGTGAGAAATCGACAGCCGCAGAGCAGGCAGGTCTGGCAGACAGCCTATACAGGCCTTGCCAGAACTCGTTGCTTTGGGGTTAAGCAGTTGTTTTAATGTTAAACATGTCTGTTGCAACCTTCGGTCGTGCAAGGACAGTTTCCTTATAAGGAAGAGACGATGGTGGAGGGATACCACTACAGATCTCAGAGAGTTTTTTTTTTAAATTGACTTCGGAGAGAAAGAGGGATACATAGAGAGAAAGGGGGAAATGGGGAGACGGGAGAAAAAGGAGAACTGCAGACTTGAGTCAAGGGTATTTACAAACCACGCCCAGGGATCGTATGAGAACACATGTTTTGTACTCAGCGGATGGTGCAAAGCCGTGGCCGTAACTCAGAGTGGCAGCGAGAAACAGTGACAGAAAAAGAAGCAGGGGCCGAAATATTTTGAAATACTACCTTCATTCCAAGTGCCAGAGATCGGGGAAATAACACTCAGCACTCGGGTCTTTTATACCCTTTTACTGTGTATACCTACCAGATGCACAGACGTGATAGTTTTCAAACAGGCGCTACATGGGAAACATTTTAAACGCTGAAAAATAGAACGAATATAATGCAGAGAAGAATCTCGGGTAGATGATCATTATTTATCCGTACAGGGATATGGTGCTATAGATCATAATGACCATCCAGTTGCCAGATCCTTTTTCCCCCTTCCTGTTTCTCCTCCCCTCACCCCTCACCCCTCTCTCTCTTCTCTCAAACACTCCCCTACCTTCCCATGACCTGCCAACGCGCCTTGCAAAGAGCACTCAGCTTAAGAAGGTAAACAAGCAGGCCGATATGCAGATAGACAAACGTCACACACATGCATATATCTTCCCAGTTTTTCCCTCCAGTAAACCGTCACGCAGATAGCCATATTTATGAACTCTCTGGTGCTTTCAAGTTCATCTTTTTCAGATTCGGTTGCACCTAAACTTTATTTGAAATCCCGTATCTGCGATCGACAGGAAATTAGAATTTACTTCTTCCTTTGAAACGGGCTGTAAAAATAACCAAACGGGCCTTTCCTGCAAACAAACTTCACACGAGAGTCTTCGAGAAAACGCGAGAGTACGAGAGGTTCTGAATAAAACGCGAAGTTCTCGGCGCGGCTTATCTTGCTTTAAGAAAAGCCTGTTTGTGTTTGTTTATGCGCGCCTGTACCTAACAGGCGTTTAATTTTACAAACTTTCTCATGTCACTGATAAAATCCCGGTAGACAAAACACAGAGTCTCAAAACAAACCCGCCACCCGGATTTCACATAAATCGCCCGCTTCAGACGTACGGTTTCTGTCCTCCAGTGTTTGGACTTGGGCTGTTTCGTACAAATTTCATCGCTATCGTCTCCCAAACTTTCCATGATACTCACTCTGTTGTATAGGTGAGTGAAAGTGCGAGAAGTAGAATGTAAGATGTGGTCGGGATACCTGATCTAAAACAAAGGGACATGCTTGTGTTGACTGTGAAAGAGGATATTTCAAGTCAACTATAACGATCGAGATAGCTGAAACTATTATTGGAAAGGAATGACATAATTCAGTCTTAAAATACAGTTTTCTGGATGGAAGTGTCTCATTTAGTTGGTAACAAGCCAACACTGCTAGTACCAATGTCCTTATTCTGGCAGATAAAAAGTGCCTCACATAATTAAAGTTATACGTAAGTGGTTTAAGTAAAAGAAAATTGCGCTGGCACAAATTACACTTGCCTTGGGATGAGCAAATTTAATCTCAAACTGTAATCCACTAAATGCTTTTTTTGTCGTTATTTTTGCTCAATGTACATTCACAAGTTAAGAGTGGTAAAGGTAACATGAATGTGGTGCAGCTTACGGCACAAAGATCTAGATTTTCAGTTCGAATGAAAAGAAACACGTGACTGCCGCTTGGAATAAAATATACGGTGACACTAAAGGAACTAAGACAACCTAAAATTGACAAAAACAGTGTCAACATTTCGGGGTATTACCCCTTCAATAGGACAACACAGACAGATAAAAAGTAAAGATCGAAGCTTCATGTGCACAGCACATAGAGAGCACATAAGGATATGCTGGGAAAAAATGGTCAAACCTTACGCAAAAGTAAAAATGCGTTTACACAAAAAGGAAGCTCTCTAATTTTAAACAAATTCCAAGTTTACGCTTAATAAACGTTTCCACGTTTGCAGGCGGGGAGGGGGGTGTTTGGACAAAAAAGATGGGGTAGGGGCCATGGGGCTAGAGAATCAGTCTGGGCATGACGTCTACATACGGGTGTTCGTCCAAGTTTCGCCGATGATATCAGAAAGTTCATCAAATCTGTTCAACTGCATGCGCTTGACATTTTTACAATTAACGATGTTATGACAGGTGCGGTAAGCCTTATTCGGATCATCAGTAATTTAACCGGACGTTCATTTACCCCCACCACCACCACCACCACCACCACTACTAAACCCACCCATCGCCACCCTCCATTCTCTCCGGTGAAAACAGCCTGTCAGCTGTCTGATGATGGCGGCTCCAATTCTGTGTCTAGCTCTGTATCTGTGGGTCGCGTTATCGTTCGTTCTGGGAGCTTCAGTGCCCACAGTCGGTGTCGACAAGCAAAGTGAAGCCCCTGCCAAAGTCTTCACCAGGTTACGCCATTACACAGCAGTAATTGGAGCCGTGATTTCAAATCTGTCCCTGGAAATCTATAAGTTTCATTAATTTACGTAATATTTTTAGTTTTATATTGTTTTATTTAGGTTCTTAGTAGAAATTTATTCATTATCTTCATTTAGTCGTGAAACCGTACCCGCAAATAAAATTATCGCAAGTTTCGGATCTTATGGATGTTCATTGTGTGTAAATGTTTCTTCTGAAATTTGTGTATTCGTGAGAGTTAGATATGTGTCTAACAGACCTGAAAGTGGCAAGTATTTAATTCGCCATGGCGAGTGAAAAAAATTTAAGATCTCACAAGCCGAGATGCAAGTACTGCAGTATGAAAGCGGCTTCACTCTGAAGGGAAGGGGAGATTTTCAATTCGGCTAGAAACACGGCCGGTATGAAAAAATATACACTTTTAGACCCGCAGTTTAGTTCCGAGTCAAAGACGAAGACTAGGCACCTGTGACCTCAGAAATGACCACCCCCATCTCTCCTTCACCGCAACATACCGGGCTCAGGGCTCAGGCACGTGAGACCACACCTGGCCTCAGTTGGTGTCTTATAACTACCGTCCCATTCCTGGTACGATAGAAACCCAACCCCTTATTGTGACCACTCTATTCTGCAGAGTGCCCCCGCGTGCACTTGACCATCTGTGAAGCGCGTGTCAACCTCTTGCTGAGCCAGCCAATGCCCCAAGACCAGAGGCACATTCCGAATATAGATACCATATGCTGCTCCTTTCGCGTAGGAGTCGAAATACATTAAGTCACCGTTTATGAAAAAAGCGGTATGGCACATTATCGCTTGTTTTTGGTAAAAGGGTGGTCAATAACAGATCTCCCAATTTCAAAATAAACGCCACCGCGATCGTCCTGGGTGGGCGGAATAATTGTTAGCAGTGTTTTATAAACATTTCACTCCGTCTCTACGGGCGCCAGGAGCGCGTCCGCGCATGCGCCTGAACGGAAAGGAGGACTGTGGGATAGGAATCGGGTGGGCTGGGTGTGGGATGGAAGGGGGGAGAGAGGGAGGTTAACAACAGCGCTCCTGTGGATTGTTTTAAGGAACATCGCCAGTGTGAAGCAAATTATGGCTTCGGGGGAAAAAAGAAAGTTGTTTTCGCCCAAAGATTATCTCGTTCCCTCTTTACATATTCAAGCTCGTTCTCCTGAATACTTTCTTCTTAAAAGCCAATAGCATTAATTATTCCATTGATTGTAGTCTAGAATCCAGCACATATGGATGTGCAGTCTAAAGAGAATAATCTTTCCCGACCCGACCCAAAAGGCAATTTTCTGCCTCTGCGTATGCAAATTCTCTACTACGTCAAGTGGCTCATTCTTTTGACGTACACCCAGTTGACCCAGAAAATTATACGGGGTACACGATGCACCAAAGCAGGAAATGCGTCTGTTCGTGTGTGCACGCGTGTGCACTTGTGGTGTGCATATGGGCCTGAATGTGCATTCGTGAGTAACTCTGGTTACGTGTGCGTCCATTTTCAAGTTCAAGGAGGAAGGGGGTGTTTTATATGTTAAAGAAAGGCAAACAGAAAAAAAGGGCATGCAACTGAGTTCAAAGTTCACTTGAAGACAATACACCTAGAGACGGAGCATCCCCACACAGCGCATGCGCACAAACGGCACAATGACCACGTTCTTGTAACCAAGAAAACCCAGCTGCAGCATAGGTCCGGAAGACATTATTTACTCTGAGTTCGCAGCCTGTTCCCCGAGTCATCTCGCCCAGCTAAACACGAGATTTCGAGGAATCATTTTTCAGACTGTAACGCGAGACATGGCACTGGCCTCGCCTGAACCCATCAAATCGCTGTGTGTGTGATCTGGTCCTAACTGAGGGCCAGTGTGATCTGGTCCTAACTGAAGGCCAGAGGAAAATTATCAGGGAAGGATGGAGGGATAACAAGACCTTGAGACGGCTGTATGATATTGTAGAGCCCTGGTCCAATGCGACTTTTGAACGGGAAAAGTGTTCGCGTTGACCATTTTGCTGTAGACTTTCTTCCTGAATTCTGTGTGCGTGTGGGGGTAAGCATGCATATGCAGGTGCATACCTCTGTGTGCCTGCTGATCTGTGCATCTGTGGGTTCGTGTGCATGTGTGTGTCTCCGGCTCTATACGTTAATAAAGATGCTCAAACACGCATACACTCGCCCAACACAGAAAGAGAGAGGTTTACGCACGCACATATGCACGCACACATTACGTAAAAACGTTGAAAAGACTTGTGTAGCAACATCTGCCGTACATGTGCACGTGTTTTGCACGTTTGCGTGAACTTGAACGAGCACTGCGGTGTCTGTGAGTGAGTTTTCGTGTTTTTAAGTACGAGCGCGCAGTGTAAACGGGGGGTCAGATAAGAGAATTAACTTCTTGTTCTGAGTCTCACACGCGCTGCGCATACTAACGATGTGCGCCCTGTGCACTCTGACCTCAAAGCATGCTCCTGACGGAGGCCCGAGCGTCAAGTTGCATCCACAATGGCGACCTCGAAGCGCGATAATACAAAAGTTCCAGACGCCTTCGCGCAAAGCGGCCAGCGCGCCGGCTGCCAAAACTACTCAGAACTGCTTTCCTCACAACAAACTATGCTGAGTAAACGTCCCCCCCCCACCCAGTCACCCTTCCCGCCCCAAAAGAAACAGAAACCTGCCCTGTCAATAAGCCCTGCCCTCTCTCTCTCCAAGCTCCGCCCCTTGCATGCGTAATCCACCTGCGCGGAGCTACACTGCCGTGCGTAGACTGTCGTAATTGGCGGAAGTGAAGTCTGTACGTTGGTTACACACAGCCTGACGTACAATGATCTATGGTTGGGGCTTGTTGCCGAAGTCGACTGTACATGCGAAAGTGGACGAAGGGTGCGGGGGAGTGCTAGCATGGGAGTGAAGTGCTGTTAGCCTGTCGACACAGCTGAAACAGGTCGGACGCAGAGAACTGGCCAGTCGTCTGTTCGCCTGATATATTCACACGGTGTGCTGCTGACTGCTGTGGAACACCGTCGCTGCTGCAAGGCGCTGGCGATGGAGCGAGTCAGGCTCTGTTACTGATAATTACGTTCAATCTGGAGGTAAGCAATATACCAAATTAAACTCAATGAAGACTATTTAAAACTTCATCGCCTTATCAGTTCTTCTACAAGAATCCTGTACAGAATGCGCTATTTCTAGAGTGTTATTCTGCTATGAAGAAACTCATGATTCGTTTTGATTTCAAAGGGAACCAGCATAATGTACATAATTTTTGTAATTTAAATCCGAATTTGTATGGCGAATATTCTGGTAAATGAACGTTATTCGTCAAGTGCCAATATGTTGCCAATAACGTGATAATGATGTTAGTATTATTTCAAGAGTTAATGCACATTGTTATTTCAGCATGACAGCGATACAATATATGAAATAACCACATTCGAGGTGTCTATATAAAGAATTATATCAAGTATATAAAATAACATTATTTCAAGAAATTACATAAAAATACATGAATTATCAACCCAGTATTCTGTTTCAAGTGTAGTCTGCAGCAGTGTGTCATGTCTTTATACTCAGAATTATTTCACGCCTGTAACATGTGAACATCACCTCCTCAGAAACAAATGTATGTACTAGATAAAGCAATGGGGGAAAGTTCGCATGGCAGAATTAATTATGCACTGGAATTTAACACGATCACCTCGCATTGTAAGAAAACACGGCTCTGATTTTCTCTTTCTTTGATAAGGTACCCGAGTCGTCTGGTACAGCTGGCCACTTTCCCCTCAAGGATACACGTAACTCAGTAGCCCTTGATACACCCGTAATACCCGCCATCCCCTGGCTATCCGGCTTCTAGAATGATGAACGGCCAGGACAGCTACCTGCCCTACCTAACCGGTCTTCGCTCGGCCCCGGCTTTCTATACCCACCCGTATAACTCAGCCACTCACCCGTACGGCGTATGGAACTACACCCAGGCTGGCCTGGATTTGAACCGCGCCTACGCCCTGCGGATGATGGAGGAAATTCAGAGGCGGGAGCAGCCCCAGAAGCCGCCATACTCCTACATCGCCCTCATTGCCATGGCCATCAAGCACGCTCCCGACCGGAAGGTGACGCTGAACGGAATCTACCAGTTCATCATGGAGCGCTTCCCCTATTACCTGGAGAACAAGCAGGGCTGGCAGAATTCCATCCGTCACAACCTCTCGCTCAACGACTGCTTCCTTAAGGTAAGAAATTATCTCCCGCCCATCCACCCGCTGCCTCAACCCACCCACCCACACCCATCCCCACCTTTTCTGTCTTTTCTTTTGTTCTAAGACAGCTGCTTGCACGTTTCTTTGGTGTTAATTTTTGTATGGGGAGAGGGGAGATGTAATACTTCTTTTCTTTCCTCACAGGTATTAACAATGCTAAGATGTCGCAATTACTAATGCAGTGCTTTCGACTTTATCACAAAGGGATAACAAGGCCATTAACAGTCACTTGACTGTTTCTGATAAATCTAAATTTAATCTTTTCTCTTTTTTTTTTTTTGAAGAGTGTGCTTATTTTCTTGCTTTCCTCCCATTTATCTCCTTTTCTGATTGACTTCTTTTATTTATTTTGATATTGTGCATGTCCGAATGTCTTTGATTTGATTTTATTTGAGTTTTTTATTATTAAGTTGAAAAATTCATCCGCCGTCTAAATACATTAACTGATACACCACATTTTACTGCAGGATTTCTTTGAAAAGCGCATTGACAACAATTTTTACTTCTCTTTGGTTAGATTTTTGCCTCTACTTTGATGGTTGAAAAAATAAGATTTCTATTTCAATATCCCTGCAAGGCACTCCTATAAAAATTACGACGGATTGGCCTTGTCAATCTTAATCTGGCTTAGGTAATTGGTAGGTAAATTTAGAGGGACAGCGCTTCTATCTGGCAGTGATTTCGTGCTATGGCGGGGTGGGAGGGGGGTGGGGTCCTATTAGTAAGCTATGCACTGAAAGAATCACCAGAGTGATAGTTGCAGAAAGATAGCAAGTGCGGACAATTTAATGTAGGGGAGATCGCCGAATGTAGTTTGTACGATGTTTAACTTCAAGAAATAATCCTTGGCAACCCCTGGATTCGAACCAGCAATCTTCCACCTGCTAGTCCGCAGATTTACCGACAGAGTTATCCTGACCCCTTTCTGGCTTAGAATTGAAACTATATTCGTAAACCAAAAACCTGGCGATGCGCTGCCCTGCGCCCATCTTGATGTTTCACCTGACACCTGAGAAAGCGAGAGACCTCTAACGCTACCTGTGGTGCCCATTAGTAGAACAATAGCCGTCACACCTGACGACGCAGCGGAGTCTGAGCAGACGCGCGCTCTAGCTCGAAGATTAGCGTCAGTTCCAGAGCGTGCTGGGCGCAGTCGGTGTGTCAACGCCAGCCTGCTAAGTGCGGTCATCGACAAGAGCAGCTTGTGGCAGTAATCGCGAGTAGTGGCAGCTGGGTGCACTCTGTTGTGCAAGGTGATGGGATCGGAACGAACTGTCGCTACTGGTCAGAGGCCTAAACTTACTCTGTATTTATCTTTAGGCGCTATTTTTTTTATAAATAGGATGTATTATCCAATCCTGATAGGTGCAAGTACATGTTTGCTTCATTCTTCAATCAGGTCTTCATTATCCCCGGTGCAATGAGTTCGTCACATTCACATGCACTAGCTATCTCTTCCATCTGTCTGTTCCATTCACCCTTACCAACACAAGAGAGAGAAGAAAAATCATTTGCGAAAAAGAAAGAAAGAAAGAAAGAAAGAAAGAAAGAAAGAAAGAAAGAAAGAAAGAAAGAAAGAAAGAAAGAAAGAAAGAAAGTAGAAGAAAGAAAGGAAAGAGAACATAGTAAGGTTCACAGAAAGAAAGAAAACATGCAGTACACGACAGAAGGAAAGAAAAAAGAAGTAAAAGAAAGCAGCAGTGTTAAAGAACAAAGAAAGAAAAAACAAATAAAAGAAGGAAGCAAACGGACACAAAATAAAACAGAACGAACGAAGAAATAAAGAAATAAAACAATGGAAGTAGTGAAAAAGAGAAAGTTACAGAAAACACTCGTCTTTCGCAGCATCGAACCGTAAGCAGCAGTCGTACGCCTCGCGCATAAAGCAGGTGTCAGAATTAATTTCTCTCAATTTTACGGTCAAGCTGTTACGCGAAGTCTCGCTGTAAGCTAAGTCTGCACTAAGTCTTATGGCGCTTAAGTCTTTAATCGCCTGTGAAACCTGTCAAAGACTGGTGATCTCTGGCTTCCGTCGTGCCATCATCGCCGCTTACGAAGTGCAAAAATGGTCGGGAGTCGATGTGATCGATGACAGTAGTGGTCCTGGCAACGTCGCGTTACTTCCTGAGGTGAGCTGTGTTCGGCTGATGGCCCACGTGGGGTTATTACGACCCTCCAGGTTTACGCACGATGGATTTTGTACTGCTTAGGCCAGAGTTCTTGAGACCTCCTACCCGTGATTCGAATGTTCCTTCTCCCGCTTATGCAACTGCCCTGAGGGGCTGAAGCTAGTTGTATGAGCACCACAAGCAGCCGTCATCAGCAGCACTAGTGGCTGGAGGCGCCAAAAGGCATGCCACACGGGAGTAAAACATTCACGAGCACAAAGCGATTACAACAAACAAGAAAAATATTTTAAAATTTATCTACCGTATATAAGAATTGAAAAAAATGCAAAGAAAGACGCATAAGGTATGGGGGTCCATAAATAATCTGTTGGTTTGCCACACTGTCACCCCCTTCCCCAGTACTGCACATATCCTGCTGCCTGTCCAATTTCTGTCTTTACAGGTGAACCTTTAATTTTGCATCTTCCACTCTGGACAGAAAGTTTATACTCACCCCTGCATTTAGTTAAAATCTATACGTGGTTTGGTGGTTGCAATCATATTACTCAGCCGTAACGGTTAAGTCACTTAACAGTGCGCGCTCTCGTAACACGTGTGTTTTATCAAAACATTAATCCATCTCTCCTAATCCCATGATCCCCGGTTCTTTTCTCTTTAATAAAGATTATTTTTAATGAACAGGTTCCTAGAGAAAAAGGGAAACCAGGAAAGGGTAACTACTGGACGCTTGACCCCGACTGTGAGGAAATGTTCGAGAACGGAAACTATCGCCGACGAAAGCGCAGGGTCAAAGTTCACGGGAAGACAGTGGAGTTACCTGCCCAGTGCAAGAAAGAGAGCGCCTCGGATCGGGCGCACCATGGCGTGGGGAACGCAGCAGACGACAGCGGAAGGAGTGACGACATCCATCATGGCCGCCTGCCACGTGACCACATGTCGTTCTCGTCCGACGACAGCGTGGAGTTTTCGGACGACGTTAAGATGGACAGCAGCCACCAATGCCTGGAGGACGACACTGACGATGAGAGGGGTGACAGCGACAACGATCTTGACGTGATGGACATCGACAGCGTCGCAGCCGCTGCTGCGGCACAGGTCGTTGCAGCAGTGACGGCGGAGGCCAGCAGCAAATGCACAGCAACTGACGCTGCACAGGGATCGAGTGCATGTGCTAAAGACTCGTCGCTTCCCAAAAAGCTGTTAGCACGAGGCAGCGGTGGGGGTGACAAGGAGAACGGATGGGCGAGAAGCGAAGAGAAGGTGGGGTGCAGCTCGCAAAGAGCGGTGTGCAAGACGGGAGAGAGAGACAGAAGCACCAACAGCTGCGAACACGCGAGCGGCCCGTCTGTGAACGCGAACGACAGGCACGGTGTCAGAGGTCAGACCGGACGCCGGAACACAAATCCTTTCTCCATCGACAACCTCATCGGTAACGTGGACCTCCGCACCTCGGCCAGTAGCGACGCAGACGATCCGAGCAAGGGCAGGCCACCGGAAAGAAGACCAGCGGCGAGGAGCGAGAAGAAGCCGGACATCTTCGACAAAATTCCCAGCCCGCCGCCCAAAGTCCTTGACCTGAAGAGGAACGCGCTGGACTTGTCGCTGTCCCTCGTCCCTCCCCTGCTCGACTCTTCCCTGCACGCCAACCTGTACGGCACCATGGCGCCAGCCCCATCCCTCCACCAGCTCGTGTACACCTCACCCAGGGTGGGACCCGGATTTTCCAGCAGGTACCCGGCCACTTTGAGCTTCACAGGCGGAGCCGTCTCCTACGCGTCTGTGGGGCCTGGTCTGAACCACGGTCCTCTCAGCGTCGTCTTTCCTTACCATAGGCCAGCAGGCCCCAGCCTGTCACACACGACACCTTGAAGAATGGTGTTGGACACCACTTCTAGAATTTACCATGACAATAGCTCCTAAAGGTTACTGTGAACATCGCTTTTAAAAGTTACCACGAGCACAGCCTAAAGATAACTGTGAAAGACGCTTCTACAAGTTACCCTGAACACAGATCCTAAAGGTTACTGTGAAAGACGGTTCGGCAAGTTATCATGAGATCAGATCCTAAAAGCTGCTGTGAACGACGCTTCTACAAGTTACCATCAACATAGATCTTAAAAGCTACTGTGAACACATTTACCAGGTGTTACTGTGATCAGATCTCCTGAAGTTACTATAAACAACGATTCTCAATGATACTAAGAACTTCCGAATGTTAATGTGAACGGAGCTCCGAAATATTACTATATTATAGTAACTATATTATATACAATACTTTTGAATGTTATGTAAGCGCCCTCTGAATAGTTACTTTGAACAATGATTTTAGACGTTACTTTATATTTTTGAGTGATATTTTGCAGCTAAGAACCTGTGCATTTTCAAGGACGCTGAAGCTAGGCTTGTGCAGCTAGCAGAGTGTAGCTGAACATTCACCAAAAGATTGCAAACTTAGCGAAAAGTTAAAGATAACGTCAGACTTTTTTTATTTTATTTTATTTTGTTTTGTTTTATTTTATTTTATTTTACTTAGTAAAAATGCTTTCCATGGAATGTCCACGGTGGATCTTTTTAGAGAACAGGAGTCATACTTGCCACTGTCATTAAAAGGGCAGATGACTGAATTTTCATAGTCGTACAGACATGTCTTCTGGGATGCTGCAGAAATACCTAAGACCCTCTGTAGGAGGGTAGGGGAACCTAACTTGGGAAGAATTTGGAGTCTTACATCTCTAAGACCACTCTCAGCACCCCTTTCCCTCCCCAAAGAATAGGCTTTCTTTAAGGATGACAAAAATCTAATTCATCAAAATGGTGATGTTTGCACCGCCCTAAAGAGTGCGTTTACGTAAAAGAGAAACGCACAGATCTTGGATAAACATCAGCACCGGTGTAAACGCACTTTTTTCATTGATGATGATTATAATGACGACGACTACGACAGTTAATGATGGGAAGAGAGGTACAAGATATAGGAAGAAAAGAACATGCCACGAAAACATTATCAGTGTTATCCCAGTGAATGTGTACTGAGCAGAAACCAAATTAAACATTCAATCTTCTTTGGCCTGTCAATATGGATGGGACACTTTCAGTCATGTGGTAGACGTCATTCAGAAAATGCGCGAAAAATACATTTTATGCGTTTCTTACCGGGCCATTCTATTTATTTTTAATTTTAGAATGTGTGTCTCTATGCGTTTAACCACGACAGCGAACCTGCAAAAATGAGTGCAGTGATATTGTGAAATATGTAGGCCAGTATTGTCTGCTCACATGACGCAGCCCAGAAATGTGCTTATATGCAGTTGGGATTTCACTATTCGTGAAAGATGTACGCGTGTTTCCACTTTGTTTAAATGCACTTTTTCTATTAGGTGTGCGTTGTGGCAGGCACTTTGTGATATTCTGCTTAATGAATATTGAAAAATCTTCATAGTGGTTTGTCGTTAGTAAACGGTTATGTACGAGGAAATATATTTTGGGACTAATTAATATTCGAATGAACCTAAAGTGTGAAGATAAACATTATGAAGACCAAGAACCATCTGTCATAGCAACTGCAATTAACATTTAAAACAAGCAAAAAAAATAAAGAAAATTAATTTTATCCGTTTTCTTTGTTTTCCTTCTGGAAGCTGCTCTGAAAGAGATGAAAAAAACACTAACACTTCAGGTCAGCTTACATAATGTGAACATGTTTATGGTTTACTGAGAGCTGTATATACTGTATTCCCTCCAGCTCATGCAATACATAATTTGTGCTTTTGTGTATGATGACGATTTCTTCGTATTTTAAGCTGTCTTTAAACCACGAATCATGGAAATAATAAGGAATACAACAGGCAGGTAAACAACCAAGATGTTGTAATCAACACTTACAACTTTTGAGTCTGTCAGCAGGCGCAGGCTGCCGGTTAAGAAAGCCCAAGGTGGAGAGCAGAATGAGATGAGAAATAGTCGCTGGTTTCATAAAGAAAGAACACATTAAATTACTCCAGGGGAGTGACAACTGTGTTCAAACAGCAGACCCCTTAACGACGAAACTGATTTTAAGGAACTGGGTTAGGAATGCTGTGCACACTGACGTGCTGTAAAGAAGAAGAGAATATTGGGTTAAGAAAACATGAGTCAATGATTGAAATTATTTTGAAAAGAATATTGTTTTAACATAAAAGTAGAACGCAGTAACTGGAATAATTTCAGGTAAGTGGAACAACTGTGTTTCGAAGAAAACGCTTCTGACAGAAGCCAAATCAATAAGAACACGAAAAGGGGGATTGATGGACTATCGATATGTGTTCTACACGCAAGCACGCACGCACGCACGCACGCACGCACGCACTCACACTTACATAAACGCGCGTGATCACGATTGCACATTGATGCACATGTTTCTTCACGCGTCTGCGTGCGTGAGTGTGTCAGTGAGTGCGCACGCGCGCGTGTGAGAGAGAGAGAGAAAAAAAAGACAGGAAGAGTGCGTGAGAAACAAAGTCCAATTTGCCATGTTCTTAAGAGAATGTAAATGTACACTCCAATGTTATAGTTACTATTTATTTTTCAAGATTCACAAGACCTCGAAACTATTGGAACTATCTGAATCACTACTAACGATACTTTTTTCAGAAGTGCCTAATGGGAGAAAACTCTTTAATTCCGCAACTAGGTTCTCTGAACAAGAAATTTATCAGGATGGGATAACAGAAATTTATCACTCACAAATTTACTCCGTTATAAAGGAACGTTTTGAAACAACGCATGAAAAAAAACAGTTTGAAACCTTTCCTGCACTAAATTCCTTTTCTCTTCCATTTGGTACTATGCACTCACACAGACAAACTTGCAAGCAAACACATACAAATACACACGTCCACACACGCACGCACGCACGTACAGACACATACATAAACATAAGGAGCGGGTAGGAAGACGAGACAGAAGGACGATGGCTGCTCTATTTTTCAATACCAGCTTTTATCTCTTGCCGTAATTTCTCACCTCACTTCCCGCTTTTTCACTTCCCCCCGATTCGCTTTAACGTTATAAAGGCTAGAGGGAGGGTGTCGGAGATAATAGACTGTCAAACTTTGAGTCTAGCGGAAGATGTAGGCCGACATCTGTAGCACGCAGACCACTAAAGGCGTCAGGTCTGACGCGATGGAACCGTCTGATGAACGGGCAGGAAGTGGGCCAGCAGCGGTTGTGAGGGAGTGAGGAGAATGACTTCCTTGAGAGGCGCCCCGCCAGAAGTGCTCACCATTGTTCAGGGCACGACATTGCGCCGACTCAGATACTTATCATTCCGCGCCAAAAGAGGGGCAAAAAATACTCGTGCACTCAGAACTAGCGGCCGCAAATAACTATTTGTTGCAAACAAAGATGGGCAGGGCCTGGCGAAGCGTGCCTAG
>SMGT01010078.1:8568-25999 GCA_004794575.1 Lanistes nyassanus | reverse complement strand
AGAAAGAAAGAAAGAAAGAAAGAAAGAAAGAAAGAAAGAAAGAAAGAAAGCCAGAAAGAATGCACCTGCCTCAAACTGCACAAAGAAAGAAAGAAAGAAAGAAAGAAAGAAAGAAAGAATGAATGAATGAATGAATGAATGAATGAATGAATGAATGAATGAATGAATGAATGAGAAAAAGGGAGAAACAAGGAAAGAAAAGAAGAAAGGAAGGATTAAGGAAGGAAAGAAAAAACACGAAAGACAGAAAAAAAGAAAAGGAACGAACGAAATGCAAGTCTGGATTTTCTGAAAGGTTGCGCAGGTAGACATGCGCACTAGCAGTCTGAACTCACCAGGTCACGAAGTCGTCCAGCACTTGAAACAAACATAACCTTCCCCCGGACTGAACGCACTGTGCTCCAGCGATGATTGTCGTCCTGTTTGGATAATCTGTTACTTTACTATCGCGGAGCCTGACTGCCGCGTCTAATTATTATTTTTTTACCCGATGTTTAAATTAAAATGGGCCATCAAAATAATACAGAAGCCCGCACAGCTGAAAGTAAACACGCCAGTAAGATAACACCGACGTTCAACAACAGCGACAACTAGTTTAAACAGGCCACACCGCGTGAACTTGCAGTGAACTCTAAATCTCTCAACGAAAAGAATTCTTTGACCAAGCACCAAGCGGCGAAAAACGAACGTGTTGAAATCTCCGCTAGCAAGACGGTGTGGAAGCACGCGCTTCTGGTCGCCTCCCATGTTTATTTTTTCAACATTTGCCTTCTGAATGATGAAGTGGCACATAAACTTAACACGTACTTTATACTTTATACTTTGCTACCACGCATGTTTCAATCGCTTCGTCACCCTTCTCTAATTCGCGGAAAAAGAATCCTCGCGAAACAAAATATGAACTTGATTGTTAAGGCCACATATTGGCTATAATCGAATAGCTGCAGTTTGATTCGAGCTGAAGTAGCTGTCAGTAATTTTGATATCAGTGATCTGTCGTCAAAGTTCTTGTGAAAATACTAACTTCGTTTACATGGCGTTGAAAAGAATTTTGTCGCAAAAAAAAGTTTACAATAAATGAGTTGGGATGAAGAATTAAGTTTTTCTTAACTAAACGGTAGGGCGTCCTAGCTCGCGTGGGTCAGTACGGCTTTTGAACTGAACTGAACTGAACTGAACTGAACTGAACTGAACTGAACTGAACCGAACTGAACTAAACTGAACTGAACTGAACTGAACTTGATTTGACTTGAAATTGACTGAACTGAACTGAAGGAATTTTTTGCACTTTTCTCCAGGGCGTGTTTCCTACTATATTTTGTTGATGGATATAATTTATTTCATTCGTTGCAAATGCACGAATTGCCTGTTCATATGTAATTTTTTTTTGCAAACGCACGCATTACTTGTGTATATTTATTTAAACATAACAAACTAAGGTGTATGAATACACTGCCAGTCTTAACAGCCTGTGATCATCAGAGCTAAGTGTCAGTTTGCCATTTGGTTGATTCACGGCTTTTTTTTTTAAGTCTTATTGAGCACACCTGTTTATAGTAGATGTCACAGTGACAAGTTACTCTCCTTACAATATTCATATACAGATCTTCGTTGCAAATAATCCTGTATTTCTTATGTTGCCTGTTTTCTCGATGACAGCCGTCATGTCGAGTAGATTAGTGTAAGTACAGTTGAACCGTGTTCAGAGTCGTAACCTCTGTAAGCGCTTGATTTTCTAACCAAACGTGCGTTTACTCAAAAAGCAAACACGTCTATATCTTGTTTAAATGTCTACTTTTATGTACATGTACGACTTTATATTCTTCTTTATCATTGTATCATGGTATTGGGGTATTATATACAGACAAAATACTCATCCCTATCATATAGTCTGATTTAATAAACAGAAACAACAAATTTAAACAAATTATCGAATTTCTGGTCATTATACGCGCACGCGCACACACATACCCCCCCACACACACACGAGTATATGAGATTCAGATCTTCAACCGGTATTTTAAATTTATTTTCTAATTTAATTTTTATTTGAAACACAGTGGTTGGTTGGTTGGTTGGTTGGTTGGTTGGTTGGTTGGTTGGTTGGTTGGTTGGTTGGTTGGTTGGTTGGTTGGTTGGTTGGTTGGTTGGTTGGTTGGTTGGTTGGTTGCCTGCTTTCTTGGTTGCTTGGTAATTTTAGAGGGACAGCGCTTCCACCTCACGGGGATTTGGCACTATGAAGGGGTTGGGGGGGGGAGGATGAGGTCCTGTTACTAGGCCACGCAGTAAAAGAACCACCAGCGAAGAGCTCCAGAAAGATGGCCCATGCGGACAGGCAGTTTAACGTTTGGAGGATGGGCGAACGGAGTCTGCAGAATGTTTCGCTACAAGAAATAATCCGGACCACTCTTGGATTATAACCAGCAACCGTCCACACTCTATTTCATAACTCTAACCCCAAAGCCCCTAAAATAAAAATATTTAATAATTATCAATTATTAATCTCAATAGGGAGAAATTTTCTTTCTAGTGGCTTCTGGAGCGGGGCTGGGAGGTTGAACTCTGGCCTCCTGGTCTGAGCTATCCCTCCCGCTGTATGGGTATGGTTTGACCAACCTCAGGAAATGTGCCTTAAAAAAAAAACGGTGAGTACGGTTCCCAGACCTTCGTCACTGCAGCTTCCGCGACCCAGTGATTGTGTTTTAAAAATGTCAGCCGTCAGCTACACCTCACGATCAGTCAGCGAGCGATAGTGGGGGGGGGGGGGTAGCGGGGGGCCACGAAAGTATTCTCTTTTAATTTCTACCCTTTCTTTCTTCTGTCTGTAACTCTCTGTCCACACTTTAGCCACTCAAGCGTCAAGCAGTGAGTCAGGCAGGCAGTCAAAGCGTCAATCAGTTTATCAGTCTGTTTGCCACGCATGCGAATCAGATGCACTGCATTCTCAAGAGAAGTGATATGAACTGGCGACTCAGCCCTGAAGGGGACACCAGTGAAAACAAACCCACAGACTCTTCAAGAGCTGACAAAATAACACTGCGCAATTGAATCTGTCGTAAAACGGAAGCCACTTGCTGCTTACAATGACATCAAAGACGTGAACATAGCGTGGCACTCAGCCGTACTGTCACCTCGCCGGCCAGTGTTCAAGGACACGTTCCGTAAATAGCCATGTGTACGTGATTTCCTTTAGAAGTTCACTTCATCAGAATGATGTCACACAAAAGTACACAGACTCATCGTGACGCATTTGGTAGTCATGAGAAAATTATGGCCGGGGTTTTTTTCTATCTTTCTTTATCGCTGCATACAGGAAATTATTTTGGTAGGTGCGTGATTAACCGGCGTACATGTTGACAGGTGTATAGGTAGTTATGCAAGTCTCTCCAGTTAGGGCAGTAGCACGCTATGAAAGTAATTGTTAGATGTTGGTCATTACTTGCATTACATTAATGGCATTCTAATATCCCAATTATTTGTGAAATTTTCTTCCCTGTTTATTGATTTTTTTAAAACATCCTCCTAGTAATTCACCAGTAGCCTTCCCTATCGAGGATAACTGAAATTCATTCTCTGCCCTAAAATGTGGGTTTGCACAAAAAAAAGGAAGCTTGCATAACTTGTGTAAAGACCGAAATTTTTCCAGAAGATAAGCGGTGTGTTACCTTTATGCATAAACGAACGTTTTCGGGCAGTGCTTAAATCGTCTGTTTCTGCGTCCTTTGAAAATGATTGCAGAAATATTTTCGTGTCCATTTTACATCGACATTAACATATTTAATTTGAGGATGTAGTGGGGGAAATGTCAACTTCAAATAATTCATGACCTTTGATGCAGAAATGCAGAAAAACCTTACCACGCACTGAGCAGCGGGATGGCCGAGTACAAGTTTGAAGTGTAGCCACAGATTTCTCGCTACAGCGTCACCAACTGCAGTCTGTCTCAGAAGCGCGGCCCACCCATCCCTCCACAAACACGCGGGCACGTAAACAAACAACCAGTTGAAAATGACGCTCACTAACTGTTCCGAGCCGGGGAGGCAGAACTCTACTCACTCTGAACACCGGCACAGAGAGGGAGAAACAACAAACAAGGTAACAAGCCGCGCAGAAAAGTAAACAATTTTCTTGGCACATGCGCGAGTGTAGCCGCGTCGACAATTTGCGGTGATTGAGTGCACGAGTGCGCTGGGAATGTGTTTGTGATTTTTCCGGCTTTGGAAACGGTGTCTGGAGAGATGTCTGCAGTGTATCAACGGAAAGTAGACGGCGAGGGTTTTGATCTGGAACATCTCACAGGAGTTTATCACCTGAGCACGACTGGATATAATTGGAGGACGATTGTGCGACTTTTTTTTTAAACAGCACTTGCCTAAAATTATCTCAGATGCATGCATTTAGGAAAATTTCGCTTCATAATGCCATTAATACGGGCACCTATCTCCAACTCTTTTTGTGACTGAGATGAAGAGATCAGTCTGTGTGTGTGTGTGTGTGTGTGTGTGTGTGTGTGTGTGTGTGTTTGCTGGGGGACGGGTGGGTGCAGGTGCGAGTAGGGAGAAAGAGAAAAAGCCTGCATTTTTTTCTATAATTTTGCTCTGAAAGGATATTTAAGAAATTGACAGCGTCACCCCAGAAAGATAATACAGTGTTCTATGTGAAATATCTACATTTCTTTATCTGTAAACCGTGAGGTTGTTTCGTCCATTTTCTTTCGTTCTGTTTATAAACGGCGTTATTTCTTCAGTGTGTGGTCTTATAGGATTTTTACTGCCAAAGCTACTCTTCCATAAAACCCCTTTTATTAACAACGGTCTAATCAAACGTGTCTCCGCTACAAAACTTACTTGCAAAGCTCGTTCTGTAGCGACACTGCTGTTTTCGTGACACGGGGTCTTATCCAATTGGAAATCTTCTGCTGTTACTGCCAGACATACCAAGACAGATTCTGTTTATAACAGCGCATAACTGCAGTATAATCATTGGGGATTTTGATACCGTATTTACTGAAATGTCTTAACACGCTGTTGACAGGCGTAAGGTTGAAACGCTTCAGTACCTGGGCTGGCTTGAGTAAGCGTCCTTATCCCCTGTTCGTACGTAACAGTGGACGTAAACTGCACAGGACCAAGGGGCCTAACGATCACTCTTATGACCGGAAGAGCAGATACGAACGCTCATGCAAGGCACACCTGGTTTGTTGCCTTATGCGTAGGACAAGATTATTAGTTGCTTAGTCAGACAAGTGTTGTTACTGTACTTGATATTTGTTTGAGAAGCAGTGTATTTTTATTGTTACCTTCCCCTAAGTATTACACATTACGGTTCTTGGTTACCGTTCAGGTTGTTTTCTATACAGCGATGTTTATTACCATACAGACTAATCCAGGCTGTTTTCTATAAAGCGATGTGTATTACTACATAGCCTAATCCAGGTTGTTCTGTACCGTGTTTCCCCGAAAATAAGACAGGGCTTATATTAATTTTCATTCCGAAATATGACACTAGGGCTTATTTTCGGGGATTTTCGCTGCTGATAATAAACACACAAAAAACCATAGCTTGTTCTCGGCCACAACAGAAAGTTCCACGTGACTCGTTTTGCGTACGACACCAACCGCCTCTGCAATAGTATGTAGCACAGTCAATCGCGCCTGCAAGAATCAGCGCCTTGAAGATAAGAGACGTCTGGTAAATGCTCGAAAAAAAAAACGAAGTGTTAAAAGTCAATTTTCATTGCTCAGCTCAGTAATTGAGTTACGAAAGAACACACAATAGTTTTTGTGTCGTCATTATTTTTACTTGCCAAAAAAAGATATTTTGAAAAGGATAGCATACACCGCATTAAAGCAGTTTAAATAAATATATAAAGAGGAAGGTTTGTTTCTTTCGTCTTTCTGCCGCTCTCAACTAGACCTTATTTTAAGGGTAGGGCTTATATTAAAATCATCCTCAAAAATCACGCTAGGTCTTATTTTGCGGGTAGG
This sequence comes from Lanistes nyassanus, assembly GCA_004794575.1. Classification (NCBI taxonomy): domain Eukaryota; kingdom Metazoa; phylum Mollusca; class Gastropoda; order Architaenioglossa; family Ampullariidae; genus Lanistes; species Lanistes nyassanus. Next base: position 20,012 of record SMGT01010078.1, on the reverse strand, counting down.
TCTTATTATCGGGGAAACACGGTATATAGCGATTTGTATTACTATACAGCCCAGTTTAGGTTGTTCTCTATATGTATTACTATACATGTGTATTGCTGTACAGCACAATTCAGGGACAAGAAAGCTTATAAAGATTACAGCTTTACTTCATGCCAGTACTCAGTTTGCTTTCGTTTCCTTCTGACCAGTAATTAAAGAATAAATAAACTGCCACCTTCGATCACCGAAGATCTGCCATGTTCCTTACTTTCGACTCTCTCTTTGCTACGTGTTTGGGTACGGTAGGCTCCCTTGGTTGCACACGTCAGCATACGGGTACGTCTAGCGCTGCCAGTATCTTGTTGGGATTATCTATTGATGATTTATAGCGCTCTGTCCTCATTTGTTCTTTGTTTAAAAAAATAATAAATCAACAACAAACAAACAAACAAAAACCAGAAAGGCCTTACGGTATATATTGTGCAATAAAACTTTCTTCAACAAACTTTATGCTGTAGCTAACACCATCGCGACATCATTCATGCGACAGAAATAAAGAAGGGTTGACGACGACTACATTAGGTGGTTACAAAATACACCTGCAGCTTTACTGCACGCACGCCGCATCCTCTCCAGGTCTGAAACTTAGTGCAGAAGGAGCCCATTGTGAAACGAATAATGACATCACGATTGTTGCAAAACCTCGGCGGCTAGAGAAACATTTCCCATTACGACTTTGCGTAAGGGTTCCTCTGAACTAATTTCTGGGCTAAAGTGTGCCGGAATCAACCCGAACTTCATCCGCACAGCAGGCAGATTCGTGGCTGAAGAGTTTAGTATAAACCTAATTTCCTCAGCCAGGACGAGCAGAGCACAGTCAAGAAGGCCATGCAGCCCACGCAGGGAGGTCTCCATCTGGCACGGTCTGAATCTGGGGAGGTCCGCATCTGGTGTGAAATTGGGTTAGATTAAAAAGCTTTCTCAGCACCACGAAACCACTGGCCCTCGTGACAAACTGGGCGAAACGAGATAATTATTTTCCAAGTGTCAGGGATATTTTTTGTAAATACATTCAGCCGCCGTTTCTGAGGGGGAAAAAAGGACAGGTCGAAAGCATTTAACAATTCAGTGCTTATTCTACCCACATTCATGCTGGAAAGAAACTTCTGGTGGCTTCTTAGACTAAAGAGGCTGCACGCAGACTATCGAAAACGATGGAATCGTATTACAAGACATGCTGACGATGTTCAGAAGAGACTTGCTAAATGTAACAATTTTCGGCACGTGTAGTTTGATGCAAAGGTACTGCGTGTGCTTGGAACTTGAGAAAGAAAAGAGATTTGTGGTTGACTGCTTCTGTTTGGTCTTCAGCAGTCGGTAGGAGCTTGGAAAGAATGTCAAGCTGACACGACTTCATTATGTTAATGCGAATTCAGTGGCGTAGAGATTGAAGGGGAGGTAAGAGAGCTTGAATACAATCTCAGAACCACAATCAAGGCATCGTTATCTGAAACTAGTGCGAAACTAACAGCAGCAGGCAGTACCTTGAGTTGCAGAATACAGTGTAAAGCCGACAGCAGTGTGTGTCGTACCTCATCGTCCAAATTACAGCAGGTTCTTTCTCGTAGCTCGAATACAATATCGAACTGACATCAGTCTAAAGCAGCTTGAATATAATGTCAGAACAGCACTTCCAATAATACCTGCTCGTTTAATAAACAGATTTATTGAAGCCAGAACCTTTATTTTATTTACTTTTTTAGGGGAAGGGGGTGGTGGGACACGGGGCAGTTCACGCGAGCTTGGCAAAGGTAGTGAATACTGTTTTGTTTCAATTAAATGTGTGCCGAGAGTGACAGTTACGACATAGGTCACAGGAGTGAAGGTCATAGGAAAAGGCCTCCTGTCCTTTACCTGTCTGTCTGTCTGTCTGTCTGTCTGTCTGTCTGTCTGTCTGTCTGTCTGTCTGTCTGTCTGTCTGTCTGTCTGTCACGTAACGCCTTCTATTCCTCTTATACCAGTACTGGTCCTTGTGTAAAGCGGTCCTGTCGCAAGTATTTGTTGCCAAGCCAGAATTGTGTGTCGCTGCTTGTGTGTCCCCCTAAGAAAAGATATTTTTACAGGACTGGTTTTAGTACAGTTGGAGATATTGTAATTGATGTAAGTGAAGTACTTGTTCCTTTTCACGAGTTATAAGCCATCGAACATCTACATCCACATTCTCAAAAGCCCGACGTCTAGAAGAACATGGAAACGCCATTCAGAATATGCTCCCAACTCTTTCATTGGCTGTAGCCCTAGCGACGTAAACGTATGGAAATTTCAGTTTGAGCTGGTGTTTTGTGGGGGTGGGGGTGGGGGACGTCAATCGATAATTAGAAGCGATTTGAGGAAAGAGAATGTATTCCTGTTTAAGAAGCAAAGGACTGATGAGAAGAGAGCACCTCATGGCTGCTTCAAGAAAACTGGACAAAAAGAATTCACGTGCGGACTATTCCCTCGCTAACCGCCTCTTTAGGGAAAGGCGGAGGTCACAGAACATCTGTCACAACACGCGCTCTCTGGCAGGCTAAGCGAAACTTTAAAAAAAAACGATTCTTGAATGCTGCGAGGTTGACACTGTGCAATCCAGGGATCGCGTTAAGATTTTGACCATTTCACTCTCTTTCCAATGTTTTATGCATTTCTGTGCAGGCTGTCTCCTGTTCGCGTTGCGCCTCGCGTTGTCCTCACCATAGGGTGATTTTATCAGCATTTGATCGATTTTATCAGCACTTGATCGATTTTATCAGCACTTGATCGACTTTATCAGCACTTGATCGACTTTATCAGCACTTGTTGTCGATCTCAGAGTTGTATACAGAGTGTATCCCACTGCCTCTGAACAAATTTTTGAGTGCGTCTGGAAAGGTGAGAGGGACTCTGTACCAAAATATATAGATGCTGACTTACCTGGAAATGATACCATGAAAGTCAACACGGCTGACTTTTGTATCACCCAAACTGTGACAGAAGCGGGAAGGGGGTCCACGCATTTCATTAGAAAAGATCCTTCCCTTACTACGAAACGTTCAGTTTCTAAAACGTGGAAGAAACCTGGCCCCGTATGCAAGAAACCCGAATAACTTATTTATTCCAGAATATCCAACATGACAGGAATAAAGTCCTCTAATTTCCCATGCATGAAAACGGAAAAACCTTATTTCCCCTCGTTATTCGGTAATAATTAAGTTATTCGGTCGTCCCAGGAGCGAACAGCTTATTCCAAGTTCGCCGAAACAGCGTTTTCAGAGACAGAAAAAAATCCAATATTCGGGAATAAATTAACACAGTTTACATGCATACGGGGCCTGCTGATGAAAATCCGACGATGCTGAAAGCAATGACAGCGTAAGAAAGAGGCTGATGCTGGTGATTATATCAGTAGGCATCTGTACATGCGTGCTGCAGCTGACTGCGGAACTCGCACGGCCTCTGTGATCCTACCTGGCAACAGGTGAGAGATGCCACCATCGCATGCGGATTGTCTACACGCGAGCATCGCGAGTGTCACACGTGTCGCGAAGGTCACGAGGCAAGTTAGGTAGTGACGTCAACCACCTAGTACTTGCCTGTGAGGTCGAAATCTAGTTTTACTCGCGACTCCTGTGCGCAGGCGATCTCGCAACGGACTGTCTGCTAAAAGCCTTGTCCCAGAATCGTCTCCTTTCCCTGTCTCAACCTCACGCCCCTCTGTACTCCGCAAGTCTAGTACACGACTCGAGATATCAGTAGGGGTGGGTGGGGGTGGGAGGTGCGCGTGCGTGCCAGTGTTTACAGGGCGCGACACACGGGGCATGGCGCAGATAGGTCTCAGAATACAAGGGTGCAAAATGGCGAAAGGCGAGGTGGTGCCTGCTGAAAACAAAAATAAGCACGTGCCAGGCCACGTTTTCTCAAACACCCGCGGGATACAGAACAGGGTGGGAGAGGGCCTCTTGACGCCATCTTGATTTTGACTGGCTATCATCAACACGTTTGATTATATGACAGAAACGCTAGCCTGCAAGAGCAGCAAAACGTGCCATGAAAAGGGGGGCTGAGAGAGAGAGAGAGAGAGAGAGATGGGGGGGTAGGGGAAGGGGAGGATAAAAATGTTGGGAGAAGGAGGAGAGTAGTGTGTGTGTGTGTGCGCGCGCGCGCGCGCGCGTATGTGGCGCCATGTGTCTGTGTATAAGAGGGTATACGCTTGTGTTATCCACAAGTGCCTGCAGGCATGGGCGCGAATTTGTACGCAAGTGAGTGCGTGTTATTAAGAATATGCCTAAGGGAGCTTACCGTACCCAAACACGTAGCAAAGAGAGGGCAGATCTGCCAAGTTCCTTTCTTTCGGCCCTCTCTTTGCTACGTGTTTGGGTACGGTAAGCTCCCTTGGGCACATGCGTCTGCATACGGCTATGTGTGAGCGCTGCCAGTATCTTTGTTGCGGTCAAAAGTCGGACTCGCCATGCACACTTGAGACACCAGCTAAACACGGGAGAACCCTCTTAAACCAAGAAGAGTTGTCACAGAGAAATGCCAGAGCAGTCTATTTGCTTCGTGTAGCAGTTGCGACGTGTATATCAATAAACTCCGGTCAGTCCCCGCCAAATCGCTGAAGTCCTCCGCCTGTACTCCTGCCCAGGCTGTGTTGTTTGAAGCAATCTTTTCATTACACCGGCTGGCTTCTTTTTTTACTCTCCATTCGGTAATTCAATAGCTCTTGTTTACAGAGGTAATAAAGGTAAATGCCACAAATTGCTGTGTTCGACAGTTCCCCATTGTCACAAAGTGCTGTGTTCGACAGTTCCATCATTGCCACAAACTACAGTGTTTGACAGTCTTGTGACTGGGGCAGTCGTTGAAAAAAGCGTTTGGGGTTTTCAAGAAATTGAAGTAGGGTGGGGGGGGGCGGGTAGCGGAGAGACCCGAGAGAAAACAGAAGAGAGAAGGAAGTGGGGAGAGAGACAGAGAAGACAGAACAAGGACATTCGAGAAAAAAATACAAAAAAGGTTTAAAATGGCGGCTTTGGGCACCGGTTATTTTCTGGGGTTCAGAATGACAACAGGTAGGTCATGCTACTGTTGGAAAGTCGTCTTCAGTAGCCGAACATTGAGCGGTATGGGCCACAGGAATAAATCCACTTTCACGGGGATGCATCCAGTTTCCGTTTACTGCTAAAGAAAATCACGGAATCCTTACCGCACAACAAAAGTCTTAAACACTTGCTCCAGGGCTGGCTTGCATAAGCGTTATTATCTCCTGTTCATTTGTAAAGGTGGAGATAAAATACACAGGAGAAACGGGCCTTACGACCACCCTTATGACCAGAAAAGCGGCTACGAACGCTCATGCAAGACAGCCCAGAAGTCCAGATTACTGTAGAGCTACATGTACATTCCTCGACCCCATGAAGACAATCACACAGGATGCTCTGTGACCGTTACTAAGTACATTTCTCTTCCGCCCACTCCCCGACGCGCGCTCAAGTACACGCGTACTTCAGGCCAGCTGCGTAGGTGCAAACGTTCTGCTAGTGCTGCTTCTTGTCCAAACTGTGCATCTTATGCATATTAAGTTACTTGCAGACATCATGTTGTAACTGAACCCAGCGTATCAATTTACTAGATGCACAATTCTTACACATAGTTAAGATTAACGTAAGCATCGTTTTTAATACTGAACAAAGGTTACCTGTGAACCGCGGGTGTTGCATTACAAGCACATTAGTAGTCTTTGTTAGTAAATGTATGCTGTTTTAATTCAATTGTTTTGCTATATTTGGAGACGTTTATGGCCGAACCAAGGACAATTTTGTCTGGGACACAATAAAATATTGAAACTGAATTGAACGAAAACGACTAGCTTTCATACTAATAAATTTCTTTCCTATTCATGTTCTTATGCCAATTGATTTATGCCAAATATCTTAAATATTTCTTCATGTACAGCAAGAACTCACTCAGTACTTGCTGTGGACGTGTTATTATTGAGACATCATGTAGGCCTAACATCCATCTGCTTGAATAATTTATGTGTACTCGCTATGGCCTGAAGAGCTGTCTATAAATATGTACAGTCACTAGTTTCAAACAGCAAAAAGAAAATCAATGACCTCTTAAAAAAACGTTTTGCTTCGTGAAACTCTGGCACAGATTGTCTCGTTATTGCTAATTAACATTATACCTCCTCACATGGCGACATCTCAGAGTTCTAACTGTTTCATTTTAAAGGCATCGTGTGCTGTTTAATTTGATTTACAGCTAGATTTCATTTCTTTTTACATTCATGTTTGGCAGCGTGCTTACATTAAAGTTTAGTGGATGATAATGTTCCGACGAAACAGCATTCCATTATTGGACATCCACGTGGGTGGTCAAAATAAAATGGAGCCTAAGTATTCCTTCTGCACCTGTTGCTTATTACTAGCAGTTAGCTTTGAATTATGTTCCCCCTCAAACAGAAAGATGCTTTCTGCTTTATTTTACGTGTTGGTGATCTTCCGGAGCAGTGAGGAGGTGAGGTGAGTGCACATGATTTTAACCACTATATTTCAGATCTTGAAATATGACATTTAAAACAGAACAACGGAGGTCTTTGCATTTACTAAATAGCACAGGTCTGCGTTATCTGACTACAAGAGAAAATGAATCATTGGTTTGTGCGCTTCTGTGAAATTTTTGCTATTGATTTAGAATGTTACTGTAATGCGCGTGTGAACGTGAATTTTTGTTGTTCTTTCTTTCTTTTGTTTCCTTTTTCTTTTCTTTGTTTCGTTTTCTTTCATTCTTCCTTCCATCATCCTCCCTTCCATTCTGAGTTTTCTTGTCTCCTTCCTTTCTTTGTTTTCTTTCTTTCTTCCGTCCATCATCCTCCCTTCCCTTCTGCCCTTTCTTGTCTCCTTCCTTTCTTTGTCAGTTGCGTAAAATCGGAAGCAAAAACCAGAGCAACTGAATGTGTCCGCTTGCACTTCATCTGTCTTTCGCCGCTCTCTTTGAGCTGTCGAAGGTATCAGGGTGGTGCGCGCGGCTGTGTGTGGTCCCCGGCGCGTGCGCAGCTAGAACGGTGCAACTCAGAACTCCAACGGAACACGCGAGATGAGACGTAAACTCGCGAGATACCAGCGAAAGTGGGAACGTAAACGGACGGAAATGACAAATCTGTTTTGTGGACAAACCTGATAATTATTTTCTCAGTGTCAGTGATATTTTCCTTGACGTAGCTCTCGACTGGGAGAAACAAATTGCTTTTTCTCCCCCGCCACCCCCAATACAGGTCTGCAGCAGCGCGGGCGGCCCGTGGGCGGCCTGCAGTAACGGAAGACAGGACAGATGCATTGCCTGGGACTGCGCAAGGTGTGTCGGGTGAAAAGACGTATTGTGCTGGGGTATGTGATACCCTTTTGTATCAGTTAATGGAACCGGAACTGGTCTTGTGTTTGACATTTCTGATGTGATCTAGGCTGCTCGCTGTGTTTGCAGCAAACAGGTGTTGAGATACATGTGTCGTCTGCGACAGTGAGTCAGATTTATTAACTACCGACAATATTACAGTCACAAGCACTCCGTTCAATCGGATCTCAGAATAAAACGAATTGTTGCAACTATATCTTCGCTCGTTTGTTTTCCCAACTATCCATCAATGAGATTTGTCCGTAAGGAATGTTTTCGTTCACTTCATTTCAATCACTCCAGTTGCAGCCACCGAAGGAAGGTAAACGAAGGTATTTTTCGTACAGCGTTAGGCTTATTTCGCTCATCTGCTTTTTCTAGCTTCTAAGTATGCTAGAATTGCCAGTTCAATTTTAATGTGGCGTCCAGACAAGCGCCAAAGAAACAGCAAGCTGAGACATCTCCATACTTAGTTTTTCGTGCATGCCTATGTGACACGACGGGCCGTACCCTAACTTACTGGACTCGGCTTCTCCAGAATTACTGGACAAACTTTTATGGTGATCTCGTAAATGTAGATTAATTGAGCAATCGTCACCAAAACCTTTACTGCCTCAGGTCAATGGTTTCTACACCAGAGGGTGACGACGCTATGAAATAATGTGAATAACTAGAGAAATCTACCGAGGGAAAAGATTCTCATACTCTGACACGTTCGCTCAGTCTCACACAGGCAAAATACTTCTTGCTCAAGAGCCCCCACCCTCGTAAAAGACACAACTGCAGCGAACCGTTATTCAACACATATTTCATACACTGACTCGACAACATCAAATATATCTACAGATTATTTACAGAGAATCACCTTGCTCGTGTCTAGGGTAAGACGCTGCCTGACTACGTCATACCACGTGGTATCAGACAAAGAAGATAATCAAACTAAAGCCAGAGGGGAAATCACACTGCAACACGGCCTATGATCCCGCTCTATACACAGATACAATAAGTGACCGACAACAGAGCACCTACTCTTGTCACTACTGAAACAACTGCTTTACCGCAATACACAGCTCTAAAGCTGTACAACGACCCAACCATGAAGTTTGTGACAACGCAACGACCAGAACTTCCCTCTAAGTCCTCTTGGCGTACGTCCGGCCACTAACTTATGACGTCTCCTGTCCCCGGCAGGATGAAACCACCTATCTTAAATCAACCCGAGTCCCAGACTCTAAGATAGTTTATGGGAAGAGCAGTCCTTAACTTCTAAGGCACATCCAGCAGTCACTTACTCGTCTGTTACGAAGACGTGTCTGCGAAATACTTCCGGTGTATTTAGCGTGAGAACTGGAGCTACTCTTCCGGCGTCCTGGCTAAGATGACGAGGGGCAGAGGTCCGTGGGTCTACACATGTCCGCTTCTCTTGGTCTTAATACATTAACCTGTCCTGTGTCTAGTCCGATTCTGAGTGTCCGATGTCTCACGCTTCCTCTTCCTTAAGTACCGTGTGCCCTCAAGCCCTGCATTCACAGGAACCACCTTATTCTAGTTCAAACCAGTTCTGGCCAGCCTAGGTTGGGGCGGAGCTATTAGCCTGGCTATGACGTACCGTCCACCTACCAGGTGTGAAGAGAGGGAAGGGGGAACAGGCTTACCTAGGAGTGACACGTGACAGCCAAGAACTATTTGTGAGACCATACCTGCTGAAGCAAACACAATTTTCTGATGACGCCACGATCTGAGGGCTTATGCATCAACTGGCACTGTTTGCCGTTACTATCCTACTATACATAAAGGATTATGTTTGTTCTCCCAGGCTTTTGTCATGATGCTGGGACTTCCACGGTGCCAGTTCATACATCAGTCTTCTGCTGGCGGTTGGGGCGGGGTCTCAATTATAAAGTCAGCTTCTCAAAAAACGTGTCACCTGAGGAAATACTTCTTTCTATGAAGTGTACCGGTTTACCTTCTCCTTGTTGACTCTTTCTTCTTGTTTGTATAGGCCTAGGTGTTCCGTTATAATTAATCCTCAGCTCTCACTGTTCACACTATCTCCATCTGCTCAACCCACTTAACAAAATGAAAAGCACATCCTGGGAATTTGCGAGTACCCGGTAGGAAAAAGAAGAGCACAGTCATGAATCAAACACGTCACAAAAAAATTAAGGTGTCATCTTTTAACAAGCACATTCAGTTTCTCCGACGATTCTGGACTTCGAAGAAAATCAGGAAAGACAGGACGGAAAGCCCAGAGGAAAGGAAGCACAGGATACCGGGAGTTCGAGCTGAAGTTGTTCTAGTCGAGTAGATTCAGCGCACGAGACGCAAAGCTGAATGTTTTTCATTTGTCCTCAGAGAGTTGCCATGTTTACATCTGCTGTCCGTTCGTGCAAGCCCGGGAGGTAGAGAACAAGGTCTAGTTTAGGCGTCTGGGCTGCCGTGTGTTACACAGATTTTTGCAAAATTGGTTGGCGATATGCCTGCCGCAGGCCAGCAGGGCCCCAGAGCTACATTCTGGGTGGCGTGGGGATGTTATTTCTGTCGTCTACGCTTATCCGTCTGTTGTCGCCGTGTTATCGCATTAATATCATCACTCCCTCTGTTTAACAAAGCCACCATCGTTGCGCGCCTGTCTTGCGCCCCGGAGGCGTGGAAAAAAACAAGCTGGCTCCTGACCGCGAGTTTAGTTCTGAGCAGCAAACCCGACTTCAAAAAAGCACGCCGAACACACAATCATGGGCCTATGAGTTATGGCCCCTGCAGCCAAACGTGTTTCCGCTGTGACGCCGGCAATGTTTGGATGCTTGTGATGACGATCTGCCCAGACTTTGCTTATAATCTGCCCAGGATGAATACAGAATTATAACACTGTGCCAGTATTCTGCCAAAGCCTGTCCCGGGGACCTTACATGGCAGTGCATTCGGTAAAAGTCTTCAAAATCTTTGGAATCGGCTGCAGGCTTGGAGATAGCTGTCAGCATGCACGAACCTCCTAACTTGCCCACAGACGAAGGCGAGCGCTTTTGATGTCAATATTGAATATACGTATACACGTACGCGAACAATAACCTTCGTCCTGTGTTGATTTTCCCTTTCCTTTTACAGGCTTCCAGGTGGCGCTCGATTTTTCTCCCCCCTCCCCACCCTTCCTTTCTCTCCCTCTCTTCCCCCGCAAGTTGCATCGCGAGGTGCCAGAATCCCACAACAGAACAAGAATGATTGAAATGATTCTTCGGAATCTTGGGAACATAAATATCTTTCTAAGGCACGAAATGTATGTTTTAAAAAAATAAGGTAAGCCTTTCATAGATGTCAGCCCTCGTGGTTGAAAACCCAAGTTTTCAAATCACTTGCCAGTATTTACCACCTGAACAGACTATATTTCTCACACTTTAACAGCCCCCGGGAAAAAGAATAGACTTTGTGGTATTCACGCTGCAAGACTGTCCGCTTAAGTAAACGACAATGAGGAAAAATGGAGGGCATGTACCAAATATTAGCTAGTGAACAGAACACTGCTTGGGGCAGCTCCACGATTTCTGAAACCAAAACAGAATAGCAGAATGCGATCCATGGTGATCGGCAAGGTACTAACCATTTTTTTAAATGCGGGAACTGGTCAAGAATTGCATTTAAAAAATAGTGAACCCGGCCAGCAAAGATTCTGGCGAAACTGCGAATGGCTGGCAGCTTGACCTGTCCGCCGTCTCACGACTGTAGTTATTACAGCTTCCTTTTCTTCTTCATAAAGAACAAGACGGGGAGGGGAGGGGAGACTGCAGTGGCCATGGAGGTGAAGCATCAAGTGAAGAACGCGCGAGAACATGCGTCGGAAATCGAAACAGGCCGTTCGCACACTGGAATGAGTCATTCGCGGCGATTTCTATGTAAGGGCCGTAACGCTTGCTTCCTCTATTATAACTTCCCTTGGAATCTTAAGATGTTTGCGTTTCACTGGCTACGCCAAGACAGTCCTATGGCAAGTCAAAAGGCAAAGCTGTTTCTTTATGTTTCTTTTTTTTTTTTGTGGTGGAGGGGATGGGGGAACTTCAGGG
>SMGT01010077.1:503847-523253 GCA_004794575.1 Lanistes nyassanus | reverse complement strand
TTATTGATAGTGGGTGGTGCCCTCTGTTCACAAAGAAAGTTCTAATCTTGCTGCTTTTGTTCACGCTGCACGAGCGGAAACCATTGTTTCGCGTGCTAGAAGGGACACATTTTTTTAGCCAGGCACGTCATTATCAAGGGTTACACTCAACAGACCATGAGACCCATTGTTAACTTAATTTTTGTTGCTATCGTTGTACCCGAATGCATGAAATTTGACTACTCCTTGCCCGTAAGCCAAGTTGCGTTCGTTTTTGTTTTGAGTATATTATATAAGTAACTAGCCCGGATTTTCTTACCACCCTCAGCCCTACTACTTTTGTAACCCCCACCCCTACCCCTTTACTGCCCCTACACCCTTAACCTCTAGACCTTCTCTAACCCCTAACCTAGTCAGGATTTTAATGTGTGCATATGCAGGCGGCCCGTTCCATGCACTCATTAAGAGAAAAAAATTATCTGATAAATGGGTAACACTTTTACTAAAGCCTTGTACCTAATTTATGTTGTCTCACCTAATGTTATTCGGTTTCTTGTTGACTACTGACTGAGCTGTTTATAGCTTTTAGGATATTTTTTATTAATAACACACTCGAATATGGTTTATTCATATATTTTCCCCGCTTTTTACATTTCGCACACATTAAGTAGAAAAACAGACTTTGCCAACGTACCTCTGCACTTTTTTTAAACAATTGACAAACTATAGTCGCTATGCACATCTCAGCAGATGGGTCTCATGCAAGCCCACAGCGTTGAGCAGTCACTGCGATTCAAGGGACAGCACTGACAGGAGAAAAAAAATGAGCCTGGTGAACGATGTGGCTTCCCTTTAACGGGGTGCGGAAAAAGAAATGCGTGCAGAAACAGTTTTGACAGAAGCAGGCAGGCAGGCATTTATACTGTCAAATACTGTGAATAAATGGTGGTTTCGATAAACTGAAATATTGTCTGGACTATTTTATGAGTAAACTTTCTCTCACGTGTGTTTTAAAAGCCAAGCTGAAAAAAGTAAAAGTCTCCGTTCTCTAGTTTCAGTTAACTTACGAAGGTGACGATCTGATCGAGACATGGAAAAAGTGAGTCAAAATGATTTTAATTCGTTCCAGCTGCGGTCGCTCCTTGTCTTAGAATTGGATCGTTCTGAATGAATGACTTCAGAGGACAGACAGAATAGCAAGACGGTGCCTACAAAGTTATGCCTATAGTATAAGTAACAATAACAATAACAGAAACAATGACAACAGTAACAGTAATAATAACAAAAATAATAAGGAGAAAGCAGAAGTTATTGGACAAACTGATAAACTGCCGGTATTGACGATAAACTAGCTCAAATCACCTAGCTAGTACTTAATTGTTATGGATACAAAACTTTATATATATGTAGGGTCACCAAGCGCATACTGATGCAAGGGATAAACGCCGAATCCTACCCACATTTTAGATGATATTTACATTTTCCAGCTGCTCTAGGTCTCTTTGCTAACGCTGCTAGTCTGTTTAGTAGAAAAGCACGATGCAAAACATGTCAGAATATATATCCATAGCAGAATGTGTGTGCTTGTGACGGTGGGGGGGGGGGTGGCGGGGGGAAATCCGCATTCCTGAACCGATCCACACCAAAGTCGGCACGCAGCTTCCATTTCACCCGCAGATGGTTATAGGTCATAGGTCATATTTCGACCCTGTACCTATAGGCGTAAACAAAATCAAACACATAAAGGCCTTCCTACACTTGCAATGTTCTCAGCAATATTTACCATATATGGAAGTTGCAATGTTGAGCGAAAATGTTGCAGGGAGGCCTCTCAACATTTTAGGGGATACCACGCCGCGCTATTTTCCAGCAGGGGCTCAAAATGCTGCAAGCGTGTCAGCCAATCAGAAATATCCTGCTATTTAGTGCAGTGTGGTCTAGCGCTGGTCGTGATCATGTAATTAGGCCTTCGATTGATAGTCATCTGGTCAGAAAAAACAATTTTCCAGTTAATTGATCTCTTTCAGCACCATCCCAGCATATACGAAAACACATCCCCTGACTATTCAAACAGAGATTTAGTACAAGAAGTTTACCCGTCGATTGCGAGACGGCTGGGTCACGAAACTGTCGTGCGACATTCGCAAGAAGCGTCTGCTTTCGGTGGAGTCGTGTGGTGATATTCTTGTAGAAGACACGCACGCGTATGCTCCCAACTGGTTTCGACGAGCAATGCACTGTGGAACCCACATTCGTCTTTTCCGTTTTGTTTTCTCAGCCTGCTGGGCGAAAATAAATGCAGTCGCAGAAGCTGCAGCGGTCAGAATAAACTGTTCGTGATCATCCATAGTGTTACTATTGTCAGCCCCTACAGCGAACACGTGATGATCATGTGACGATCTGGCGGGTAAAATATTGCAGGTGTCTTGCGCCCGTGTACGGAGAATGCTCGGAAAATGTTTTCGCTCAACGTTGAGAGCATTGCAAGTGAAGGAAGGCCTTTAAATACGATTACGGTCAATTCATGTACACAGCGGTTAGCGTGCAAGCAAGATCACCAGTCCTTTTCCTTTCATACGAAGAGTACTTTCCCTTGCCTCGCTTGCCAACAGGAACACTGTAGGAAAGGGTAGGGGTAGGGGTGGGGGTAGTAAAGGGGTTGGGTGGAGGTTACAGAAGGGGTAGGGTTGAGCCAGGTAAGAAAAACTCGAGCATCACCTGGTCCCCTGGCTAGTAAATATAAATTATATATAAAGCTCGTAAAAAAGTCGAAAACTTGCCGCAGGTACTTTCCTATCAGACTAGCAAGCATCGAAGTCACAATGCAGGCCTATGTTTTCCAAAAAAAACAAAAAAAAAAAAAACAACAACAACAAAAACTGGGCGAAAATAGAGTAAAGTTTGAAACGGAAAACAAGAGGAGTCAATTAAATCTTTCGCCAACCGCGTTTGCTAAACAAGCCTTCGGGAACGCCACACAGTGTTTTACGCCCTTTGATCAAAGCAGTTCCAGAACGCGTTTGTTTCCAGTTTGGTGTGTGGCATACCGAACGGCTTGCCCAGAACAATTGTTTACCAAACTGCTTCAACAAAACTGTGTTTTTCTGTCTGATGTACCCTTAATCCAGCTAGCAGGCGTCATGCCAAGGTAGGTTTTTTCTTTTCTTTTTGAAGACCTAAATAGACGGCACCCTATCTTGTTTAGAAAGCGTGGGTGATCTGTTGGGGAGGAGTCATTCCTTTCTGCAATCATCGCCTTTGCGTTGATTTTTGTAAGTTCCTCCTCTTCCCCCCTTTCTTCTTCACCTTTTCTTCCACCTCTACCTTTACTTACGTGTATGCGTCAGTGACCTTACCCTAATGTGTGTAGGATCGGCGCTACACGACTTAAACTTTTAGCTGTGATACAAAACTAAATAAACAAACAAAATAATAAACAAAATACATCAAACTGCAGCCTTCATTCGTTGAAGCTCGTTTAAGCCACTGTGATGCTCGATCTTCTTCCTGTTGAGGTAAAACTTTTCCTGTTCAATAGTGCACTTCTTCTGAATAAGATAATTGTGTGTATTCATTATTTGTAGAGATACAAAAACACTTCAAAACATCTGAAGAAGTAAGTCCCTTAAGCACTATCAAAGACAAACAATTTTTCTCTAAAATGAATTTATTAAAAGGGTAATATTATATTTCAAATATCCTTTTATATCTTTCTGTGTCTCTGTGTCTGTGTGTCTGTGTGTCTGTGTGTCTGTGTGTCTGTGTGTCTGTGTGTCTGTGTGTCCGTCCGTCCGTCCGTCTGTCTGTCTAAATATGAAGCAGTTTATAGATAAGGTACAGTCACATTCCTGCTTTTCCCCAGCGACAAATCAGCCACTGACATTGGTTAAGAAAAAAAGTGCGTTTACACAAAAGTGGAGGTGCCCCTAACTGCATATTCTCGACCTGGGGACGTACGTGAGTGCATTTATCAAACTTTGCAAAACAGCCGCAAATAAGTCACGTAAAGACTGCGTGTGAATAAGTCAAATCTCTTAATGTGTGCGTTCTTGGCGAATGTAATTCGTCTACGTGTACACACACACATACAACAGGTAGTAGTAATTTAACTGGTAGACATGGTTCAAAAATTAGTGTGTATTTTATTTCTGAGATGCTGCAACAGTTCAGCGTGCAGCACCGAGATGTGGCCTGTGTTATCTGTCCTGATACTCATCTACTGCTGATAAGGCTGAGGGTTCGCTAACATGTCCCATAAGACGCTTAACAGCACTCGACTGGATATTTAATGTCACCTTACTACCACAGGGGGGAGACGGGATGGGGGGGGGGGGGCGAGTGTACAGCTGTAAGGAACAAACGGGATCCAGGGGAAAGGGCGAGTACACAGCTGTAAGGAATGAACGAAGCTATACAATGTTGTGTCTGGTGTAGCTGGAAAAGAACAAAAACGACAACAAAAACAACAAAAACAAATTATCAGCCCCTACCCCCCCCCCACACACACACCATTTTTTGCCTCTGTACAGATGAGGGAGGGGAGAATGAAGAAGAACAGGTGAGGTATGCTGGGTAGTACGCAATAGAAAAGAATAAAGGGCGAAGTGAGACGAAACTGACACCTACAGGAGGAAAAACGCCAGATAGTAGCAGGATGTCAGACAACTGACTGGTGCCAGAAACAGTGATTATGACACCACGCTTAATCAAACACGTTTGACGCGATAGTCCTGTAATCGAGGATAACAAGTAGCATGACGCTAGACAAACCAGAGCAACTCTCACTCCATGCTTTGATTCACGCGCTATTCATGCCGATTGATACGCAATAGCGCGCGCGCACGTGCTTAAGCCGTCATACTTCGCTATGCAATGCACCAACAGCATGCTAGTAGGGGGGAGGGTCTGGATAGCTCTGCGGATAGAATTGCAGCCTAGCGTTGCTGGTTGAATGTTAGGCCAAGGATTATATCTTAGAGTTAAACGTGATGAGGACTCCATTCTGTCATCCCCCGAACATTAAGTTAATCTTCTCCGCACTGCCCATTTTCCTTCAGGTATCAGTGAGGTGGTTTTTCAGTGCATAGCTTGCCAATAGGACCTCATCATCCATGAGGGGAAATCACCCCAAGGTGAAGCACTATCCCTCTAAAATTACCTACCTACAACTTGCTAGACAAGCCACTGACCCTGGGCTCTAGGGTGACTGATCGCTAGAAGACTCCAGTGCCACCAGCAAAGCCACCTGTCAGCCGGTCAGTGTTCAGCCGCCCGGCAGTTATAAGCGCTCCAAGCCGGCGGAGCGGTTGGTTTTATTGATTTCTGAGTAGGATGTACACAGTTCAAGCCAAACGAAATTTAATTTCTAGGCAGAAAGAGTATGTGGGTGAAGTGTAGGTATTAGCGCTCGCTCATTCCCTCTCTCTCTCTCTCTCTCTGCGTCCGTGCGTGCATGTTTGAGAGAGAGAGAGAATTACAACATATACCCTCCTCCCAATTAGTTATTGCATCCCCACCTTTACGTATGTTTGATAAGGGAACCCTTTTCTTTCATTCAGGAAAGTTTAAGAAGTTCTATTATGTATTTATTATTATGTATTTATTTATTGCCGAGTTGGACTGTCACCCTTTCAGGTATAGCTATACCCACCTCATGGTCACCAAACAAAGTGACCTTTCGAGGTCAAGGTACTCTGCGCTATCCCACATACAAATGAACATGGCTTTCAGTACTACACAACATAGCTGCAGTTGTAAGGGTGTACTCTAGAGTCACAGACGAGTATAGTGTTCTTAGAGTACTCAATAAGGGTAAAAGTGTCACTTGGTGTGAATAAGGACGTCACTTCACAAGACAGCTTGCGCAAGCCAGCTATAGGGTCAGACGCGTGACCTGAATAATCAGGTCACACATTGCGTACTGCTGTACCGATGTAGTACGCTTATCAAACGTGGACGCGCAAAGCAGGGGCAAGCCTACCCATCCATTCCGATGAACACAGAGAGAGAGAGAGAGAAAAAAAAGTAGTGGAAGACCCATTTGCGCGATGAAAAGGATTTAAGAAAGTAAATATGGCACGGAAATGAGTGATTCTCCAACTTGGGTATCCAACAAGCGTAGCGCGGAAACCGGGGTAAGAAAGGAACCCAGCGCTGTACTCTTTTCACAAGCTTCAAGCTGCCGTGACCCTATGTCTGAAGGGGTCAATTCCAACGCCGTTTGACCCAACACGAGGTTTACACACGATTAACTCGATTCACGGACGACTCGCGGTCTTGTAACGTGCCCCAGAGTGTGGCCAGGTGGCTGGCACACGGGTTTGGTGCCTCAGAAACCCTTGGAAACCTTGTGAATATAACTTGTTTTCAATTCCTAACCTCGTGCTCGCTGTGCTTGTTCTGCTTGTGAATTCTCTGGATGACCGGATGAGGATCTACCAAATGGTTGAAAAAGCAGCAACAGTAACTTCTTAGACGTTTGGAGTATATCTGTGTATTGTTCGCTATGGGCCGACTTTCTCTTGAAAAGAAGGTTGGAATATAACTGTGTGTAGTTCGTTACGGGCCGCTGTCTTATAACAGACGCACGCTAACGATGCCTCGATTACCACACCGACAAAACCGGCGGCTGAGGTGAGTGGAGAGTACACCTGCCTGCAGTTCTGTGTCACTTGTTTGTGGACAGAAGGCGCGGTGATGTTGAGTATGTGCGACTTACCGGAGCACGTGTAGTTCTTATACCCAACTGCACCCAGTGAGTGAAGCAGAGGCTGCTCCATACAGCGACAACTAAGCAGAGGAAGGGTATGCAGACGCCGATATCAGATGAAAGTGTCAAGGACATCATCTGAAGAAGTCGACCTGCACCTTCATCCTACAATAGAGTATGATGTTATGCAGGTATTCGATATTTCATCAAGTCTACGTGTACGGACGGACGGAGGTATAAATGGATGGATGGAAGGACAGATAGACGGATGGCTGGCTGATGATGAACAAGTTGAAGAGGAATAATTGTTTCATTAGGGTAATGCTTGCAGGAAAAAATTATCTACAATTAATTGTCTATTTTCACTTTCATCCAGACAGAAGTTAAAAAAAAGAAATTCAAGAAAGGAAGTAAGCTTATATTAAATGAATCTGTTCATCAGTTTGTGTGAACCGAGGGCTCTAAGGGATCAATATACCATTTGTAAAACGTGGAAAGTAATTTAAAAGTTGGGAGGAAAACAAACTTTTTATTCCCTAGCTAGACGCGCGACTATGGAGTCAAACCGCATGGGAGATACAGCTGTATTGCAGATGCGCCAGTAGAAAGTATATATATATATAATCTTACTAAAACTGTGTAGACTTTTTTTTAAGAGAACATTTTTTATATCCAGATTTGGGACTTAACCGACTGTTGCCGACAGTATTAGTGCTTGTCTCGACACAGTGCCTACAGCTTTAATTTTGCTCCTTAATTTTCTTGTGAGATTCAGTGCGACTGATGAAAAGTTTGTTTTTGTCAGTAATTATTACGGAAAAGCTCTCCCCCACCCCCTTTTATAAAAATGTAATTACTTCCTCTGGTCCTCATAAAAATGTTCCAAGGCAACGCGCATAAGATCCCAGTCATTGTCGTTCAAGAACAGTCTGAATGCGACAAACACCGAGTTTTGTTCGGAAAGACCTCAGATTTTTCGTTCCGTTGTGAATCTGTGCCGTGAGCAAAATGTCAGAAATGTTCCCGATAATGGGCGGGTATCTCATGTTTTGCAGTTGCCATGGAAACTTCAGTGGGTACGAAAATATCAAGTGCGTGCAGCTTGTGTGGGTATAGCGCGAAGCTGCATTGCTGGCAAAGATCGATGTCAAGTGCTTGGATTTCTCTTTTATTTTGTTTGGTGGCATTAGTTTTTTTTTCACCCTTGGAACGAGGAGGGTGGTATCGAGCAAACGGACCAGAGAGAGAGAGAGAGAATTATTTCGAGTGAACCACGTTAAGGAATGTATTCCTTAACGTGTGCAAGACCTTCATCACTAAATACGTGCTCAGTGAAGCGCAGTTGGTACTGTCGTCTTTACTTTGACACTATTCCTGTATATACAGCTGAAATTATAGGTAGCTGTATCCCTCCACTCTATTTACCAGCTCCGGCTATCCAAAACTTTCTATAGATAAAGACAGCTTAGATTCTGAAGCTGATAACTGTACTTCCGCTTGTTGTGTGCATGAGATAGGGAACGCTTAACCGTACGTCAGAATTGTTTTCCTGGCAGTACACGACCGTATAAAGAAGACAGAAAAAACAGAAATGGATAGGGAAGAGGGCCAGGAAGGGGAGGGATACAGAATAGTTTATTGTACTTACTTACAGAATAGTACTTAATAGTTTATGACTTTCTTGTGACGCGACTAATGGCTAAAATGTGATGATATGTTTATGTCCACAAAATAATTATAGATTGTTCATCATATCCCCGAAATGGTCCAGGCTCTAGGCAGTAGGGAATGCACTGTTTAATTGAAGTAGGCCTAATGCAGATATACCTACAGATACAGCAGTTAAGCATGATTATGCTGACACGCAGCATGAACTACATCAGTGCATTAAGTACATCTGTTCCAATTCTCATTGTGTGTGATAAAAATAGCACTACCTAAAGATATACACTGGACATGTGTATTTCCTGCACAAGTGCTAAGGACTACGTAACATGAACCAGTGAATTTCATCAGTCCCCTCAAATATCTGACTAAACGCTCCGGAGTGATATACATACTAATTAACTTTAGCAGTTTTGATTTTGCTGTTGTTGCTGTTGTCGTTTTTGTTGTTCGTATGAATGGCCGGATGGGATGCTGCGAAAATCTGTACACTGTGTGATGGTGTTTGTGACACAACGAGGAACGTTATAATTGTTGATTCTTTCGACATCTTTACTGAGCTAATCTCGGAAGATGTTGTAGGAAATGAAGTAAGAGCCGGACCAATTCACGTAACAGAGCTATTTGTCTAACCCCGCATCAGTAACGTAGTCTTCTGTGGGCAGAGAACAGGGGGTGATGCGGGGCAAGAGAAAGGGGTGTCGAGAGTTTGAAAAATGCGAAGAAAACCCCAAACTACCCCAGTTGCGTTTTGTGCTTAAAGTTAGACTCTTTCTCCACAACACCTCTCGGGAGAAGTGAATACTTCTGTTGCCTGCTGTACAGAATAATTTCTTTTTAATTAGCCTCATTAAATTCTTATCACTTTTGTGGCAACTCATGCTGTTTACATTTGCATTAATAGCATTTTGCCGACAAAGCGCCTGAAGCTGATTTAATATCAAAGTCAAAGGGAGTTAATAGTATGTTGCGTCATCCCTTTTCGTCATCGCTTGTATCTCTTCATTCTATACGCTTACCAGCCGCGAAGGGTCTGTGACCCGAAACGTAACACTTCTCTAACCTGAGTTGTGTTTTGACCACCTTTTATTATCTTTAAGTACTAAAACTAGTTGGCCCAGTGTCAGTACCGATGTGACTGGGTGGGACGGAAGCCCGTGTTGTGACAGCAGTCCCATATGTGTGTCTAAGCGGGACGTTAACCAGTCGGCCCGCGATGGAGAGACTAGAGTACACATTTTGACTGTAGGCAAAGAATGTCAATTATTGCATCCATAAATATGCACCATTGTGCCGGACATAAAAAAGATCCGAACACACTATTATTGATTAAAGAAAGCTTCGATTACATCGTCACCCAAAGATCGACCATTTCTGCTTATAAATAGCGTGAAACGCACGTCATTCTCGAAAAACTGCTAGCCATCCAGACGATTTCACTGAAATATGAACAAATGCCTATCATATAAATTTTACTTCTACCCAACCAAGTATCAGACAACTGTGCCTACACGGACTGTATTTTTTCCTCTACCTTTATCAGACTATGTCAAAAAGTACGCGCACACAACATTTCTGTGAATACACAATCCAAACAGACTGAAGAGATTTATATCACAAGGGAGTAAAACGTTACAGAGCTTCGAAGATAGCCGCCATGGCGCCAGCTTTTATCAAACTTCTATGACTGTACAGGTCCGTGGGCCAGCTTTCAGTTTGTGAGATTTAGTAAAGGCGAGAACATTATATGGATCTTTACGAACGTAGCAGGGTTCATTGTTACACATGACGCCATTGTACAAGAATAATTAAGCCAGCTGAATTAATAGTCCTGCTGCGAGATGTTTGTGAGTCGGCTGTTAGATAATAGTCATATTCATGCACTTGATCAAGTTCCTGATGAGCTGGGCGGTCAGCTGTCCATTGAATCACTGAAAATGAGAATATAGCAGTGTGTCATGTTTTGCCTTGTTGTTATTCTTAGGAAGTGAAGGAGACGCCTTTATTTTTAATCATATATACGTGTATATATACCAGTTTGCATATGTGTTGCATTTGTGTGCACCTGCGTGCATGCGCCCTCGCGCGTGCGTGTAGGTTTACATCTATGGCTGGCTCTCGCATGAGCGTTCGTAGGTGCTTAATTCTCTGTCACAAGAGGGGTCGTAAGGCCCACTCGCCCTGTGTAATTTAGGACTGCGCTGCGCGCTCGTGCTCCTGTGTGCGTGTGTGCGTGGGCGCGCGCGAGCGCAGGTACTCAATAGATGTAAGCCGACAGGGGCCTGATCACACCTCTACATGGCTAACTGTCCACAATGAGTCCTTCACGTGCTGACCGGGGCGGTCACACGTTGAAAGAATATCGCTGTAATCAATTGTCAATAAGCATATGCTAAAAACGAAATAAGACTCGATCTATATCCTAAGCATTTTCTTTTGTTTTTTTTTTCAAATGTGCATTATGTTAAGTGGAAGACGGGGTAAAATTCTGTAACGCCAAGGGTTGACGGTTCCCTGATGATAGTGATATGTGTCTGTGTAACGACGTATATAGGGGGCACGTACTTACACTGTGTTCCGTGTCGAGTGATCGACTTTCAAGCGTATACACTACACCATACATGCCAGTACCACGCCCGCCGACACCGTACAACGTCTGACAGTCGCGTGCATATCGTTTTATTACGGTTATGCAGTTTGGGCTTGTAGTCACGTTGCAACATATACTTATAGCCTATAAACCTGTTCTACTGTAGCCTACATATATATGACCTCCGCTGATTAGACAACTCGGGTTTTTTGGCAACCTGAGCACAAAGATATGTGTGATCTGGGATCTATAATGGGGATTCTCAAATCCCAACTTGGGGTTTAGTGAGAAACGGTAATAAAATAAAAACATATCTATTTACAACCTATCAACTGCGTTTGTCCAACCATGGTTGTTTCGATCGGGACATCCTTCACCGACCGTGCACTTTCCGTCGACCTCCTGTTGGGCTGTCCAATCAGAAATGTCCATAAGAAGGTCACAGGTCACGAGCTAGCTATTTTCCTGACGGGGAGTGGAAGAGAAGACTGTTAACGAAAGTTGTTCGGCAAAAGATCCCAAAATGATGGAGTTAGACAATTCGATGGCACACTGTATTGATATGAGTTTATCACAGGTGAGCAGATTACCGCTTTCTATCGTTCCCTTTCTGTAAACTTCAGGATTTTAAGGAGAGTTTATAGTTTGCTGTTGCCGAGTTCGGCGGTGGCCTACTTTTCATCTTTCGGCGATCACCTTATGAGTACAAACTAGTCTTTACTTTCGTAATGGATCCTGCATAAGTAATTGCAGTTTTGTTTTATAAGATATTAAATAATATCTTTTCTGAGGAAATGTGGTTCCAGTTTCACTCATATTTTAGGCTTGTTTCGTCTATGCTGTTAGATTTCGTTGCTTTGGTATGGGTGCGCATGCGCGAGAATCATGACGTCATTTTCGATTGTGCTGAATCACACTGCATTGTGGCCTACAGAACTCAGAAGATTCGAGATGAGATTCTATTTCATTTGTGTATAGATTGTACAGAAATAGATACATTCTGTTTAAGGATACGGCTTACTGTTACTCGTATTTGAAATCGAACTAGTGAAAGTCTGTGAACTAATTAGATTGCACAAGGATATGAACATCATATGCCTGCCCAATGCCATGCTGAACACCGTGTTCCTATTTTTAGAATAAGGCCAGTGGCCATCATTAAGAGAAAGAGGAAATCTGGTGTCTCTGGGAAAATTTCGTTCGAGCAGTTGATGCTCAAAAATTGTGAAAGTTAGTGATTTTGTGATACCCAGAAGCAGACTGCGAACATGATAAAAGAGTATTTCAGTGACGGACTTCTGCAGATCGCTATTATTTTAAGTCTGTTGAGAACAGATCTGCACATCTTTCATTTTCCAAACAATGAATTTTTCAGCTACCCCGAGGTTCAGGACATTTTGCAGGGACAGACAGTGGGGTATTTACCCACGAATTTTCATAATCATTACAATACTTTAAACAGCATTGGTGGATCGTCATACCCTAAACATGTCGACAGTGATTTCTACTTTTCTTCCTTGTTCCGCGAACTCAGACACTTATCAAGATTCAGACGTTTTTCTGGAGTAACGACGGACATCGAAGCGTTTCTAGTCAGTGAGTCGACTTACGTATTTGCACCTTCAGTTCTGAGTGGTTCAGTTGGAACCACAGTCAGCACCAGCAGCGAAAATGGTCCGACAGTGGAAAGTACTGACCCTCAGGTTCAGGTGCAACAAACTGATATGGTGCTTGTATCTTCTGCTCCATCAGACAGCAGCAGTAGCGCTGTGGGTACAATGCTGTGTGATTCAGACAGTGATATCGCCTTCCATTCACCATTCCCTGGATGTGATCTTACAAAAGAGGTATTTTTGAAAGCAGACAGAAGAGTACTAAATACTAAAATAGTGAATTTGTGTGATGATCTTCTTTGTATAAAACATTGTGGTGCTTCAGTTAGTAATCCTGGCTACGGGGATGTTTGGTTTTCCACATTACAGATTATTAAGAAATTTCCTCAAAACTAATAACATTTCTCTCACTCCTTAAAATAATTTGCTGTGTTACAGGATCTTGATCTTATTGATGTTCTTTGGAGACAAGATGCTGATCTTGGTGTAGGGAAAGAGGTCTTTGACCCAGGATTGCGTCGTGAACTTGAAAGGGAACGAGAACTCGAGTTGTTAAAAGAGACTGAAAAGGTTAGTATTCGCAAGTCAAAATGAACTTGGCAATCGATCTGACCCCCAGCTAAGTGTTTTCCCCTATTTATTTATCTGTTTGTGGTTTGTGGATTCAAAACAAATACTTTGTCAGTTTTAGCTTGGCTGTTTCCCTTGTCACCAAAATGAAATAACTTGCTCACTGGCCATTGCTGCCATGAGCATTTTACTCTTGATGCTATCTTGCCCAAATTTTCATTTATTGATTTATTAAGCTTATTGTTCTGTATAATAAGGTTATATAGCCTCCTTTTACTTTTACTCGTGTTTTAGAAACTTTGTGATCTGGTTATATCGTGCTTCAGAGAAAAGAGGCAGAAAAGCAACAGCAGGACAAACAGAGACAGGCCCATCTATGGCTTACCCAGAATTTTATGAGAGATGGAGAAACAGGTATGCTCATCCCAACCCTTATAAACAAATGTCTTGTGAACATGAGCGTTTTTTAATTTTGGGGGGTGAGGGGGATACTATCTGGAGGTATGATAAAGTTTTCCTGTTGATTATATTTACATAAATTTTTGTAAAAGATGTAATGCTTCTTGAGTCCTATGCCTGGTGGCATTTAGCTGTCATTCCCAAGCATAAATCAGACCAGCCTTTTGACTGTCATTCTGCCTTGATAACCAGGTGAATGGGTGCCGCTAGCTAGTGGAGACAGCTCAGCTGCCTTTTCCCCGTCAGGATCACAGACATCTACTTTCACTGGAACAGAACAGGATCAGCCAGTATGTAGTTACTATTATATTTTAAGTTCTGTTCTTTTCTATTTTGGAAGATATTTTAAGTAATCCTTGGTTATTCTTTTCCTTTATCAGGGGTCAGTTGTAGGTGATTTTGTGCATGACTGTGAGTGTGTTTGAGTATGGGTGAATATAAAAAAAAATTATAAGTGATTTTTTTCATTTGGTCACCTTTTCACAAAGCAAAGGTTCAAGTGTTTCAATTAATCCAGGAGTTGAGTTTGCTAAGATATCACATCGAGCTGCCGTCATGCTTTAAAAGAACTAGTGCTTGGATGACAATGTAGGAGCATGCAGCAAACTGCATTTCAAAGAAGCTGCCATCAGATGGACAGAATGGATAGTTAATTGGCAGGAAGAGACAGCTTGCAGCCTGCTCAGTGTCTTCCTCGTCTGTGCACAAGGTTAATGACTCTGTTGTTGCTGGCTATGCAGGTGTTCACCCTAGATGATGCTCTGGAATATGTGAATCAACACAATAGTGAGAACCAAACATACAATCAGTTTGCTGCTCACAGCCAGCAGTTTGAGGCAAATTTTACTGGGGAAAATGGTTCGTCCGCAGTAGCCTCTTTCCAAGATCAGGCTGAGCAAGACGGCCAGTTTGAGGACAATTCTTTGGTTAGTCACTGCCAGAACTACTCAGAATACTCTCACTTCAACCAGCCAGATCAGGTAAGTGCTGTGGCAAATAAGACATTAAAAGTAACATAGTGTTTTAGAAAACAAGAGACGTAATAATCTGTGAACAAGTGCTCAGAGCTGCTGTTGAAGTAGTGACTTCGTGCATAAATTAACCTGTGGTAGAAGGGAGAAGGATGATTTTCTCGACCAGCATTCAGGGGCAGTTCATTTCAGTAAAGCATCTTTGCCACCAGTACAGAGGGTCATGGGTTTGAATCCCATGTCCTGCACATATATTTTATCTGCAGTTTGCTGGCTACTGAAGGTGTTCTGCAGGAGCTCCAGTTTTCTCCCTCATCAGCCCTTGCCAACCTCCCCTGTCATACGATAAACTTCACTGCTGACAGTATGTTAAACTGTAGACACCCAACTGATTATATTCTGAAGTTACTGATATGAGAAGACTTTGTACACTAGTTGGTTTGACTTAGTCATTTGTCTGTTTGATTTAGGATCGTCTAGAGCAGAACTGGCAGGAGCTGATGCAACTTCTGAATGAAAATAGTTTTGCCAACTCTACTGCTAACAGCACGTCTGCAGCCAACACCACTGCCTCCACTGTCATGGTGCCCATGGACACACAGGTAGTGCTCCAGCAGTCGTTGACCTCAACCATGAACGAGGCTCACTTGATGCAACATCAGGAGCAGCACTTTAACTTAAACTGCCCACCTCCGGAACAGGATTTCTGCAGTTCTGTCTCTCTCAACGGCACCTGCATGTTGCCGCAGCAGCAGAACACCAGTGGAGAGGGCAGCATTTTGATGGGACTGTTGAATGACACAGGGATGCTGCTGCAGAATGCAACACTGGCAGTGGCCGTGAATAATTCATCTGGCAGCACAATGGATCACAAAACGTTGACTAGAGATTTGGGTGAGGCAAGATGTTGGGAGAAATGCATATTTGCTCATTTACCTTAAAGAATGAGAAATTGGATGTAGGTGATTCCATTCTGTCATAAGAATCTGTTACGATGAAAAAGGCTAGGTGATAAACTGACAGGTTGATGGCCATTTGTTGAGCAGTAACTGTATTTACTCAGGTACTTAACATCAGGAATAATAATGCAGTTATTGTAACTTCTTATTGTGGCCAATAGGTTTTGCCAATGGCAGCTTGGACTTCAATTCTTCTGCCACATGCTTAGAATCTTTGGAGTGGGAATCTGGTGAGATGTTCTTAAACAACATGACTGGGCTTAGCAATCTCACTTCTATGGGCTCATCAGCTGTACTGGATGCTGCAGACTTCCCTGAATTTCTGCCTGATGAGGACCTGGACATTGCCATTAATGAAGGTTTGTATTTTACCTTGGTTTTAGTTTTCATTATAATGAAAGAAATGTTTTTAATTTTTTAGCTCAGTTTTTTTATTATTATTACTGATTTACATTTGTATATATGGATTTTTTGTTTTATGTTAAAGAGGGCATAGGTAAGGGTCATTGACTTAGTATGTCCAGAGTTCATAGGGTCTTTTTAGGTACTTTAAAGTGCTTTAATTTTGAAATGTATAAGAAAAGGCATTTAAAGTACTTTTTAATTTTCCTAGAACCTTTGGAAAAGTTCTGTCCTTTTTAGGTACTTTTCTAGATCCTTTTTCAACAGCACATTTTATTTTGAAACTTCCATTGTACCTGCCTCAGAAGACATACAAGGGAGATATAAAATGAGGCCTGATAGGGATAGACATATTCTCTGCGCTTGTGATGTTTGCACCTGTTCAACATCCCTTGTAATGCCTTATGCCCAGCAAGCCCAGTCCCCTCCCCACAAAATTCAACTTTGGCTTGCACAATATTTTTGGTTGTTGATATTCCATCTACCCATCCCCATAAAAAGGTACAGGCTGCATATTTTGTTTTGATGAAATACCTAAGCCTTTAAATATTCACTTGGGCAAACAAAATAATTGTGTATTTCAAAAGCAGAAAGTGCATAGGGGGTGAAGCAAATTTACTGCACACTCTGCCATTTGAATGTTTTTGAAGGAGACAGAAATTAAAAAGAATGCAGTTCTGTATAACAGACAGGGACAGTGACAATGACAATTTTTTAAAAAGTTATTTCCAGAACAACAGTTCAGAACAGCACATGTTCATCCTTTGTGTTGTGACTGGATGTTAGAGCAAGGAGAGTTAGGAATATTTAGCACCAAGACAGATCAAAGTTATGCTTTTGATGAAAATCTTGATAGATTTGTATATTGTTGTGTCTGTAATAATTCTAAACTCATTGCCCCCAAAGCAAAACTGCTGTAATAAGATATTCACAGTCTTAGCACAAGGGGACTGCCGTATGAAGGTATCGGCTACTGATCGTCTATGACATAATCATAAAGAATTATGAAGTTTCTGAGCTGTGTGTCATCAGTAAACCTGAATATTGGCATATGACACTCATCTTCAGACCTACCGACCAAATGTTATGTGGTACAGATGTGCTTAGTGGTGGGGTGGAGGTGCGTGTTGGAGATTGATGAACTATTTTGATGTCTCGTGGAATATGTGAGAATTGACATGGCAAAATTACCAGACCATCATCACTTATCTGTTTCACTTACAGATGTATCTAGATGCATCTTTTTGTGATTTCTCAGGGTTAGCACGAACAGCTATCTAAGGACAGTTTCAAAATGTGTAAATTTGAGGAGAAAGTTTTAGGGAGGGGTGTGTTTTGAAAATTTGGAGATTTGGAGGAGTGGGGGATGGAGAAGAGCATTATGAGGGATGTTAAGAAGATTGTTTTCAATCAAGACAACTACAAGATTTTGTGCTGTAAACTGTTACAAGTGCTTCAGCTACCCCTACCCCCAGTAAAGACTTCTGTAGTGCCCGGAACCCTGCCTTTCAGCTATTTTTCCTTTGCCATTTTCTAATCCTTTGTGGACATCAAACTGTTAAAGCTGAGAGTCAGCATATATTATTAAAATGAAATAATTATCAATTTTGCAACAAGTGACATGCATGCATTTTATTTCTGCTAAAAGCCCTTTTGTGGAGGGAAGGATAGTAAGTTGCATTACCTGTCTTAGTGGTTTTAATCAGTCAGAATATGTGTTCATTATAACTA
This sequence comes from Lanistes nyassanus, assembly GCA_004794575.1. Lineage (NCBI taxonomy): Eukaryota > Metazoa > Mollusca > Gastropoda > Architaenioglossa > Ampullariidae > Lanistes > Lanistes nyassanus. The sequence continues at coordinate 505,605 of SMGT01010077.1, read as the reverse complement.
ATACGGGTAATTACATCAGCATGGGGAGAATTTAAGAACAGCAATTGATTTCTTTGAAAAAAGAAAAAGCAAAATAATGCTAGGTCCTTTTGAAATTCAGAAGGGTCCTTTTAAAGTCATTTCAAACGTTCTTTTATTGAGATTAGCCATCTGCCTGGTGGAACCCTGTATGTGCATAGCATTTGATATAAGTCTTTAGAGGAGAGTGCTGTGGATCTGCTGAACTGAACCTACAACTGGTGGATTACATTCCTGGGGTCTCTGTATTTACCCTCCCCCACCCCATTAATTAAAAGTCTGTTGGGACAGTGTGAGTAGTGACCTAAATTATGGGATAAAATTTCTAGACCTGTTTAGTGGTACATCACCCAGTATTAACTGTCATTTCTGAAACCTCAGACCCTTATGCTTGTGCTCAATATAATTTACTAATCAACATCAAAATTGTTAGAATGGATCTTTAAATTGTTTGAAGTGTCCGAAGCGAATGGAACACTTGTGGGTTTTTTAAATTGTTTGCTGAATTATTAGCACTAGAGTATTCAATTATTATATACCTTGTACATATCTTGCAGTATTGTTACTTACACATTAACTGTGCTAAACACAAAGGGAGCTCCGGTGTGATTTTGATGACCAAACCCTAATGACATTTTTTAAAAAATCTTTTCTTCTAACATTAACAACATATTGTTACTAATGTTAGATGGTAGATGTTTCTTGTGGTACAGAGATAGAGGGGAAAATGATCATTCTGTAAGTGCAAGGAAGACAAGAACAACATGGTGCACCTTTAGAACTTGATTCAGGTGTGCTTGTTTCAAAATTTCTGGGATGTTTATTGTTTAGAATGTACTAATCCAGGTTTGTGATGGAGACCAGCACAAGACTGAAGATACTGTCTTTGTTTCTTACATAAAGATGCTTAAGTCTCGTAGAAAAGACAACTGTGTTGCTGTTAGCAAGTTTGAAGTTTTAAATGTTAGAGGAATGACTTTGTCAAAATGTTCCTTTAAGGCTTGCCAAGCATTCAGATGCTCGATGATGCAGGGAGCGATTCTGCAGTTTCTATGGGCAGCAGCTCTCCACTTCAGGTAAGGAATATCTTTGTCGACGTTGCCTCTAGTTTCCTCTCTTGTAATAAAAAAAACCCCACAAAGCAGTAGTTGCATTGTTCTGCTTATTGTGTAACTGGAAGAGAAAGAGCAGGCTTAATATATCTAATTAGCAGAGCTGCCAACTGTTACGGAATTTCCGTAATCTGCTACGGAAATCAATCTCTTGTTACGGACCTACGGAAATGCCTGATTTTGTTACGCAAAATCCGATTCTGGCTGTTTAAAAAAAAAGCATCCTTTTTTCCCGGCGAGACAACCTGATCATATGAATTAGTCATGCGGGAAGCTGGTGTAGACAATGTTTCTCTTGACCTCCGGTTACACATGTTAACAACCAATCGGGTATCCGTTTCGGTAAGCCGATCGCCTTTCAGCCAGTAGCAGTGTGTTGAACTAGTTTTGAAAACTCTTAAAATGGCGAAGAGGCTGGCTGATGAAGCCAAGGCAGATGTTAACGAAAAATTGTGTGTCGGTTGTCAGGTTTATAAAGAAGATTACACGAAGCAGTAACCGTGTATCAAGGCGTCTTTAAAAGCAGGATTCGTGCGTTGCGAACTGTGCTTGTCAGAGTTTAGTATTCGCCATAGAGTAGGTACGTGACAATCTAGGTCAGAGAGGAGGGGGGGGGGGCAGCGCGCGA
>SMGT01010077.1:490254-503714 GCA_004794575.1 Lanistes nyassanus | reverse complement strand
CAATTATTATATACCTTGTACATATCTTGCAGTATTGTTACTTACACATTAACTGTGCTAAACACAAAGGGAGCTCCGGTGTGATTTTGATGACCAAACCCTAATGACATTTTTAAAAAAATCTTTTCTTCTAACATTGACAACATATTGTTACTAATGTTAGATGGTAGATGTTTCTTGTGGTACAGAGATAGAGGGGAAAATGATCACTCTGTAAGTGCAAGGAAGACAAGAACAACATGGTGCACCTTTAGAACTTGATTCAGGTGTGCTTGTTTCAAAACTTCTGGGATGTTTATTGTTTAGAATGTACTAATCCAGGTTTGTGATGGAGACCAGCACAAGACTGAAGATACTGTCTTTGTTTGTTACATAAAGATGCTTAAGTCTTGTAGAAAAGACAACTGTGTTGCTGTTAGCAAGTTTGAAGTTTTAAATGTTAGAGGAATGACTTTGTCAAAATGTTCCTTTAAGGGTTGCCAAGCATTCAGATGCTCGATGATGCAGGGAGCGATTCTGCAGTTTCTATGGGCAGCAGCTCTCCACTTCAGGTAAGGAATATCTTTGTCGACATTGCCTCTAGTTTCCTCTCTTGTAGTAAAAACAACACAAAGCAGTAGTTGCCTTGTTCTGCTTATTGTGTAACTGGAAGAGAAAGAGCAGGCTAATTATATCTAATTAGGTTCAACTGTTCATCAAGACTCTTGTGGAGGCAAGGGAAAGCATGCACTTAATGGTAGAATGTGTCCTTGCCATCTTAGGAGACTCTTGTGGAGGCAAGGGAAAGCATGCACTTAATGGTAGAATGTGTCCTTGCCATCTTAGGAGACTCTTGTGTGATTATCATCCTTGAGAAAAAGGGTGCTAGATTTTTGGCTGCCAGTGATTTTCTGCCTGAGGCTGCCCTCGTGACCTTGCAGACAGCAAGTCTGAGCCTATTGGTCCAAAGGAAATGACAGTCTATGAAAGCATCACTGACCAGAGCACTGACAAAGTCAGCCAGTTAGAGATCTATTAGTGCAGCATCTCCACACTGTGCCCATGGAAAGCCCTCCTCCAGATGTTACTAATTGTAATGATAGATGAGATACAACACTTAAGTGCAGAGAGTGTTAAGCCTGAGAAGCTACAGTTTCTGTTGTTTGAAGTCAAGCATAAACAAGGCAAGAGATCTGTGTTGGTTTTACTGGAAATTTTAGTTTTGAACTCTGTTACAGTTTCAGCCCAGAGTTGTTTGCTTCTCTTTGCATTTTGTTGTTGTTGCAGGGATAGTGTGAGGGGAAGAGAGATTTTCTATTTAAAGTTGTATGGTATAAGAGTCGTTTGACCTATAATTAAATGCCTCTTTTTCTTTAGGATTTGAGTGATACATTGGAAAACTCCACCTTTGATGGTCTGGAGGGTGCTACCGGTGGCACTGACTATGATGGACAGACAGACACCTATAGTCGACAACAAGGACGCATTCACAGTTCCAGTGGTGGTTCAGAAGTGAGCTGTTATTCTGTGTCATTTTGATGCTACATAGTGTGATTATAATTGGATTTGGTTTTTTACTTCCCAGGGAAATATATTTAGCCTTGGTAGGTGCCAGTTCTCCTTGTTTGAGAGAGGAGAGTGAGAGGGGATAATGTATATGGTGGGCCCTCCAGATTGGTGTTGTCACAATAATGCCAAATGGCATACAGCAGTTTAAAAAAAATTAAAAGATGGGTCTGTTAACCTGGTCAGTAAATTCTCTAATTTGTCATTTAACTAATTTTATGCTGGTTTGTTTGAGAAGGACTTTCCTGTTCAACCAGCGTTTATGGGGGCATGTTAAAAAATTGTAAAAAAATTAACCGTATAGCCTAGAAGGGTCAAACAAACTGATTTTTAAAGATAAAACATACTTAAATAAACTGTACTGACACTGGGCATTGCTATCTTGTAAAAGTTAGGTAAAATCCAGCAGCAACAGGGTAAGTGAAAATTCATGCGAACCAAACTTCGTGCCGCCATATATGATATGTTTCGTGACTAGCCGAGAGGGCTTATGGGTTCACCTTTGTTTTCTCGCAGTGAAAACCACTCTTCACGGTCAAAGGGAAACAACCCTTTATGTATTGCCTACTGATTTCACACATTTGTCTCCCTTAGGCCACTTTTGGCAAGGAGCGTTTGAATTTTGAAGGTGGGGGCTCACTAAAAGAACTCCTAGGGGGGGGCCCAAGGGTGCTAATGAGGGGCAGATAGAATAAGCCCCAGGCAGTGAAAGGGTTAAACAGATTCTTAATACCTAATGCCGATGGAATGGTCCTAAAGGAAAGAAACCTGTTACTGTTATAAACAGCTGGTATGTAAATACTGAAGATAGGAGCTGATTAAAGAGTTTTTCATCTTCTTTTGCTACAGGATGACGGCTTTCACTACAGCTGCAGCTCCTATGGTTCTCCTGCATCTGTGCACACAAACTGCTCCACAGACTCTAATGACACTGATCACTCCAACAGTGGCTCCTCAACTGTTGCAGCTACTAGCCATGTCCACCACAATCACACTTACCCTACCCTGCCAGGACAGACCCCCCGTGAGGTAAGCAGATGCAGAAACAAACAGCATAAGGTTCTTCATTTGGCAGACATTTGTTTCTAATTTTTTAAAAGTTGTCAGCACATTGCTCTCTAAACACTGCTGTTGGGAAGCTTTCTCAGCGTTAATAATTCCAGCAGGTTGTAAAGTGCTTTCAATCAACGGAAAAAATTTAGTTTATATGTATTTATATTTTACAAAAGACACTGCTGGCAGCATGTTGGGTTTGAATTTCAGGATATTTTAGCCTTACTATGTTATTACTTGAGCAGGTGAAAAAATATGCGAAAAAAGATGGGTTGAGCAAGAAGGGCCCAGCGTCCCGTGACCAGCGTAGAGCTGAGGAGCTGAAAATCCCTTTTTCGTTTGAAACTATTGTGGAGTCTCCAGTTGAAGAATTCAATGAAATAATGGCCAAACACAAGCTGAATGAACAGCAAGTAAGTGTCTGAGGACGTTTGCTTTTAAGTGTAGTTTACAAGCTTGGAAGAGTTCGCTGACTTGAATTACCTGGACATAGATTTAGCTAATTTCTAGGGGAAGCCGGTTTAGGAAAAAAATGTGTGTCTGCACATTAAATACGAAAAATGAATTCCTTGCTGATCTATAAATATCCATTCGTCCCAATTCTTTTTTCATATGTTAGTCTTAAAGAGCAGTCTGTCATTTAACTGCACCAGAGCCCCAGCATGGGCTCAATGTCACAGTCTTTGTGGTCAGAATCATAATGTGCAGTATCTGGAGAGTCAGATGTAGGTTGTGCCCTTCATAAATGGCAAGTCCAAGAAGTTGTTGATGTGATGTTTGTGTTTACCATACCTTCTCTTTCCAGCTGGCACTCATCAGAGACATCAGGCGGCGTGGAAAGAACAAGGTGGCAGCCCAGAATTGCCGCAAAAGAAAACTGGATGTCATCTACACTCTGGAGAATGAGATGACTGAGCTGCAGCGTATGCGGGACAAGCTGCTTGCTGAGCGACGTCACATCGAGGAGCAGACACGACGGACCAAGGATGTGTATTCTTCGCTGTACCAGCACATCTTCGGCTCACTGCGAGATGAACATGGGCAGCCATATGATCCCAGCCAGTACTCGCTGCAGCAGTCGAGCGACGGCAATGTCTTTCTTGTGCCCCGCAACTACTCAACCACCACATCCACACCAGTTTCAGCCTCCCCTCGCTCATCCAGTTCAACTTCAAGGGGGCGATCAACATCCTCTTCTTGCGGCTTCGAAGGCAAAGAAAAGAATGGCCCACAACAAAAGAAGAAGAGCAAAGAGTGATCTGACAGAATGTAGAAGAAACATGTTGGCACTGTATCACTAAAAAATTTAGCTGCTTGGATTTACAGCATCGGTTGGAAGCTGTTTAACATGCAGTTGATCGGTGAAAGCCAGACTGCCTCACAGGAATGTGTGAGCAAATATATGGAGAGATGAATGGCTGTTGTAGCAAAGATGTTTTGTCATAGCTCTGCTGACATTAACTCTCATTAAATAGTTTGAGTCGGGAAGGGCAGCAGAATTATGGAATTAGTCCAGTTGTGAGTTTTGTCCAGCATACAGATTTTTAACATTTTGTTTTTTGTTTGAACATTCACTGAGAGTCACAGACTGGTGTGGCGAGATGTCATCATTTGCCATTGTGGGAAGAAAAAGCTTTTTGTCTTTTGGTCCGACACCATTTCGACCAGCTTCCATTAAGGTTGCTGTTTCGAGTCGGACTAGATGGGTTTATGGAAAGTATACTCCACCTTGATGCTGGAGTTTTGGGAATGATATTCAGCAAGAATGTGCTGATGAAAGCTGGAGAAAAAAATTGTAAGGTCCTAAGTATTTGAAAAATTAGGCCAGAGCTTTTCTGGTCTCCTGTGCTTTTTTGGTCATGATCAAACTCCAGGAGTATCCAAGGGAGGCATTGAATGGCACAATTTTAACGTACTTTTTCCCCCAGATATGTAACATGTTATCGCTGCTTCTCAGTACAAAAAAATACTTTGGTTATTGATACATGATTCTGTCGTTGCTTTCCCGTTGATAAACTAATCTGCCAGAATCCATCCTTGTTCCCCTTTGTGGATCCTTGTTCTGGGATTAGCATAGTCATAGGACTTTGCATGCAGAAATGTTTGTGACATTAAAAAAATATGCCACTTCAAGGATGCAAACCTATTTAGAAAGAGTTTCAAGAAAAACTTTGGCTTGCTAGAAAATTCTGGTTTTACACCACACCTTCGTAAATGACTGTTCTGTACAGTTTTTAAAAAGAAGTGCCTCGATACCAACATTTATTAGTTTGCTTGAAGGGACGTGGTTCTTATTCTACTGGTACTGTCCTGTTTCATTCCAGTGGGAGGTCTGAGTGCAGTTGTATCCGCACAGTTATTCATGCTGTATGCTAGCGAATGTGTTTTGGTGCTTTTACTGCATCTGCATGTGTTGATCTTGCATCTTGTGCGTTTGTGTGTGTGCATGTGGATATTTGCAGATGTTAGTGGAGGAGACAGGCAAAATGTTCACAGGAAAGTTATTGTGCTTCCTTTTCGTAAAAAGATTTTTTTGTAAACGTGTCACATGCACTCGATGTATAGAGGTTTGCCTTGAGCATGTTGAAATTCTCAGTAATGTTACATCTCCTGCTAGGCTGTAGTATTGCCAGCAAAAATGAACTGATGGCATACAGATGGAATGCGCAAAGTCCATCTAATCGTTGATACAGGATGTCACTTTTATCCCTAAAGCTAGGTTGCAGAAGCATTTGTGTCTGCCCTTTTAGTCATGAGAGATGCAAGGCCCATTCACAGGGTGTGTTTTACTTACACTCGTACAAAAACTAATGTTGTATAAAATGCATTGACCTTCCTTAGAGCATATGAATATTATTACAAGTTTCCATTCTTGTGATCGGAAAAACTTGGAAGAATTTAGCAACTAATGCCTTCAGATGTAGTAATTGTGAAAAGGTTGACAGGTTTGGAAGGGGACTGTAGGGAAGTGTCGTCATCTTTGTAATTCATCAAAAATGGCTGTGATGTATTTCAGCATGAGTCTCATCATTATGCGGGTTGAGTGGAGTCTAAATGAAAGGGACTGAATGTTGGAAGCGTGTCGTCTTTGTGATTGAGTTCTGGACTGCAGACAAATTCATAGATCACTTTATATTTCTGTCTTTCCATATGTTCATGTCATCGGTGTGCGTGTGCACGCATGCATGGGCATGTGAGTGGATTTGTGTGTGGGTGGGTGGGTCGGGAGGGGTTGTAAGGGGAGACCATGCTTTGCACTAACGTTGTTTTCCTATGCTTGTTTAACATGGATTCTTTCCCCGCCATTTGTGGTTCCATGTGGGTTTGCCCCATGCCTCCCACCTGGAAAATGACTTAATGCCACCACACCAAAACAAAAGACTATTTAAGTGCAACCTCATGTTGCTAAGAACTGCCATTTCAACTTGGAAGACCTAGTACAGTTGATGCCTCATTTACGATGTGCGTGTACAAGTAGTTCTTGTAGCTAAACCAGTGTATCTGCCTGTGGATTTTTTTGTGGTTGTTTCCCTGTTATGTGATGACATCTTCAAAAGAAAAAGGCTACTGTGCACACTATAAGGAATGGTATGGGAATGTTTGTGCATGCTTGAATAGGCTTTTGGAGTACTGGCTAAATAGGTCCTGCCACAAAAGCTGCATGAAATGTTTATATTCTTTAAGGAAAATCATTTTCTGCAGTATTCTTCTCTCATAAAGGTTATGAAATGCTGGATTTTTTTTTAAAATGATGTTTTTATGTTTCCATGTGTTTGTCCTGCAGGGGATTTTATATAATGAAGTACACTGCATAATTTGCTTGGTCTAGGAAAGATGTAGACAACATGATGTGATAACATTTGAAAACTTTGTGGTGGATCTCATGCTTTTTGTAGACATTTTAGTTCCTGAGGAACATGCACCCAGTTGTATTCGATTCAAATGAAACATAATGCAAGGAAAACATGGACATGGAGTTTATTTTTTAAAACTGAACTTTTTTTAAAACCTACATAATTGGATTTATGGCAAGCTAGGGTGGACTTACATAGAACGCAAAAGCAGTGGGAAAAAAGATATATATTTTAATGTTGTACATATTTTGTGATCACTTGTTGCTTTTTCATTCATTCAGTGCATTACAGGTCATACTTTGGGAGTACCTAAGTTGCAATTAAAAACATGAAAAGAAATGTGTGTGTGTGTGTGTGCGCGCGCATGGAGAGAGAGGAACATGGAGACCCCAACTTGTTCCTGCAGATGCAACGTGTACAGGTGCATGGACCCATTCAGTGGCAGGGTTCTTTATAAGCTCGCCAGTCTGCGGCAAGTCTCATGAGCACTACAGCCAGCCCAGCTGACTGCGACGTCAAATGGAAACACCGAAGCTGGATTTAATTATGAATAAAAAATGTACCAGTCTCATACCGTAATATGTAAATAGCGTATTATTCTGACCACCTGGGTGTAAGCGTTATTGCAGTTCACAATGCGGCGCTCCCGGTGTGTGAGTCAACAGACTTCAAGGGGAAAATGTTGCTCATGCCATTTTCCAGCATTTTAGAGCCCAGTGGTGGCTTACACGAGCGTTCGTAATTTCTCTTCCGGTCATAAGGGTGGTTGTATTTTATGTGCACCTTTAGGTGTGAACAGGGGATAGCGCTTATGCAAGCCAAGCGAGGACCCGTTCGAAACTCAGAAGCTTGCAGGCTTTTAGTCTGCACATCAAGTGGGTGCCTCTCTCTTCCCTCGGTCTCGTGGTTAAGGCGTCCCCTTCCGAGGCGGGTGTTCAGTGGTTCGCAACCCGGCCGAATCATACCTAAGACTTAAATGGCAATCTAGTAACTGCCCTGCCAGACGCCTGGCTTTATAGGGATCAGTACTAAGACTGGTTGGCCCGGTATTAGTTTAATGTGACTGGGTGGGACTGAAGCCTGTGTGGCAGCACCATCCTGAAGTGCACCTTGTTTGCGGTGGGACGTTGAGCAACACATACCTGTCTCTTCCCTCCTCCCCTGTTGAATTGCATGAACCCGGCTTAACGCGACACGCTCGATGTGCATGGACAACCCTGCCTAACCATGACTGCAAGCGATACACGAAATTTCACAATTACTCTTCGCTCTTGCGAGATGAGCGCGAGTGTTTGTACTTTTTTTAAAAAGACAAAATGTATCGAGATAATGGTGCAGAAATGGTTATCGTATACCATATCGTGCACCGTTGGAAGGAGATAAGTTGAAGGTGCATATAGCGAGAACAATGTGCGACACAAAGTCAAACTGGTCTGGGATAACAGCGTAAGTCTACACGTTTAATTAAGGTAAGCTGTCTTGACCTCTTCATCGGGCTTGCAGAACAGACGCTTACGCGTGCCATACCTGCTTCTGACATCAAAACAAAGCAAAACAGAAAAAAATGCACGTATGAAAAGCAGTTTCTGGAATAAACCCTTGTCAAAGAACGCGTACGTCAGATCATTCGCTGTTGTAATATTTGAGTGCTTTGTTCTTTGTTATAATGTGCTTGCTGTTCTACAGAGTATACTGGCTGTTTGCTAGCATGTGTACAGGCAACGATCTCGATATTTTCTAATTTGTAAGCTACTGTACATTTCAAACACCCAGGATTTAAATGTTTACTGTACGTGGAAGGGAAAAATGTCCACACATACTGAGAAAGCTAGCTTGGGGCTAAGCTCTTAATTTAACTAAATACATGATCCTAGCACTTTCCGTCTGAATCTGGAAGCACAGAAGGCCGCAGGTCACACCTCAGTTGCTGCTAGATAAAACGTCCTGGACCATGGAAGGTCTGCTTCAAGAAGTCGGAGGCACAGGTAGATTTCAAATGCAGGTCGTGGCAGTCATCAAACTGGAGGACATGTGTTTGGCTTGGGGAATGATGCAGATGACGTTTGCCGGCCTGGTCCCCGACTGGTGGTGCCAACCCCACGCAGGGGTCAACAGTTCGTATGGAAACTGGTCACGTGACAATACAACGTTCCATGTCTGCCCTGTGACCAACAACAGCGACTTGTGTCATAGCGTTGTCTTTGACGAGTCTGTTAACACCATCGTGAGTGAGGTAAGGTGTATAAAAATTTTCACAATAAATCAATCAATCAACCCACCCACCCATCCATCCACCTAATTTTTAAAATGTTTATATTTCTCTGTTATATATATATATATAATATCGTCAGATATAAACGTGCAGATGGAAATAATATATATATATATAACTAAAGACATTCTACTGAAATATGTGTATATGTATATGTTATACAATACACTGACAATTATGAAGAGAATCATCAGCTTTTGCTAGCACTGAACGAGGAGGAAGAGATATAATGCTCAAAATCGTCTGTTTGCGCAAGGACGATACGACACGCGCAGTTTGTCTTTGCGAAAACGTTCATCTTTGCGTTATGATAAACGTCTTTATAGGATGATCAACGAGATCAATATACAGTTTTATATTTTGCTGAACGTTTCGTTTCTACTCGTCTTTGGTCACGAGTAATAGACAAGGAGCTCCGTCATGAGGTAATATCAATTGCCAAATTATCATCAACAACAACAATTCACTATCTTCTAGTGCATGGTTCAAGAGTGTCCTTTTTAACGCCTGCCCTGACAGTGGGACCTGGTTTGCGACCTTAGCTACGTCAAACCCATGATCACATCACTGCAGATGGGGGGTGTGCTGGTGGGCGCCCTGATGGGGGGTCAGATCTCGGATTCGGTTGGGAGGCGCCCGACGATGTATGCGGCATCGCTGGCAAACCTGATCGTATCCCTCGTGACTGCCTTCTCCATCAACTGGCAGATGTTCGCTGCCATGCGGGTCTTGATTGGCGTGACCTTGGGCGTGAACGTCGTTGTCATCTTCGGCTACATGCTGGAATTTGTCGCCTGCAGTTGGCGGCAGGTGAGTCTGACCTAGCACCCACGTTTCTAACTTGGAAGGCGGTGTCGGACAATGGTCTATTTAGTCTTGAGTTCTGGATTGGCTCACTTATCAAACAAGAAATTTCCTACGATTCATTGACAATGCACGGATGGCATACCAAATGTGTCATGGTCGGGAGCAAAGATAAATATCGATTCTGATTGTGACGCTCCATGTGTGTGCGTGTGTGTGTTTGTGTGTGTGTGCGCGCGTGTGTTTGTGTGTGTGCGTGCGCGTGTGCATGTGTTTGCGTGTGCGTGTGCGTGTGCGTGTGTGTAGCTGGTAGCCGCGATTCCTGGTTGGAACCTGGGCGTCTTCCTGTTTGCCTTTATGGCCTGGCAGTTCCCAGACTGGAGCCATCTTCACATAGCTGTAGCCGTTCTGAACTTGCCCTTCCTTCTCACGTGGCCGTAAGTGACCTTCTACCTGTCCCTTTTCCTGCTGTTCCTATAAGAACTAGGCCCAGTCATGATCAGAGAGTGGTAGCATCCCTTTAGCTTAGAAATTTCCGACTTCCACATAAGGTTGTAATCAGGCATGTGCTCAATTCAGCCAATCAGCGACGTTTTTCATGCCGGAAATTCTAGCATGATTGGTAAGGGCATGGAAATGGTGCCACGCCTCATTTAGGGAAGAACGAAGAACGCCAATAACGTATTCTTTCTAGACTGCGAGCGTTTATAAAAACATCCTAAGAAAAATATAGTATCGTGTATGGACGGATATAAATCCTATACATTTGCCCGCTTCTGTTTGCACATATCCTAAGCTTTGGTAATAGAAATGTGGTGATGAAGATGGACGGATGGAGGAAAGTAAGAAGGAAAGATGGAAGGCTGACTGACTAGGTCACTGGATTGATTGATTGATTGATTGATTGATTGATTGATTGATTGATTGATTGATTGATTGATTGATCGATCGATTGGACAGTTTTTGCATAAGAAGCTTTTGAGTAGTAAAGTTGTAGGTGTAAATGGCAATGACCATTTTATTATTCTCTCCGTCACATTTCTACAATCCAGAACGATCCACTCTTTTTTTAAAAAAAACAAACAAAAAACAAAACCTCCAGCGTCTTCCCGGAGAGCGCTCGATGGCTGGCAGTTCAAGGTCGTCTGGAGAAGGCGGACGAGGTCATAGGCCAGGTTGCGCGTGTCAACAAAAGGACAAAGCCCAACGACACGCTGGAGAGACTGCGAGAGGTCATGGAGGAGGAGAGGAAGTCGGGTCAAGGCCGTCGCTACACTTACATTGACTTGTTTCGGGGATGGCGAATGGCATTCACGACTCTTGTTCTGAGCTTTATTTGGTAAGCTGGCTGCCATCAGTATGTCTGCATTTGTTAACATACAGTCACTGCTATCTTGGTAGCGCGGGTCCAGATTTGTTCTTTTCCCTGCTATATTGTTCCCTCTGTCATTTCCCCTTTCCATCTCCTTTCTGAATTTTGGATTTTCGTCCATCGCTCCCCCCACCACCACCCGTCCAGGCTCCCCCACCCCCCGACCACCTTTTCGGCAGTTTCTAACTGCTAAACTGGATTTTCATCACAAAATAATCCTTTGTTTCGCTGTATACAGGTTCTCTTTATCGTTTTGTTATTACGGAATTTCGTTTGGGGTGAGCGCCCTCAGTGGAAATCTGTACTTCAACATCTTCCTGATGGCGGTTGTAGAGGTGCCAGCCTGTCTTAGCTGCGTGTTTTTTTCCGAGAAGTGAGTGCTTTAGTTTTTATACCTTATATACCATTTCAGAAATGAAAGACAGAAAAAAAGGATTAAATTGAAATAGTTAATCATCCCTGCTTGTAGTTATCGAGTCAAATGAGTATGCAAGAATTGGCTATTTCATCTTCATGACGTTGATTAATTAATAAAAACCTTCAAGAACGGAACACCAAAATTACCATTCTTCAACAGCACCTTGAAACCTCTGGTGACAGAAAATGTGTTTACAAGTTATATTGATAATATTATCTAAGACCTTGAAAACCAGGGCAACCTTCATTGTTTCCAGATAACAGAGGTATTAACGTTTATTGTAATATTAACACAAGAATTCACCTGAACACGCCTAACTCCGTGAACTCCTATTATGTCGCAGGCTGGGTCGCAGATGGACCGTCTTCTTGTTTTTCATCTTGGGTTCTTTGTCTAGTTTTGGAATTTTACTCAGCAATCTGAAAGGTACGAGTCAGCTTCTGACTATTTTAAATCCCTCTAAACTTTGTGCGGGGACTGACATAGACACAAGCCGGTATGTTCTCGATGAAAGGAAACGCAGGCACAGGACGCAGCTTGCTAAAACTGACTGAGCTATCGGTATTTCAAGTTCCTATCTCAACCTCCTACTCCTCCTCTTCCTCCTCCTCCTCCTCTTCGTAATCCTCCTCTTCGATCTTTTTCCTCCTCGTACTCCTCTTTTTTCTTATTCCTCCGCGTACTCCTCCTTCTCTTCCTCCTCGTACGCCTCCTTTTCTTATTCCTCCTCCTCTTCCTCCTCCTCGTACTCCTCGTACTCTTCTTCATCCGCGTCCTCCTCTTTTCTCTTCCTCCTCATCTTTTTCCTCCTCGTACTCCCCCTCGTCTGATTATAACTTGGATTAGTCGAATTATCAGTTTATCCATTAGCCCCCCCCCCAAATTTGTTCATAAATTTCCTTGAATGTCGGGTCATAATCCTGGTGCTTATAAAACGGATGATTCCCTGTGACAGCGCCCAAAGAGAAGCAAGGGGACATCACCACAGGTCTGGCCATGGTCAGCAAGCTGTCTGTCGGAACGGCATGGACAGTCATGAATACTTTTACGTCAGAACAGTATCCGACTGTCATGAGGTCAGCTTCCTACTGCGTCTGACATGGGCTTCCTTGTACTTTATAAGGTCATCTTGCTTGTAGGTCATGAGGTTATTTAGTCTGTGCGTTACCAGTCATCTTGCCAGTACGTCATGAGGTTACTTAGTCGGTGCGTTACCAGTCATCTTGCCAGTACGTCATGAGGTTACTTAGTCTGTACGTTACCAGTCATCTTGCCAGTACGTCATGAGGTTACTTAGTCGGTGCGTTACCAGTCGTCTTGCCAGTACGTCATGAGGTTAGTCGGTGCGTTACCAGTCATCTTGCCAGTACGTCATGAGGTTACTTAGTCTGTACGTTACCAGTCATCTTGCCAGTACGTCATGAGGTTACTTAGTCTGTACGTTACCAGTCATCTTGCCAGTACGTCATGAGGCTACTTAGTCTGTACGTTACCAGGAAAAATATGGTTCCCAAGTTGAGAAAAGCTCTCAGGAACTGTCACCCATGTCCCCAGGTAACCCTTTTACGAACGCTTGGCTCTGTTATATATATATATAATGTTTTATGTTCAGCAGAATAACGTTTAAAAGGAAAAAAAACAGCAGCCAGGTGGAGTACATTCTGAAAAAGCGGAAAGGCTAGCATGACTATTTTCATTTATACAACTTACAGTCCATCAAGTGTAGAAAATCTAGTATCCGGTTTAAGTTTGCTTTCACTTGCTTTGCTGACCCTAGCTTTAAGAGACATGAACAGAGATTTTAATTACTGTGATTGTTTGGTTAGGTTAGGTCCAGTTGCAAAGGAGGTGCGTATCAGGAGGGTTTTGCTCTAGACAGGTTGCTGTTGCAACACAGGTTTTTAGTCCCACCCAGTCACTTTATACTGTCATTAATCCAAGCAGTCCTAGAACCATTCCATTTACTAGGGTGCGCGCTAGGGTGCAAACCACCACCCCCCCCCCCACTCAGAAGCAAATGCCTTCAGCATGAGTCCACGGAGGCAGTCTAATTACCATGATGGTGATTGCTGTGATTATTGTTCCATAAACACCTTCAACACATCACTGAAAAGTCACGATAAATGTTGCTATATATATATA
>SMGT01010077.1:474159-489975 GCA_004794575.1 Lanistes nyassanus | reverse complement strand
CCCACCCACCCACCCACCCACCACACACACACACACACACACAACAATGGCACTGCCGTTCACGCAAACTTTGCAGCAGGAGAACTGATGAACTCAATGTCGATTTCTGCTTGGCCATCCCGGCATAGCTTTACCAATAATACTCAGTCACGATCCTCCAAAATAAATGAAATTTCACTTTGATGTAATTGTGCAGGGTCTCTTGCACACTTTCGCCCCCTTCACACGTGTATAAAAGGTGAGAGAAATTGGAGTTAATATTAAAAGAAAGCAGACATCAAGTACATAATTTAACTCTATGTTTCTTTGACTTGAGCTGTTCTATCAGAAGAAACAAATGTTAAAAGAAAGTTATCTTTGCACCACGTTAATTTCTAGGCTGCCAGCGATCAGCGCATTGTCTGATATCCTGCTGGCAACTATAGATACTGCGAGGCTGTCTGTGTGTGGCGACTTTAGGCTCCCACGAATAGACACATGCTGCGAGTCTGTAACAGGCGCTCAGGAAAATGTTTACTTGCCGGGTCGAGCAACTAGACGAAATTTTTACTTGCCCGACAAAGGAATTCTGTTGCCCCGGGGGCGATTTTTCCCCAGTTAAGTTCTGCCCAGCCCGGGCAGCGAGTTGGCGATTCCCACCGACTTGGGGCACGAATGCGCGGTGTATCAAGTGTGTTGCGCATGCGCATGCCGGCTGCTAACCACAACAACAGATAATTATAGTTCAAACCATGACCTTTACACAGGGTCACTTCTTATAGTTACAGTGAACAGACCAATCCGTGGTGGTCGGTACATGAGTGGTGAAAATCTGTTTTACTGTTAAAATCTGCCAGGTTCGAGACCCATATAGCTTCCGATATTATTTCGGAGGGTGGCGGTGGTGATGGGGGTTAGGGTAGGGGCAGGTTTTGGTATTAGGCAGGGCTTTTGTTTTCATGTATGAATTCAAGAATAAGTTATGAGTCCGCGAGCATAAGCGGGATTAAAGGTGGTCTGCACATGCGCGTGCCCCAAGTGGAGGTGG
This sequence comes from Lanistes nyassanus, assembly GCA_004794575.1. Taxonomy (NCBI): domain Eukaryota; kingdom Metazoa; phylum Mollusca; class Gastropoda; order Architaenioglossa; family Ampullariidae; genus Lanistes; species Lanistes nyassanus. The sequence continues at coordinate 488,948 of SMGT01010077.1, read as the reverse complement.
GGGGGATTTCAGACTAACGCCCCGGCAAGCCATTTATAGCAGCCAGTCGGGGCGTTCTATGACCATAAGCCACATAAGGAAAAGCATGTGAAAAAAGGAACATGTCTGCATGCTCCTCTTGCTATAGACAAAAGTGAGAAGTATATACGGATGCGTTCTGATTAATACCTTACCAAGAGATTCCTAAAGACAAGGAGGGCATAGCTTGAATGAGCATCACTCTGGTTCTCCCACACAGATAAAGTAAATCCAAGTGTTCTTTCTGTAGAAATAGATTAATGATTAGTGAACATTTTTTTTTTTTAGTTAAAAGGGGTTACAGCGCCGACACCCTCCCCCCGCCCCCAACCCAAAGGCTCTGGTTAGATGCCAGTGTGCCACCACGCACTTCCCTAGTTCAGCCAGCTGGAAATGGGTAGCTGACCCATGGGTCGGCAAAGGCAAGTTCGCGAGGGACAGGAGATGGGCATCGACCTTGGGTCTCATACACCCCAACTCCCCTCGGCGGGGAGAGCGGGAGGATGCATAGTAAGAGCGAAGCCAGATGGGTTACGGACGAAATCGGCATTAAGTAGCCTGCTAGTACACTTAGAGACCAACCTGGTAGTACACCACCAGGTCATCTTGCCAGGGCAGAGTTCTAGTAGGTCAAGAGGTCACCTGGCTAGTACTATATACTTCATGATTTCATCTTGGACTTTTGGTGAAAAGAAATTTCGAACTTATTCGCCATTTTTATTACCAACGCAGTTCACAGAACAAGGTTCACATCAGGTTCCATTAAAATGGACTGAAGATGACATATTGTAAAATGGAGCCAATTGACACAATATATTTGACAGGTCTTAAAATATAAGCAGTTAGTCTGTAGGCCGGACACTTGATGCTTGGGGGTAAATCATATATCAGATCTATAGTGGAGACAGTGTAATCAAAGATTACAGACTACATACATAGTCTTTGGAAATATTCAGAGCTCTGGTATCTGTAGATTTCTGTATGTTGCATTCTATACTCCACGTATGTCGTCCTTTTCGCAGGATGTTTGTTTATTGTTGTTAAACCTCACATCAACAACAATGGCTGTATAAATGACGAGGGAAGGAGGGGAGAAGGTGGTGAAGAGAAACGGAGGGACAGTCCCCGACGGCCAGCGTTGTCTAAAGCTGGTGCTGCGTGCAGAGAAGGAACATGCACCGGGCACGGGATCCGAAGACACGACCCTCTGAATTGGCGAAAGTCACACGTTACCTCTGTTACTGCCCGCACCCACTAACAGAGAGCAGCAGGCAGTTGTTTACAAGTATTTATTTGTTACTTTAGCAACTGAATAATGCTTCTTCTCTTTCGTTGCAGAAATCTTGGCTATGGCGCAGCTAACACGGTTGCTCGAGTAGGAGGAGCGTTGTCACCTGTTCTGATCAACATGGTTAAGAAACGTTTTCAGTTCAACATACAATTAAAAGGCACCTATTCTAACAGACATAGTAAAGAAACTTTCCAATGCAGTGCACGTTAAACGGCGTCTACTTTAATCTACATTATAAAGAAACGTTTTCAGTGAAGTGCGTGTGTGATGGGGCCAGTTCTAATCAACATAGCAAAGAAACGTTTTCAAAGCAGTTCTGGTTTAAATTGTGCGTACATGAGTTATAGTGGCGATGTTGAAGTTTTTTTTATGAAATCAGAAGACTTAACGACTTCATGGATATTTTCTTGCTTAGTTTTGTTTGTTATTTTTAAACTATTCTCTCACAACCATGACGAACCGAAATGTGGCATGTCTTTGTGTCAATTCTAAAACAAGCGAGCTAAGAAGGTTGAACTTTTTCAGGATACAGATGAAGAGGTGGTTCGCGGCTACCTAGCAGTGGGAATCCTTATGGCTTCTTCTGCCTTTGTGTCGCTGTTGCTTGGGGAAACCAGAGGCCAAGATCTCAAGGACAGTCTGGCCAGAATCGATATCGAAAGCAAGCTTGTGAACGAGGGTTCGGGCTCGGCAAGCGGATGGGGCGTTGTTCATTCGTCAATGGCTCAGCAGCTAGCAACACCAGCGCGGCCAGCAACAGATGACGTCGATGAAGGAGCGGTGCCTTCTCAACTATCACACATGTGACTATTTTCAAAGAATAAGTATTTAACTAAAATAAGTGATATTTTTAAAGAGGAGTGGGTGCATTTTGAACAACAGTAACAAAAGTAGGAAGATCTCTTCCACTACAAAAAGTTTCTGCTAGATTTTAGGCTTGGGGCACTATGCAAGCACCAGGCACCATAAAAATGGTCGCAAAGGACGAGAGAGAGAGCGAAAAAGAAAAGAATCCCAGATTTCAGGATTCTCTCCGACACGATCCACGTACCCCAGTTTCCCAGCACTGCCCAATCAAATGGTGAGCGACAGCGTTCTTATACTGAAAAAGAGAGAGAGAGCGAACGAGTGAAAAAAGGAACGATTCAAACGAATCGATCTAGCGAACGAACCTATATATCTGTGAAACCATGAGTCTATAAGTGACTCTGCAAAAGGATGATATTTACTACGCCTAAGTTTGTTTTGTATGTAGTCATAGCTTTTCAGTAAAAATGAGAACAGTGTGAAATAAAAATGTGATACAGACACTTAACTTCATGTTCGTTTCCTTTGTAATAAAATTAAGGAATATTTTAGGTGTTTGATAGACATTAATTGGTAATCATGCTAACATTTATAACCTTTATCATGATATGCTAAACACTACATACACGACAACATCCTGTTATTCCGCATACCAGACTCTTGGTTCTCTCTCTCTCTCTCCTCCCTTTTAATCGTCCTCACTTCCCGCTGCTGACGACAACTTCCACTGACAACTTCCACGTCCTCACCCCTCCTCTCTTTGGCAGCTGCTCGGAGTAACAATGGGCGAAAGTAGTCGAGTTGTTGCAGCACAGCCGCAGTAAAACAACAGCGAGCGTGTTTTGAACTAATCTGGATGGGTGGCGTCACATGGTAGCCCTTTGCTTCCCAACGACCGAAAGATGAGGGAATTACCATGACCTTTACCTTTTACCAAGTTGCCACTAATAGTCTCTGGTTTGGCTTGCACAACGTTCGTATCTGCACTTCAGGTCATAGGAGCAGTTGTAAGCTCTGTGTGTGTGTGTGTGTGTCTGTGTGCGTGCCCACTCACTTTCACAGGTTGGGGTGGAGGGTTGGGGAAAGAGTGGTGTTGTGAAGTTTTTTGAACGTTTGTCGTTTATGCAAAGAAGTTACAAAGGGAGATGTCTTCCTTGTGGCCCGAACTAGCCGTGATTGTGCTCGGAGGGCTCATGACGGGATGGAAGAGAGAGTGATGAATGGTTGTGGTGGGAAAATGTAAGGGGGAGTAAACCAGAGTACACAATCTAGAACGTGCATGCACGCATCCGCACACACTAACCCATATGCAAACATGCATGGGAGTGCGAATAAAAGGTTACAGAAAATGACGAATGGAAATTTATAACTTCCAGAAAGTCACTCGAGCTTAGTGTGAGTGTAGTCACAATGACCAACTAAAATAATAGCTCATGCAAGTTGAGAGACATTATCCTCTTTATTTTACCCAATTTTGTCATTACTCATTGTTATCGTTCACAGACAAAGGTCATCTTGGGATTAAATAGGGCATTATCTTTGTATCAATAAAATGAGGGACTGCGCTCTGTATTTTGAACAGTAGGGAGTGAGCCATTGTCGGACAACTCCGTCAAAAATTCAAACACATCGGGTTGGCCAGCTAACGTTTATCTCTGACAATGACTTTCCTTCACTTTACCGCCAGGGTCGCAATCTTCTGCTGCCTGTCCGCTTTTGCTGCAGGTAAGAAAGTGAAACATCGTATTTATTTTAGACAGCCGCCCCCCCCCCTCCCCGTGGCTCTAAAAAGATTTTTTCAAAGCATTTTCATCAGGTTAGTCTAAGATGTGAGTCTCATTCAGTGCTAGCGGCAAAATTCTTCTAAATGATATCACAGAAGCATACAGACTTTTTCTCTACCACTCTCTCTCACCTCCACCTAACGATCCACCAACTGACCCTCCCAGTCACACCAACACACTCATGCATAAAATCAAGCACGTGCACGCGTGGATATAACAGCGACGCTGAAATAGTTTGCTTCATTATCCGAGACAGAATGACATTAAGATGGGCGTTTGAACTGTTAGCTGGAATTGCCTTTTTGTTCACGATTCTACAGCCGGCAATTGTCAGGAGGATCGAGACGCCTTACAACAGAAGTACGCCGGCCGTGTTGGGGGGTTTATGCCTGCATGTGATCCCGCAAACTCTGTCCAGTACCTACCTCGACAATGTCTAGGAAGCCGGTGGGACTAAAATTCTTTTCCTCCTTATTTCGTCTTCCTTCTGTCCTTCGTTCGTTTGTTCAGTGTCCTTTCGTGCGAGAATATTTGCTCTCAGTAAATTTATTATTCCACAGCTAGTGTTATCCTACAGACTGCGACATCAAATAAAAGGTTTACTCGAATGAACAAAATGAATTGCTTATTATTTTGCAATGTTAGGTTTCAGCTGTATTGAATTAGCGAAGTCAATGTTGGGTAATTAAATGTTTGCTATAACTTGCCGAGTTCAGTGTGTGTAGTGCCAAGGACCTTTTTGGAAAGGGTGACACGAAAGCGTTGGATTTTAAAGTCAGATCGTGTAAACCCAGTTTAAATCGGATAAACGGCAGACTAGCGCATCAGTAGTTTTACGTGTTCTAAACTAACACTGCAAAATGTCACAAATGCGTTTCCAAAACCACACTTTTTAGGTGTTGGGAGCGGGGGGGGGGGCAGGTAACAGTAATGGAATTTTTTTTTGTCCTTGGAGGGGTGCCGTGATCCCTGGCATAGTCTCTAGTATACATTACAACGGCTTGGACCTACACATCCTGTTTTGTTGATAATAAATATCTCGTAAAGGAACTTTGCTAATAGCTGTGATTGTCTGTTTATTGCTAGGTGTTACTGTGTGTCTTCTGACGGAGCCCTATTGACCGAATACAACAGCTTCCACATTGCCAGAAAAAGCAGTTGCGGTAAGGAAACCAGACAGACAGACAGACAGACAGACAGACAGACAGACAGACAGACAGACAGACAGACAGACAGACAGACAGACAGACAGACAGACAGACAGACAGACAAATAAACAAGCACGTATACAACCAAACAAACTTCATTCGCGTGTCAGTTCAACCTTCTCTTGCAAAAAGTTCTTAAAGCAGGTGTCTTCTTTATCGCTCATGTGAAGCCGGTATCACCTTCACAAACCCACAATTATCCATAAAAATCAAAACAGATCGAATCCGGAAGCTCGCATCAGCTGAGAAGACTCTCAATCGAACGGCCAGCTGATATGTTCGAACACCTGCTGTTTCAAATGCATATGGTGCACTTTCAGAATGCTCCTCCTCCCCCACCCTCCGGTGAGGTCTGAAAAGGTTTCACGATGTTGCAACCACTGTCATGAGCTGGCCCTTTCAGCTGAAGCTAACTTTTCCAGCTTTCATTATGTGTCGTTATTATTCATGACCGTGCTTCTAGAGCTGGCTAGGGAAAGCCGTACCGCTATACAGAGCAGTATTTTACTGTCGTACCAGTATTTTCTACCGGTATATATCAGTACAGCCAGGCAAGGTTTCTTAGAAGCAAAAACTTCTTCTACTGCATATTTAACGCTGCGGGCATGTGTCTGCGGGCTTGTTTGTGAAATCTGCGTGCGTGTGTGCGTGCGTGCGTGCGTGCGTGCGTGCGTGCGTGCGTGCGTGCGTGCATGCGAGAGAAAGAGAGAGGACCGGCGAGCGGAAACCAAAGTCAACACCGACTTAACAAATGAGTATTTTGTGCTAATATTTATAAACAGAGCCCAACAGCATCAGGTGCATAGTGTCGTCTGATGTGTTTGGTTATGTCACCTTATAATTTGATGACAATTCTACATATATCAAAAATAAAATGGTTCTTTAAGGTTCACCTTTACCTGCAACCAACTTTGTTATTTTATTAGGAAGTTGTCAGACTGCTTGAAATCACTGCAATTAGATTTTATTGAAAAGTTCGATGTTCTGGTCTAGGTCGAAATTGTTGAGCGCAGCTGTTAATATGACAGTCACCTTTCTGCTAATTCAAGCTTACCAAAGCTTTAATATTCAATTGAATTAATTGTGTGGCTGTTGCTGTAAGGGATAATCTCTCGTGTAGTTGTAAACAGTATTTCCGAGCACTTGCTAGCTGTATTTTTAATAAAGATTATTTATTATTAACCTGATTATGTCCCTTGCGCTGTATGCTGGTACCCGTGCCTGTTAAACCGTACCGGTATTTAACGATATTTCGGTAGTACCTCCGCCACTACATACTTCTACTTAATTTATATCCTGCTTTTATATCTGATACTTATGTACGCAGCTCGACTGAGTCGCATGAAAAGTAGCGAGTAGCTAAAAGACTTGTCTGTAAGTGTAATATAGAGGCCATTACATTTCTCTCGTAAAGCTCTCCATAATATTGAGCAGTATGAGACTGCTTCTTCCATGTGTGTATCTGCACAAAATATGCTTGGTTGATTTTGACAAAGCAAGTTCCATTTTTATTATGGCACATGGTTGTGCATCTTTTCCATTTTTTTTCACTTTTGAGACAAAGGACTTCTGTAATATAATAACTGTTTTCCCCTAAAGCTATTTTATCGATCTGCAACTGGCTTCTACTATTATTACAGAATGCGCACGCCAGGAGGACGACTTTAGGAAGACCGGTATGGTGGGCCAGACATTTTCCTGCGCTCGTGACGGGTCTTTTAGTCCCAGACGTTGTACTGGATCCAGGTAGGCAACGTTAGATATATACCCCCGCCCACCCACCCCCCCACACACACATACCCACAGGCGCGAGCCCACGCACGCTCGCACGCACACACACACACACACACAAACATATATATACGTAGCGCATGTATATAACAGGTATAAGCTGAAGTAGTAATATTTATTCACACGGACAAGCAGATAGTGGTTTAGATGAAGAATGAAAGGAAATTTCACAATTGCATGACGCACGCGTCTCTAACATCTATTGCAGATGTTTCTGTGTGCATCAGAATGGGAGCAGAATTGAGGGATATGCAGAAACTAATATTTGGGAATCTTCGGAATGTGGTATGTGATATATTTGTCACCAGTTTCTAATCTTTGCGCTGAAAATAAACCAAACATGAGTTCCCAGATTCCATACTTGTAAAACATTTACTCAGAATACAGAAGCACTATATATATGGCCACCGACCTTGACTGACCGACTATGGGACTGATCTGGTGAAAATGTGAATGCACCATCCTAAAAGGCGATGTTTATGGTAGCTCAAAAAGTTTAAAATATATCTTTGGTTGATCTGAAAACACAAAATGTTAGAACTACTCGTTGTAAAGATAAAATATTGCATATTAAGAGCCTATTTCAATTTGGTCAACACTAACAGATTCGTAACAATCATAGGTACACTGATTCTTTACGATGGACTTGGGCTGGACGTTTCGTTCAGAACGCTTCAGCTATTTCTTTAAGAACCAACTACTAGCTCACGAACATATTCTACTGAAACACTTAGAGAAGGACATTTTTTTGAAATTGTAGTTGTGAGTGAATGAAATTTGTAGTTTTGTGATTTTGTTATTTTTTCAAACTCCATTTGAAATTCTAATCAAAATCATGCCACTATAGTATATATAAGTAAAGACCGGTGGCCATTTAATTTAATGAGAATCGATTTGGTTACCTTATGTGTGTCTTCGGTTATTGTTGTTCACAGCTTTTGTATGAGTGATTAAAATTTTGATGAACACACTGCAAGGTTACCATTATATATATATATATATCGATCTGATTTGTCTTATCTTATGATCATAGTGATGTCTATACTAATTAATATAGACATCATGTTTAAGCCAACATAAATCTCTAAGTTTTGAAGGCTGCATGTACCTGATGTATTTTTGCCTATATGTATTGTTAAAATCTACCTTCACCTAAAAAATATATATATATATATTTTCACCTAATATTGTGTAAATCAGTGTACATTCGGTTGTTTAAGCTTGTGCACGGGACAAAGCTGACTATCAGGAAAAGGGTATAAGAGGCTTAATCTTCAGGTGTGAAGGAGATGGCAGTTACAGCGCCACCCAGTGTACAGGATCTGTGTAAGTGACAAAATACTGTTCAGTTTGAGGTAGGTCTCACTAATTACTTAACTTTAACATGCCTTAGCTCTCCTCTATTGCTAAATAATTCGCTTTCATGCTTACTAGAGCTGTTAGTGACGGACCAAAGGAAAAAGACTGATAAAGATCTATGTTGATCAGCGGTTCTTATTTTGTTTAACTTTATAGAGTTATCACATTGTCGAGCCTGTTATTTTAAACGGTACTTCCAGTCTGTCAGAAATATCTGAGCGTATCAGAGTCGATGTATGTATTGAAACACACTACTGAGCCGATTAGCAAAAAATATTGCAGATTACAGTGGGTCAAGGAACCATCTATAGAATGGAGCAGGAAACAGAACTAATTAGAATCACATGTATCTCCTTTCTTGCTACCTTTTCGCGGTTTATATATGCACGTATGCACGCACGCGCGCGCGCACACTGGTCTATACATAAAAAAGAATTGAAAGACCAGATGCACTTTATAGGCAGGTTACCGACGTGTGTAATTTGCAAGAACACATCATCTACCCCCGAACCCTCTCACGTTCGCGCACGCCACAGGAGGCAGCCAGACATGTTATGTGCTCCCAAGATGCCAGACAACTTGTGCCAATCAAACATGTGCAGGTGACAAAGTAAAACCAATCGAACGGGTCAAACAGCGCAACGTACGTGGAAGCCATGTGTAACGCGAACACAGTTTTGAGGGACCGGTGGGGATTTATGGATGCAGTCGAAAGACTGTAATCATGTCTCCAAGATGACGACTCAGTGATGCTGATCGCGGACGGGAGATTGGGTGGCTAGATGAAGGCAGAAGGGGTCCGGGGAGTCAGCAGGCGACTGGGAGCATCCCGTACAGTCTTTGTGACATTGCTAGACTGCTACAACCAGGCAAGAAGCCGTCATCGAGCGAAGACGACCGGGACCCCCATGATCGACGTCCAGACAGGATGATAGGTTTGTCAGCTTTACGTACGGGACAGAACACCCACCGCCAACACACTGTGGAGGCAGCTGCAAACATCCAGCAATGTCACCGTCAGCGATCAGACGATTAGGAACCGGCTGTCTGAGGCTACCCTGTGTTGAAGGCGTCCTGCAGTGCCACCTGTCCTGACGCCGGGTCATCGCGCTGTTTGGCTGGCCTCGGCCCGGCGTCATGCATCTGCCTGGGACACGTCAGCAGTGGGCCAGAGTTCTCTTCGCCGATGAGTCTCGCTTTGCCAGATTATTTCGCGATGGCAGCTGCAGAATCCGCGTCTAGACCCGACAAGGTGAAGGTGATGCCACTGTGAGGGAACGTATGCAGTGGCGGTACCATAGCCGATGAGGTTTATCCGAGGCGTGGTTATTGCTAGTTGAAAACTAAAAACTAAACTATAAACCGTTTGGTGGAGGGCTAATTATGGTTTGGGGAGGAAAGGGCAAGAGGTCAAGACCCACAGAACACCCCTGCACCGTGTGCTAGGCGACCTCACTGGCATGGTCCATAGGGTTGACATTCTGCAAACCCTCGTACTGCCAGTGCTGCAAACATTGGGGCCGGGTGCCATTCTCCAGGATGACAATGCCAGACCACGCAGGGCTTGGATCGTCATCGCCTTCCTGTAGCAGCAGCAAGCGATCAACTGGCCAGCAAATTCACCAGACCTTAACCCTATCTTGCACCTGTGAAATGTGCTGGACCGTCGCCTGCAGGAAAACTACATACTGCCGCTGACCTAAATTAGCTGTTCCTTTTGCAGGAGTAAAACTGGGGAAACTGGCTCAGTCCATGCGACAGACGGTGCTTATATTGCGTGAAGGCCAATGAAGGGCAAACACGTTTCTGACATTGGTTATTCCGTGTTGCACCTGCTTTTTCTTTTGTGTACGTGGTTTGTGTCAGGGACTCACATGTGTGCTTCTTCCAGAAGCATTCCAGTATGAATATTAGAGCTGGTGTCCTGGTATAAGTTTCTTTCTTTCTTTCATCTTTTTTGTGTATTTGTTTCTTTCTACTAATTTTTGGTTCATTTTGTTTTATGAAGCTGCCGATGTGTGACTCGAGACGGGAGACCCATACCAGAGTATGAGACTTTCGAGATCGCGAACTACTCCAACTGCGGTAAGACTTGCTTTTAGTGCAGATGTTAGAAATTGTGATTTCTGTATTTTGTGCTACACTCATAATGTGGCATATGGTTGTAAATTGTATATTGTAAAATATTAAGGTTGCAATCACATAACCTACGTGCAACAGTCGTGATACTTCAGATGAGGTATGTCCTACAGTAGGAGATATTGTGGACACGTTTTACGCTCGAGGTGCGACAGATGAGATTCGTTGGTTGGTTACTCTATACGTTGCTTGTTCTGCATCTGTCCAAGAGTCAAAATCGTTTGTGAAAGTAGATGGTAGGCCTACGTAGATGTTTCTGTGACATGTAGCATTTGGCCTCCTGCTTGTGTTCTCAACATATGCTAAAACAACACAATTTCTTCTGCCACTTCTAGGGATCGTTCTGTAGAATTTATCTGTTTCTTGAAGCATGTCTTACATTTTAGCTTTATTGATTTTTTAAATATATTTTTTAAACCAGCTTGCGCCCGTGCCAGAACTGACGATAGAATCGTGCCACAAACGACCTTGAACTGTGCCCGAGACGGCAGCTTCATCCAGTGAGCTACCTTCCACCAATCTCCAACCCATCAGCTGTCTTCTAGCTAGCTTTATTCAACCCATCAGCTGTACTGCAGCAACCTTCGCTTATTCAACCCAGCAACTGTCTTATTACACTCGACGATCTGTCGACTCTCTTACAACAACGAAACTAGTCAACAGCAGTTGTCTTTGTCTTTCTTTCTCGCTAACTCTTACAAACGTTTCTGAAAAAAATACCATAACAGCAAATACAGACCGGATGCTGCTACAAGTGCATTTCCAAAGCTGTGTCACCATGCAAGATTCACAGTGTAGATCACTTTATCTGAGGATGCACTACAGGACACATACAATTATATACTGTTTTCCTCAACAACACTGCTTCTAAAATTATGACTATACCTGAATAGCATTATTAGGGATGCATTTGTTTCAGTTCTTTTTCGTATATCCGATTATACAGTACATTGTTCATGGAAATATTTTCATGCTATAAAACGTGAAATGGCATGAAAATAAATTTACAAATTAAAAATCTGGGTTGATCATGTATCTATACACTTGTATTAGTACACTGACAATAGCAAAAACTTCAGTGGCTTGTAATGTTACCGTGTATTCAGTAGTACAGTTTGTTCATAATTGGATTAAAACGTTTCTTGTGTTCAGTCTCTCCTTTCCGTTGGAATAAGTGATGGCTGGTAAAAAGGCGAGGTTGTAGTACTTTGGTAGAGTGTCAATACCAGTATTGCAAAACTGTACAGATTATGCAAGAAGAAACGCAGATTGACATTTAATCTGTACAAGGAAATTAGTACAAACAGATTAAAGAAAAGGATATGTTGGAACCGGTTTAAAATACGTGTATGTAGTTTTAAACATTGTTTCATAGTTTCGGGTGTACATTTACGCATTGTAGCTGCGGGTTGATGAGATGTTATAGTATGTACTGTTAAATTCCCCTTTCAAAACCCATTTCACGTACAGGCATTCAACGGAGTGTGAAAGTTTTCTCTTCAGCGGCATTAAATAACCAAAAACTCTAATATACCACTTTCTTCTCCCCTAATCCCTTTCTAATCTTAAATTTAATCATCCAAAGAAAAAAAATTATAACTCTTTCTTCAGGGGACCAGGAGAGTGCACATTTGCAAGTCTACTGAAGGGGGGAACTTTACATGCTTTAGATTAAAACAAGAACACACGTGACTGCCGTTTGGCAATAAAATATAAGGTAACAACAGACGAACTGAGGCAAGCTACAAACACAGGGTCAACAGTTTCGGGACATTACCCCTTCGTAAGGACAAAACAAGCAGAGAAAGATAAAAAGCATGCAGATAATGACAAAACAACAGCAAACAAAAAACAACAACCAGGCATTTAGCTGAGTGAAGTGGCCTCACACTTGCGCGACCTATTTCACTTCACTCAGCTAAGTGCCTGTTTTTGTCTGTTTTTGTCTTTATCTGTTTTGTGTTGTCCGGACGAAGGGGTGATGTCCAAAACTGTTGACACTGTTTATGTCCTTTGTACCCTGGCTCAGTTCGTCTGTTGTTAACGTGAAAAAATTCTTGGTCGTTCGCTTGCAGAGCGTTTTTATCCCCTGTCCCTTGTTCACGCGTAAATACACAGCGTAAAGGGTCTTTTACCATCGTTCTAGTGACTGGAAGGGCAGTTCCAAACGCTCATGCAATACGGCTGCAGCTGGTATGGGATTGCCATGTCACAGACACTGAAGGTCTTACACTAACAGATTGCGAGTTGCTATTCATTCGGGCACAGAGTGTTGCATACAAAACAGCAGACGAAATCTCTCCTTCTTTCCTTCTTCCTTTGTTGATAAACGACAGGACAATCTGCTTAAGATGAAGGGCACACACGTACTTTGTCTCATTTTACTGCCATTCAGTAAGCTTAAAGATACTGAACATACATGCGCCAACGTGCCAGATTAATTCGACGTATGATGTTCTGGGTTGATCATGGAAGGTAGGTGATTTTAAATGAATAGCACTTCCGCCTCGTGGTGATTTCGCACTGGTGGGAGGGGGCGAAGCCTTTTACAAATCTACGCATGGAATTCGGAAGAACTACCAGACTGATAGCTGCAGTAAGATGCATGCCACGCAGTGCAGCAAGGCAGCTCGGTTTGGAGAAAGCACAATCTTTAACTCTAGATAGGCTATAATGCTTAATCCTTCCATGGTCACTCCTGGATTCGAATCAACAGCTTCCACACGGTTGTCTGCAGCTCTATCCGCGCTATTCATGCCTTTTCTCGACAGCTCATCCCCCCCCCCCACGTGCGCTCTCTCTCCCCCCCACCACCCCCATTTCGAACTTTACAGGCTCGCTAATGCCTTATGTTTTTTCTGTTTATGGTAACGCCAAAGACTGTATTTTTCTAAGATTCTTTGTCTTTTAGTTCCACTATATTCACCTGTCCTCTTTAAAATTAGTAATGCGAAACAGTCACGGGAAGCATTATATAGTATTTTTCTTGTCTTGTTTTACGGTTCATTTGAGACTGCGATCAGTGGCCAGTGAGTCTGGGGTAGAAAACGTTGCCCGTGATTCCCGTGCAATGTGTGACGCGATTCTCGTGCGATATGTGTCGTGATTCTCATGCAATTTATGAAGTGATTATTGTGCAATGTGTGACGTTTTGGGGCTTTAGACATAGTTTCTGGTCTAAAGGAAAGGTAGGCATCATAAAAATATGATGAGGGAACAGTCAACAGCTCTGTCTTATCGCCGTTGTTTATAGCAATGGAATTGTTGTTAGTCGATCTCTGGTTTGCTCACTGTATTCTTTCAGAATATACTCTCACATTGATGTTAATAAAAACGCATAAAGTTGAAAGTTGTCATGAAGAGTGTATAGTTTGTCTAATAATTGACCCCTTTGCAAATTTGAGAACGGCCTATCCTCTATTTCTGCCATTCATTATCTTTAGCTACGTAAAATGGTAAAAATACACGTACTAGCTGTCAGGCAGTTCTGGTGAAAAAAATTCCACCGGCTGCACACCGTGCATCCTCTGAATTGTTTTAGCTTCTAGATGAATTGCTGAGTGGAACACTTTATTAACGCTCATCTGAATCGATATATAAAGACTGTGGTTTAGTGAGAAGCTATGACCAATTTAGTGCATGTGACACTGGTGGGTTTTGTTTTAATCAACACTCTCTCCACCCACTTACGATGAAATGAAGATAGGCAACTGGTTATAACTATAAAGGAATATACATATATGTGTATGGTCTGCTTCAAGGAGCTCATGCTGTTTGTTCATTTACTGTCCCTGAAGGACGCCCAGTCCAACCATAGCAGTTTCGGATCCGGGGGAGGGGGGGAATGATTACTGCCTATAACATGTCTCTTGCATGTCCAGTAAAAACTACTGCGTCATAGGTTAGCCGAACGCACATATATATATATATACAATGAACAGTACTTAGCTGAAGCTGTCTGATGGATTAGCGATATTCCTAATTTCGTTCTCTGCGCTTGCGCTGTAGGGCTCTTATACTGTTTGGTGCGAAAAAAAACCCAGGCAAACATTGCAAAATGCGCGTAGAAGCTTGTATTTATATGATCCAGAATCATCTGTTACCACCACCCGGCTACACATCATTAACGAAAAAATTACAGAAACAAATACCCCTATTTTTACATTTACAATACAAAGTCCATTTTCAGATTACCTTTCTATGCGAATCGCTGGATTACACTGTAGACATCTAGTTCGATGTCACGGTGCATATACACGAGAGATAGTCCTGTCAGCCATATATATATATATACAAACAAACGTTTATTTGTGCAACCAAAGTACAAAACACATACATCCAAAGGCAACAAGCCAGCTTATATAAGTCCTGGCTAGCCACAGCCTTTCTTGA
>SMGT01010077.1:434483-457184 GCA_004794575.1 Lanistes nyassanus | reverse complement strand
GTTAAACAAACCCAGCAACTTTCCATTTTACATTTGATTTAATAAAGTTTCCATTTATATGATTATTTTGGAGAGTGAATGGCACAAATTAAATCTTCAACAACTACAACACAAACAAGCAACATCAACATTTCCCATGATACAGAGGCATCGCCCATAACTACATCACATCAGTACATAAAGATGATGGTGTTAAATTTCATCTTACAAATAACATCTATATCGCTTTTAGCGTGTAAAGGTGATAATAAACATAATTACAATAAAACCATGTAGGGCTACAAATAAGATAAAATAACAATACATAAAGACAACATCTAGCATTTGATCATAATGAAATCCTCTTTGCTTACAGTACATAAAATTGACACCAGACCAGCTTTAGATCTTGGAAGGCCTGTGGTTTCCATGGTGCCAGGACTGTGACCGTGCTGCTATTAAGCAGTTAGTGGGAAAAAAGTGATATTAAACATGATTACAATAAAACCATGTAGGGCTACAAATAAGATAAAGTAACAATACATAAAGATGACATCTAGCATTTGATCATAATGAAATCCTCTTTGCTTACAGTACATAAAATTGACACCAGACCAGCTTCAGATCTTGGAAGGCCTGTGGTTTCCGTGGTGCCAGGACTGTGACCGTGCTGCTATTAAGCAGTTAGTGGGAATCATTGGAGCTGTCATCATGCCCCACAACATTTATCTGCATTCTGCACTAGTTCTGGTGAGTATTATCCTAAATTTTATAAGTAATGATAACCAGATCTTTTCAGTAAATAACCACACACACACACCCCCACCCCTACACACACACACACATCTTTCTCTGAACATGATCTTGCACACAGAGGCAGACAAACTGTATTATATGCAGGCAGTCTAAGACTGTAAATGTGCAATATGTTCTTGTATTACAAGCATACATTTCACATTTAGTTTCAGTTTGCTATTTTGCTAGTATAGTTTGCTATATTGGCAAACAAAGACACAAAACTTTATCTACATGAACATTTTTGTGTCTTCCATTTCCTTGCATACAGCTAGAAGTTTATAGTTACACATGAATTAGGTTTGAAGCAGAGTTTGTTTGAGGTGCATGTTATGTATATGCACCATCCATTTGGTCTGATCCATAGTCTCGGGATGTGGATCACACAGACAAGGGAGCAGTAAGAGAAGCTAACATGTACTATGCGATTGAGTCTGGTAAGTACTTTTCTGACCTTCCATGTTGGAGGGACTACTGGCAGTGTTGTCAGCTTGAACAAGACATTCTTTTCAAAGTTACAGAATACAGCTGTACTTAAAGTGAAGAAAATACAGAATAATGTAACTAAGGTTTGAAAAATCTCCATTTTTTTTAATGCAAGATCAGTTGCTGGCTTTTGGCAAGGTGGAATATTTTTGTTATTGAGTTTTTAAAAAAATAGAAAACTTGAATTCCAGTAGACATTTTTTGCACAGTGCTGAGGAGAAGAAATGAGTTCAAGGAGAATAGCATGAGTTTTTTTCATTTATGTACTTGCCCTGTGGTCCTTTTGGGTATTTCTTCCACGGACACCAAGTCAATGAAAGTGGACAAGACTTTGCAAATGAGACTGATTGTGAAAAGAGGGGATATTTTAGTTGTCTGGGATACCGCTGCATGATCTTCAGTATCATTTATTTGTGACTTTGTAAGCAGTATGTAAAGATTCTAACCTGCATCACATAATCTATGTTGGAACAACTGGATGATAGAGATAAATAAATTTTTTAATCCACAGCTCTGGCCCTCTTCATTTCCTTTCTCATCAACCTTTTCGTGGTTGCTGTCTTTGCTGCTGCCTTCGCTGAGCCCGAGAAGGCCAGTCTTCAGTACGCTGTAAGTGGCACAGTTTTTCGATTCGATTCGATTTCTTTATTGTCATATTCAAAGCAAAATTTAGATGTGGTCAGTAGACTGACCGAACAAGTCACGTGATTTGTATACAAATGCCTTGAAACAGTCATGATAATAACCTGTAAGTATGCTGGTTGTACGGCAGGCCATTCACAATCAACTGAATGAAAAGCTTTCGTCTTCACGATAAGCTCCGTCTTCTGTCCAGTGCTAAGTGGAAAAATCTAGCTAGATTAACCATTTCTCTAGTATTCTCAGATTGTAAAAGTAAGGATAGCTGACTCCATGTTGGGTTGTTAAAATGGCGTTGATGTATAAATTTAATCCTGATGTCATGCAATGCCTGACACTCCAAAATAAAGTGACATTCACTCTCAAACAGTTTTTGATAACACATGTAAGTTTTATACGTTAATTTGCCAGCCACAAATGTTATTACGCGATAAATTTGTACTTATCATTTGGGGAAGAGGACATCAAAAAGTGTGGCACATTTCAAATGAGTGCTGCTTGAAAACTAGCATGTGCATTAATCTAATTTACTTATTTGGAAAGATCAGTTTTTGAACATCAAGATAATTATAGAATTGTACTGAAAAAATGTTAAATATTTGGTGTTAGGCATAGCCGCTGTGCACTGTACTTGCTTATAAAGTTTTGCTACTTGTAAGAAGGCTATCACCTCCCCTGGGGTTGCTATGTACAGTATCTCATAAAAAATGCTATCAGTGATATAAAAAAAATTCCAGCGCGGACTGAAAGAAAAATTTAAAAAGAATAAAATAATTTCTACTTGAAGTCCGTCTGGTGTGAATTCTGTGTAAAAGGCTGCTTTAAAGAAAGGTATCCAAATGAATGCAACAGCATGGTGGATGCCATTGTCCGAAACTTTTGCCAAGTGAGGTGGTCATTGCAAATACTTAGTTTCCTCATGATATTGTCTCTTGTGGTCTAAGGGAAGGAACTCTTTAGAAGAATGATTCTTGTATTGCAAAACACTAGCTACATCCCTTGCTGGTGAACAGCTTTTGGTTTAAAAATATTTTAAAGTCGGTGTAAAACCTTTGTCAGAGTGCTTGAAATTGTATTAAATATCCCCTGGCATACCGTTGTCTTAGCCAGGAATGAGTTAATAAAACAAATGTTAGAAATGCCATAGTAGCTAATATGTGGAAAGAAATAGTATTTCATCCATAGAGGAAGCGGTCAAGAGACTGAAAAAAGACATTTAATTAAATTTTTTAAGAAAGTAAAGAATACTTCATCGTTCATGTCCAGTGAAGAAGTGCAGATGGGTATCTTGAATGAGACTAGGTGACAGGTTCAGGTCTTTGTCCACAGGGTCAGTGGTTTTCAGACCACTATGGCCTAGCCATGAAGATCATGTGGGGTGTTGGTTTGCTGGCAGCTGGCCAGAGTTCCACAATGACCGTAAGTGTTTTGACAAAAAGTATGCATCATCAAACCTTATCACCCGTTGTTAAAGGGCTGTATCTAAATTTAGACGAAAATATGCTTACTTGGCTTGAAGTTCAAAAATATCTTATATTCTTGTATCCTGGTAAGTAATGCTGCTCAACTTCTCTTTGAATTTTCAGGGCACTTATGCTGGCCAGTTTGTGATGGAGGTATGTTCACCTGCAAGTCAATGGCCTTTGATTACTAACTTTCATAACATCGTTAACATTTTGATCATCTGTCTTTCAAGCCAGTTGGACAAAAACATGGGATTAGATTGGAGGTGATTTTTTTTCTTTTCACATTAAGCAGTTGCACCTAATTCTAAGGATTAAGGCCTCTGCTGCAAACTACAGTCTGTTTTCTGTTCTTGTTCTCTCTCTCTCTCTCTCTCGGCAAAACAGCTGCTAATAAAATTTATTTGCCTCTGATAGTTATAAAAGAAAAACAAGTGGCTGCCGCTTGGAGGAAAGTCCAAATTAAATTTAAAACAAGGGAACCGGACCAAGCTAGAAAAGGACAAAGACGAAGACAATCTACATGTTTCGGGCCATGAAGTCTGATGAAGGGGTAGTGCCCAAAACATGTAGATTGTCTTCATCTTTGTTCTTTTCTAGCTTGGTCCAGTTCTTTTTTTGTTAAATCAGAAAACCAGTTAAATTTATCCCTCACATTATTTCTTGATCAGTGTTTATTTACATGGGTGCAACCTTTCTGGCCTAGGCTTGAAATCCAGATTTTGAAAATAAACCTGGCTGGAAAATCCAGTTTTGTAAAAGTTGCAGTAGATTTGTATTTGTTGGATTTTCCATGGCATTTGTCATTTTCTTGACTTTTGTATTTTTTTTTAATAATTTGTCAGATGCAGTGAAATACCACCAAATCTGTGATAAATTAGTACTTCCTGGAAAAATGTCTGTGTGTATGTTTGTGTTTGTGTGTGTGTGTGTGCCTTCCCAAACAGACATTGCCCTTGGACCCTGGCACCCTTTAAAAGTTTTTGATTTGTTCCATGTTGCACCCATATTTTTATATTATTTTTATCTGGTGTGGCTTTATTTTTTCAGAGATATGGGCATAATTGGTTTCAAGATGTTTGTTACAGTTGACAGGGTGTTTTTTCAGACATTTTTGCCATTAAGTACTTTGCTGTTGGTGGAAGACCACCTGCTGCTTAAATTCCATCACAGATGTCCTTGCTACTTTCTTTGTTGCTTGGGTTGTTCTGTGCATTCCTACAAGAAATTCAACTTTTCAGATTTATTGGATCTGGCTCTGATATTGTTTTATTGGTTGTTTTTGTTATTTTGGTTGTTAACACCAACCACATGACAGGGGTTTCTACATCTTCACTGGGCCAAGTGGAAGAGGGTGCTACTTACCAGGAGTATCTCCATCATTCCAACTGTTGTTGTGGCCTCTGTGACTTCGGCCAGGCTGGAGGACATGACCCAATGGCTCAATGTTCTGCAAAGTGTGCAGCTGCCCTTTGCCCTCATGCCCATAATGCATTTCACCAACAGCCCACGTGTCATGGGTGAATTCCACAATACTCTGTGAGTTAAGAGAATGAGTAGCAAAGTGGAATTCATTGAGATGGGTGGAGGAGAATTTTTGCAACTTGCACCATGCAACTTTATATGTTTGTTAAAAAATAATAATAAAGAATAAGGAAAAGTATTGAATTTAATGAACAAGAAAAATGTGCCCTTTGAAATGATATAACCTGTGGTTTGCTCTTGGTTTTTCAGGGTTGTGCGAATCATTGTGGGCATTGTGGTATGTCTTGTGATTGGAGTGAATATGTATCTGCTGACTCTCTATGTAGTACGTGCTTGTTTTTTTAAAAAATTGTATTCATTTCCTACAATCACTTGACTTCCATCGAAGACAGGAAAGCTTTGTAGAACTGTAGTTGCTGCTTGTACTGTATACAGAATTTATGGGAAAGTACTTCACCCTGCTTGGAGTGACTCATGCTAGCGGAGTAAAAGAAAGCTTTACAGATTACAACAGTTTTCTTTTTTATAAGGTGATGTTTGAGGAGGGGACAGTAGTTGCAAGGACTGATATTGAATGAACCAATGATTAAGTTAAAAAATTTAAGAAAATAATATTCATAAATGACCTGTTTGCTTTCAGCCGGACAGGTCACCATGGTATATATATGTGTGCGTTGGTTTGGTCATAGCCATCTATATGAGCTTTCTCTTTATTCTGGTGAGTGGTAACTTGTTTGCTTTAGTAATTTTTTTTTTTACAACAAACTTTAGGAAATAATATTCAAACTGATTTCACCTGAAAAGGATATCCAATTAACTTGTTTTCTAACAGGATATCTTATAACTTGCATAAAATTATGATATCAACAAAGATAATGATAAATGATAACAGCAAAGGTAATTTCTTGTTATCCCCACGACTATTACTGTTTGTTATCAAGATGCAATAGTGCTGTGTTTTTTGTTCATGTTGCAGCAGGGTGGACTAGATATTTTGAATAAAGAAGTCGGGTATATTATTTGCTAATATACAGTGTATAATGGCTGTTTTACAGGCAGTTGGAATTGAAAGGTATCTGAAACTTAAGGTAAGTTGACAGCAAAAATATTTTAAGCTGCACAGAATGACATAGCTGTGTGAAGTTTGGCCATTCCATGTTAATGCATAAGTTCATTTGACATCAGATTGCAGAATCAAATGTCAGAAATCAAGTGAAAAGCCCAGAAAGGATATACACATATATTCAAGGTTTTGTT
This sequence comes from Lanistes nyassanus, assembly GCA_004794575.1. NCBI lineage: Eukaryota > Metazoa > Mollusca > Gastropoda > Architaenioglossa > Ampullariidae > Lanistes > Lanistes nyassanus. The sequence goes on along the minus strand of SMGT01010077.1, from coordinate 451,080 downwards.
GAAATTATAAACATCTGCTTGTTACAGTGACTAAAATGAGCTCATGTTCATTCTGAAAGGCTTAGGATTAGCATGAGATCTGTTTACTAGCTCTAATAATAACTTGATGTGCCGGCTGTCACTGGGACTCTGGTCTTGTTAGAGCTAATTCAGCTGAATTGCAAGTGCTTTATTCTAGAAGCATGAACAAAAGTTATCAACATGTTTTATAAATATATTGTAGCAGCATATTTGATTCTAAAAGGAGCTATTGAGGGTCAGTATCCTATAAAGGGAACATTCAGCAGTTAGTCTTTTTTTCCCACTGCCTATTACATTGGTGCTTCCTTCTCTTTTTCTCTCTGTCTTTGCCTGTCAATCTATGGGTGAGAGAGTGAGAGTATCTGTCTAGTTTTTAACACAGTTTTAACTTACTTTTTCTTCTCACAGTACTGTACGATGATCTAAAATGCTAAATTCTCAATTAGCAATCCCTAAACACAACTTCCAAAAAAATATACCCACCAGTGCAACCCTGGTAAGGCCCCTCCACACATGCACACACCATGCGCCACCTGTGCGATGTTGGTCCTTTGCCCCCACACACTGTGACTTCTGCTTCCATTTCACTTCCTGGCCTTTTCAGCCCTGCGTCATTGGCATCACTTTCACCGACTTCAGGCGCTTCGCTTTGTGTTCGGGCTCCCTGCTCGTACAGGTGGTTGGCCCTAATGGTGTACAGCACTCTGTGCCCATTGCTTGACCTTCAGCTTCTCTGGCCCTGGTGTCCACTCGCCATGGTGGCAAGAGTAGTGTGGTGGCTACTCTAGCATGACCCACTGGGGAGGGGCAGCCTCTGGTTCGTCCAGTTCCAGTTGACCATCCCTGTGGTCTCGCACCGATAGGGGCGGACTTGCCTTTGCATGCTCCCCCCCTCCCCCACGGCAAGGTGTGCTCTGACTCGCTGGTCCAGGCACATGTTGCTGTGCAGTCTGGGTCATCGTCCCTTGCAGCCTGGGTGCTTCCGTGGTCTAATGGTCTCACTTCCACTGCTCTCTGAGCGGATGTGGGGGAGGAAGTGACTGTTTGCCGCTCCTTGCAAGGACTGTCGGCTGTGATGGAGGAGGCACTGGCATGCATCTTTCTCCACTTCCTAGTGAAGCGAGAAGCAGCCTGCATTCCTGCCAGGTCTGGCTTGTTCCAGGCAGACTTGCCTCCACCCTCTGGCCACCCACTGGAAGTTCCCTTGACTTCCTGGTGTGACTCACGCCACCAACCCCCTTCCGGTTCTGCCTGTGCTCATATGCCTGGCTCCCTGACATGGTGCGTTCCATTTGGGGTAGCGATTGCCCACCTCACTTGTCGCCGGTGGTGCCCACTTATTTGCTTCCACCCAGCAGAAGGGGCTTCGCATTCCCATTTCCTCTCCTGAGGAGATGCCAGCCGAGAGGGAGGTGGGTTGTGTCTTGGATGCACCATGCTCTGAGACGGCAGATGAGAAGCTGGCGACGCTTCTCCGCTCCATCCTAGAGCTCGCGGCTCTCTTGTGTGGTGCAGGGGCTGCCGGAAGTAGCTGAGGATGTGTCCTGGTGCTCTTCTGTCCACCTTCTGGTGCCGCGCCCATGGGACGCCTGCTTGCACCAATGGTGTGGGCATCTCTGAGGGAGGTGTGGACCAGCTACCGCTTTGGTTCCCGACTGCCTGCCCACGTCACTGATCTGCCACCGGAAGCGTTATCTTCCTTACCCCCGTTGGCCCCTTCTGGTTCCCACCTAAGCCTCACAGGAAGACCTGGCTTTGCTTCTAGCAAATGCCCAACCCCCTTCCTCCATGAGTTTCCCATAGTCCCAGGTTGAGCATTTAGAGACGGCTCTTCGGCATGTGATGGATATTATGACCGGTGTGATGGATTCTGTTGTGCTGGATCTGTTCCCCCCCCCCAACCACTTCCTGCGGAAGGTCCACTTCCAGATGGAGACTTCAACTTTGTTCCGCAAGGCTCTTCGCCCTGCCGGGTTCATCACATCTCAGGACTTGCACAAAGTGTACTTCCATGCACTCGTTCACCCATTGCACCAGAAGTGGCTGCACTTTGTCTACCAGTTACGAGCACTGCTGTTTGGCCTCTCTTTGCACCTTGGGTGTTTACCATGGTGACTCAGGAGTTCTGTGCTTTTCTGCATGAGTGGAGGATTGGTTTCATGCATACCTTGACAACTGGGCCATCCTCTCAGCGGATGCAGGCTTGTGCCACTCGCACATGCAGCTGGCATGTCTCAAGTACGTCTGCTGGGATTCTCTCTCAATCTTAGCAAGTCCCAATTTATGCCGCCGACCATGTTCACTTTCCTCGGCATGGAGTTTGACACCATTGCCTAGTCAGTGCACCCTGCGTCATGATGCATCAACCGCCTCCAACTGACATCATTGGTGGGAACGATGGTTCCTCTAGTCTATCTCGCGGCGGTGTTCCTGTGACCTATTCAGTGGGGGTTTGCGGAATGCTGGGACCAGTCCCCCTCGTGGCGGTGTTCCTGTGACCCATTCAGCAGGCGTTTGCTGCATGCTGGGACAAATCCATGGGCAGTGGACCTTGCCTACCATCTCTAGGTCTTGGTGGACTTAGTCTACCTGTCCATCTCGGATGTTCTGGTGCACAGGACAGTGGTCCTCGCCACCCTCCATCAGCTTGGCGTCATGCATGGCTTGGGACCTCTTTTTTGTTCTAGCAGTCCTCTACTCCCCTCCTTATGAATTCTGCGCTCTGCTTCCCTGGCCAGCTTGACTTTGAAAATGGTTTTCCTGGTCATGTTGGCGTCTGTCTGTTGTGCCAGCGAGGTTCATGCCCTCTCTGAGGTGGAGTCAGACGTCCACCTTGAGCGCGATGGCTCTTGGTCTCTGTCTTTCTTGCTGGATTTTCTGGTCAAGAATCGGAGACCTGGTGACCCGTCCCCGATGGTCACTATCCTGTCTTTGTCCACGATCCTGACCTCGTCAACTGTCCAGCCCTATCATTGTGTGAGTACAAACTTCGTACGGGCCCCTTATGTGTCTCCACCCGGAAACCCCTATTCCTCTCCCTGCAGACTGGCCGAATGCATGAGATTTCTAAGGCCAGCATCTCATGCTGGGTCACAACTGTTGCGCAGCGTGAGTATGCTACAATGACAAAAAGGGGGGGGGGAGGCAGGACCCTCATGCCCTTGGCCACTGCTTGCACGCATGAGGTGATGGCGTGGGCTGCCTCGCACGCTTCCCTGGCGCATGCACTCCAGGCAGTCCTGCGGGCCGCCTACTGGCATTCGGAAGATCCCTTCATACAGTTTTACCTCAGGGATTTCTCCTGTCACCATGAGGATGGCCTTTTTGGTGTGGCTGCTGCAGTGGTCACACAACACCTCTGGTGCCATCGTTTTAACCCTGGTAAGATTTTGGTCTCACCCACCACCTTTTTTGTGCTACTCAGCACTTTGGGTCATGGTACAGTATTGTGACTAGAAAATACAAATTTCTTGTTCTAAATTTGTGTTTCTTTAGCAATACCTACCATGACCCATCATAGGCCCACCCTCCTCCCTGCTGGCTGGTTTTCTGGCTTGAGAAAGGGTGACCTCAGTGAGCTGTGTGCATTGGTGGCGCATGGTGTGCGCATGCATGGAGTGGCCTTAACAGGGTTGCATTGGTGGGTATATTTTTTTGGAAGGTGCGTTTAGGGATTGCTAAATGTGAATTTAGCACTTTGGGTCATGGTAAGTATTGCTAAAGAAACACACATTTAGAACAAGAAATTTATATTTTAGTAAGCAGTTTGCATTATCACCTATGTTTTCAGCTATGGTTGAAAAGGAAATGTGGATGCAGCACAGAAAGTGTTGAAGCCGAGATACATCGGAGAAGTTTATTAGAGTATCCACGACATCCAGCAAATGCCAGCCTACAGAAAGTGGACATCAACACATCAGGCAGCTAACGCTGATGCTGAGACTGTTTGCTTTCAAACATTCACTGTTTGAAGTTTTAAGGTTTGCAGAGTCAGTAGGTCACTAAGTTCAGGTTCTGTATTGTTTCACTTGCATAGTTGAAGAGTTGGTTTGACTGCTGCAAGTTGAAAAACAGATTCAAAGCACACAGGAACATTAGAGAATGACTAAAGAGAAAGTGCTTAACAATGGATTAATAATTTACTTTCTCTGCTTTTTAGTTAGGAAAGGTTCTTTTGTTGCCTTCGTGTTACCACAGAGTGGCCAGGGAAGTTGAAAACAGCGATAAGGATGTCTGTCTTCCTTTCCCTCCCTCCCTTTCTTCCCTTCAGTTTCCTTTTCTTCCTTCTCCCCTTCACTCACCCACCCACCCTTCCACCCACATGACTTTCCTATAAAACTGTCATTATTGAATCTTGGAATCTCGGTGCTGAGCTCTCTGGCTTCATACATTTTTTTTATATAAATCCCATGAAGATGCACATGAAGCTAAAGCATGTTACATTTGCAGTACAAGTAATAAAAATGTTTATTTTATTTGAATCAGACTGTATACCCTATTATTAATGTTTTTTCAGAAGAGCAGAGTTTTGCTTGGAAAAAATTGGTATTAGCATAATTTTCAGATGTTGTACAGGCTTTGTCACAAAACAAAGAGAACATCGATGCTGGTGTCATTGCAATGGTGGTTTGAACCATCTGTGTAGGTCAGTCATGGACAGGTCAATTCAAGATGTACATCACTGACCTCTTTCTTGAATTTTCTGTCTGTGAATTGTCAGAACATCTTGATTCTTTGTATGGCCTAGACTGAGCCAGAAGGGAAGATGTTTTTCCCACCGTATACACCCTTTAGTTCAGGTTAATGTGAAGTTTTATATCCATATTTCTTACTGCACATGCAGCAGCCTTTTCCAGAATCTGGGATAGAATCTTTTGTGGCATACACTGAGCACTAATTACCCAAGATAGAATTATTTCAAGCTATAGTTAAAAACAGTCACTACTTATGATAACTGCTGCTTAGGTGGAATGACTTCTATAAAGAGCATAATATTTAATTTTAGGTTTAGTCAGGTGCAAACCAGAAGTATGTGTGTGTGTGTCTGTGTGTTGTGGGAAAAGTGTAAAAATGTTCCAACTGTTTTTTTTTTAGTTTCTTTATTAAATCTCCACACATGAAGACCATCAGAATACAGTTTACAGCATACAATTTTTTAAAATTTATAATGCTTTGGGTAAAGTAAACATACACCTTACATTATGATTTTCAGCTGTTGTCTGTACTAGCCATGAACCATATTTGAAACTTGGCACTGAATCTGTCTCTGGACACATTAAGAAGTTTAGTGAATTCTACAGCAGGCACTCTGATGTTTCAGAGGATTCAGAGGTTAAATGTTGATATTATCTGTTCTGGACTAACATTTATCCTAAATGTTATCAATCACTTGATTGTTTTAAGAGACCAGATTGATTATAATTACAGCTAGGTGAAATGAATTAAAGTTGGCTGTAATGTGGCAAGCACATACTTGTTTGGAATTATGGGTAAGCATCATGCACATTGTTGTGGTATGACATAACTACAGATGTCTTTATTTTTTAGTACTTGGATCATGTTTGCTATTTGTCTTTCGCAGTGAGATGGAATACGTCTTGGCCATTCTGACTACAGTATGGATTTGTTAAGAAGTCTTTCACTTTACAATACATCTGTAGTTGACATCATTGTGATCAATGTTTTATAGTTTTCCTTGAAGACTTAAGTGATTCAGATTCTGAATTCAGCATTAATCTATAACATGTTTTCTACTATCATTCTATCCTCCATTGAAATTGAGCCCCAACCAACATGTTGTTATCCTGAGATAAATAGTTGTAAAACAGATTGGCCAGTCTATGTATAGACATTGACCCCATCATATTTAACTGTAAGGTCTCCATGGAGGAGGTTTCTGAAAGTTAGGCTTCTAGTTGTATGTAAATCATTTCAGTTGACGTTATAAATGTATTTACAATTTAAAATACAAGAAAATGACAAGGAAATAACCTTTTCGTTTTTCCTTAACAAAGCCAGTGCAAAGTTACAGACATTGCAGACCTCAGAAATGTTTGATAATCCTGTGGATATCTATAAAAGGAGCAGACATTTTTGTTTGTTACAAATGATTTTGTTCAATTCATATAACAATACACTGCAGCATAAGTTTGAAAACAAATGAAAGTAAGGTTGGCTAGGTTGAGGGGAGAATGGTATTGCATAAGGTGCTATCATTTTTCTTGAATTTGTGATCTGTACATTTACATTCTTGATTTAATTTGGAAATGTAAGGGTGGTTAGATTCTTCAGCACAAATCAAAACATGTGTTCGGTATTTCTTTTAGGAAATACTACTGTACATAGAGAAGAGTGTATGTGTTCTCTGTTTTATAACAATTTAAAAAAATTATGATGCTTGGGTAAAGTAAGCATACAGCTTAAGAAATTTAGTCAATTCTACGACAGGCACTCTGATTTTTCAGAGGATGTACTAGCTGCCAAATGTTGATATTATCTGTTGTGGACTAAGCTTACCTAAATATTATCAATCACTTGATTGTTTTAAGAGACCAGATTGATTATAATTAAAGCTAGGTGAAATGAATTAAAGTTGGCTGTAATTTGGCAAACATACTTGGTTGGAATTATGGGTAAGCATCGTGCACATTGTTGTGGTATGACATAAAGATGTCTTTAGTTTTTTAGTACTTTTTAGTATTTTCAGGTAAAGCTGCTTACGGAGTGGGAAACATTCACTTCGTAAGATTTGTTTATGTTAAGAAAATAGAATCTCTGCAAAATTTGTAGGGAAATTCAGCAATTTGGGGCATTGTGTTTTCTTTGATTCTGTCTTGTTGTGTATCGTTATTTATTTTTTAGATGTATATATACATTTTCTTGTCATCTTCGTCTTTCTAAACAATCTTGCAAAATGAATAATACTCTGAATTCTTGACGTTATGTGTATAACTTTGCTTCACTCTCTAAGCATCGTTTATCTTCGATTATTTGGTGTTGCAAAAATGAAATAACTATACCTTTTTCTTGATATTATGCAAGTTCATGGAGTTTCAGAGCAGGATAACGGATATATGGAATATTTTTGTTTTTTTTTAATAAAAGCTCACTGTGTTGGTCAGTAGTGATCTTCACTTCTACAATGCCTTCTGGTCTTGTATTTACATACATTTTGGTTCTAAGGATGTGATATTACTGGACAGTTTTTGGTTTACAATTTATATTCAGTAACAGAAAAATACATTAATGCTGCAGTTACAGTTTTGTTTCCCCTTGAATAGACCTTATTATTTGAGTGTTATTTCTGAAAGTGCTATTCATTAGGAGAGTTAGTTTTGTCTTTTAATAATGGCAGTTCTCAGGAAGATTAAATTGCACATTACTTTTTATCGTGATACTTGCAACCAGTTTTCTTTATTCTCAGCAGCTGCAGATTGCCTTTAACATTTTTGCTTAGAGGTGTGGCATATCTTAAATCCCCAATTTGTTATTCCTCTGCTAGATAATGTACTGCACTTGCAGCTGTGACTGACAGCTGACCTTCACTGTTTTTATTCTCCATCTCCTTTGCTCCCAAAGTCCACAAAACAGCAATAATATTATGATAGTTTTATTATTTTGTTAAGTCTCGTTCCGGGTACCTGGTAGTGGCAGAGTGACGTTTTTGCTTAGACATTAACAGTAGCTTGTGCATAATGGGACTGATAATGATATTTAAAAGTAAATATATTTAAATGTGGTAAGAGATTACTGTCGCTTTTTTACTTTACATTGTCCACAAAACCCCAACAGCAATGTTTTTTTGTGGTTATGGAAATGTGCTGACTTTTCTTTCCGATTATTTTGTCTTTGAACATTTACAATAATCTCCATTATATACTTGAAGGCTCCAGATTGGCCCAAAATCTTGCCTGTGATGACATCAGCAAAAGTGCTGCTGAGCTTTGTACTTTTTGACTGTGCACTATTGCAAATGTTCAGCATGTTCCAGAAATTGTCATCTGTTACTTCATGATCACAAATTGTTAAAGTGAATTTTTCCAATCACATCATTTGTCTTCATCCTCCTCATCATCCATCATCATCATCAATCATCATCAATCATTATCATTTCCCCTGAGTTGATTCATATTTCTTGAGCATCCAGCTTGTTTTCCAGCTTCCAATCAATGGAATTCATGTATTTCTTTAGGGAGAGTTGTTCATAAAATACTTGTCGCTGCTTGTTTTATTCTGTTGTTGTTGGGACTAAACTGTTGTAGTGGCATCTTCTTGTGTCTTTTTGTTTTTCTTGACATCAAAAGAAGTATTGAAAGATTGCTGTTGTTGTTATAGCTTAAGTTACTTCAAGTTTGTATCAGAGATGGAATATTTTATCTGTTATTTTCTAACCAAGAATAACTGACATCAGTAGAAATGATAACTCGATGTACAATTTAATGGTAAATCTAAACAGTGAATCAGCAGTAAGCCACTCACGTGCACAACTAAAATAAGAGATGAACGCATGGGTGCTGTGGAGGTGTGATGGACTGCCTTGGCTTTACAATTGCATTTTCAGGAAAAGTCATGCTGCTTCCATCGTGTACTTTATCATTCACTTTTGTGACTTTGATCTTACCCCCACCTACATCCACCTCCACCTGATTGCATTTATTAATGTGTTATAAATCTTCATATGATTATTATTTTAAAAGAAATTATCTTCTTTGATCGTTATCAGTTTCTAAAGGTGATCTTTCATGCGTAAGATTTTCAGCATGTGGCTTTTTTCATGTCAAAAACCATTAGACCCACTTTATTTCTTTTTAACTGTAACAGTACACAACAGCTGAGTGATGCTGGCTTGTTTTTGTTGTTATTATTCAACAGTTTTTTCATTTGCTCCCTTTTGTTTCACAAGCCACTGTACATCAGGAATGGTACACTAAAGACAGGGTTAATTCATAGCAGCCAAAAATAGCTTATGGCAACTCACAGTTGCGTGCTGATTGGGTATTCAGATTAGATGTTCCTAATGAGTATTGGAGGTAAATATACTCTCAAAGAGTAACACAACCTTACCCCTGGGCAAATGTGACGTAAAGGTGGGCATTTTAACAGCAGAGATCAAGACAATGTTTGTTAAGCACTATTATGTGCAAATGCAATGCAGATGGCCACTATCGTGATCGGTATGCAGGTGTGACATTTATTCTGTTTGCAAAACCTTACAGACAACTGGAGAAATGCATATGCTGTCTAGGAGCATGTGGACGACCCCACAATTTGTTGTCTGAGCAAAATCAAGGACTGGACATATAGCTGTGCTCCAGTAGTTTTCATGGTTGAGATTGTAAGAATATATCTAATAAAGAATAAATGAGGACCGAGCGCTTAAGAATATCTGTTAACATGGCTTGCTTCCTCAGCAACCCGAGACAGTGAAATGGTTATAGGAAAGCACTGTTCTAAACATTTTTAAAAAATCTCCATCTTTCGGATGTAAGTCATATGTTTAACAATCAGGTTTATGTGATGAGTTTCTCTGCAGATTATTTGAAGATCTCATTTCAGCGATTGACTTATACTACTTTTAATGTTCCAAAAACAATTTTTTTAATGAAAAAAGAGAACACTACCAGGTAAATGTTACACAAAAAAGAGATGCAAAAACGTTCTTGGTAGTAAGAACATCATTCACCAGCTGTGAACAGCTCTTAAAAAACTGACATCATTGATTTGCCCTTAGCACATGTACAAGGCAATCATCAGGGGAGGAAGATCACCCGAGTTCCATTTCATAGGAAGAGTACTTGTCCTTGCCTCGCTTTACAAGCCCAAAATGTAAAAGTCGCCGTATGTAGTTAATCAAATGACCGTGTTTCTGGGGGAGGTGGCCTAATTAGTTTCCGGGGGGGGAGGAGGTCAAGGGTGTTTTCAGTGGGAGGAGGGGTAGTGTGGGGTTAGGGAAGGGTATGGGTGGGGGTTATAGAAGTGGTAGGGGTGGGAGTTATAAAAGGGGTGGTGTAAGGCATAAGATTATGGCGTTGAGGTGCTAAACAGAATTGTGACTTTTTCATGCACTTTATTCAAAGAAAAAAAATCCGGTCCCCTTACTCATATATTATATATAACACTACACTGTATATGTCCTGTAGATGTATAAGACAATAGTAAAAAAAAAATCGGCTTTAGAGAACCTGGTCTCCATAGCAACTGTGGCCTCTCTCTGCTCCCCCTCCCCCTTTCTCAACCCACGCAAACCACAGACCATTGACCTCTCTATGTTTATAGGTCCGTGCACAGACGAAGCAGATATGGGAACAGGTTTCTGGCCTTTCAGGCTGCCTGGGTTCGTCGCGGTTCAACGCCTTCTTTCCACGGCACAAAAAGGTTGCTGTACTGTTCACCGAGTGCCTCAGAATAAAAGTAAACCAAAATTCCATTTTAAAAAAAGGCGAACGTTGACTTGGACCTCGCATGCAGCGCGCAGCTCGACATACATTTTTTAAACGTGTCGGTCTCTCCGCGAGGCAGAATCGGCCAGGGTACGCCTTGGCAACCTTTGTTTTATCGCGGCATTGTTAGCAGGTGACAGGTGCTATAATAGTTCACGCGACTTTAAATACGTCTTTCTCAAAAGCTTTCCACCTTTTTTCTTTTTGAGCGCCCAGCGTACAGTAGATACTGTTTCTAAGAGGCCATCTGCGTGCGGACTACTTGATGTCGGGGTAATGTACAATCATTCCATGTATTCGCCAGCTGCATCCAACTGATGTTACTTTTTACCTCGTGGTAAATACAGGCTCCCCCACAAGCCCATGCACGTTAGAACACAAAAAGAAACGTGTTTTCCACCTCCCAAAATACCGTTATTGCCCAAACCAGTTGTCCGTAAAACATAATGTAATGCAGTCATGAATACCTCTATTCCTTGGAGGAGCATTGTAACGCATAAAAGTGACAAGAGTTTATAAAGTTCTGAAGCATTATTCCCTGTGTTAAAAAGAAATTTTGTGCAAAGAGAAAAAAGTACGCAGTATCATGCATAAGCGTTTCCTGTTTGTGTAAATCCACATGTTCGAGTAGAAAAAATATCACACCCTTCTGTCTCCCTTTTGTTCTCAACAAAGTACGCGTATTTGCCTGAAAACTGTGCCCGAGTCGATTGACGCATGAGGGATATGGTAATATGACAGAATCTAGAGGTGATGGCGTACGTGTGTGGGTGGACATTCAGGGACGCATGTCTGAGGAGGGTACGGGAGCAGAAGAGTGGTTGCATGCACCTCTGATATAAGTGAGCGAGTGTTCGTAAGACGGGTATACTTTACCCATGAAACCAACCTCCCGCTCCATGCACTGGGAGCTTGAACAAGCGCAGAAAAACTGGAACCAATCAAAATACACTACTACTTAAAATATGCTAATCTCTTAAAATTAGGGTCACCACTGAAAGCATTGCAGTTTCCTGGAAGATCTTTACTGCCTATACCCCCACCCCACCCTAATCCCTAGCCCCCACCCTACCCACCTCTTCCCCTTCCCCTAAAGCACCCTCCTCCTGAAACATGCCCCTTCTTCCTCGCCCCCCCCCCGCCCCCGGAAAGGCCTGCGAAATATAGCTCGCCATTTGATTGGCTCCCCTTCTTACACCTCCGAAATAGAGGTTGTCATTTGATTGGCTGCAGTTCGCCCAGCACGTGACAGACTCCAATGTCCGAATGTTGCCTCCTGCCATGCAAGGCATCATATATAATAGGAACAGCTGAAACCTGACTGGGGACAGCAGCCAGTCGATAGCTATAAACATATATTGTAATGGTACAACTAAACATTGCACTCGATTCGTGAGGCTTGGAATTCAGATACTCAGAAACATATGCAAGTTAACTGGTTATAGCCCCCGTTGGAGGGTAACTGAAATGGTCAGATTGAAATGCGCCCCCCCCCCCCACACACACATTAACAGTTATATTTATGCCTTTATTTCTCTATTCGCAACTATGCCTTCAAAAGATGTTTTTGTCTTCCATGACTGTAAAGATAGTATAAGTTATTTCGCTGTATTTTCAAATAAAAGATGTTGATTGCTAAAAGCTCCTAAAAAAAAAGAGAAAAGCAGATAGAGGATATAAGTAAATTAACAAAGAGCAAAGAAGGGAGAGAGAACAACTACATAACAGGAAGAAAAACTTCAATCGCCATTTTTATTTCTACCTAGTGATGGATTGTATGGGTTCCTGTAATTTTCTCTTGTATACATGCACGGTGTCTATGTTAGAATATGGGCAGTCTTTTGAAATCTCCTGCGGGTTAACGCAACACAAAGGATACAACCATTCATACAAACCAGCTTGAATACGGCATGTTAATTTGTGAACTGTTTCTACATTTAATGTTGTCCTGGTTTAAAAGTTGTAATATGCATGCGGTGCAGTTGTTAGCAGGCAGGCAGAGAGAATCCTCCATTGCTAGTGCCCCCCCCCCGCCCCTTTTTTCGTGAGCTTCACTCACTACAGTGTAATAGAAGCCCCCACGCACCCACCTACACACACACAAAATATTATAACATTCTCCAAAAGATTTATTAGAACCTTCTCGTTTAAAGTACACTTTCAGATGCATTATGTGGAGTTAAGACGGATACTAGCCTAGATGCAAGCTAAGCATAAGCACAAGGCTGGCGTTGATTTTCTCCCATTCGTTCACCATGGGCGTGCGTTTCTTGTTTTATGTGTACAGTACACCCATTTTCGGCTGATGTACGAGAGGCGTGCGTTTCTTGTTTTATGTGTACAGTACACCCATTTTCGGCTGATGTACGAGAGGCGTGCGTGTCTTGTTTTATGTGTACAGTACACCCATTTTCGGCTGATTTATGAGAGGCGTGCGTGTCTTGTTTTATGTGTACAGTACACCCATTTTCGGCTGATGTACGAGAGGCGTGCGTGTCTTGTTTTATGTGTACAGTACACCCATTTTCGGTTGATGTATGAGAGCCGTGCGTCACTTTTCCCACACGCCACTACCGTTGACTTCCGTAGATCTGCTGCACGTCTTGTATGCGGCCCCTCATGGCCTTGGACAAGACGGGTGCAGGCATACGACCGCTGGCGACAGACAGCGACGTGACAGTTCGCCGCAAACGGCCCGGCGCAGCGCTCTGTGCTGGATTCTGCGATCTTTGCTCCAAGATGGCGGGTTTCTTCCCAGCCGACGCCGTTGATGGCGCTGTGGTCGACGGCTGGAAGGGCAAGGCCGTGTAGCTCCTGACAAGGACATGGTCACGATTGAGTTTCGCGTAGCCCACCTTGCTCTTGTTTTGTTTTCGTTCTTGTGGCAAACCAGCAGAAGTTCTCTGTCCAGACGGTTCAGGAGAGGTTCCTGTCTCGGGCTTATCTCCTGAACGGTCGTCGTTGTCCACATCGTTGTCGTCTGCTTGAACGACATCTGAACAAACATCTGACGGCGCCAATGTTCCTGCCTCCGAGTTGCCGTCGGCGTGTACCAAAGCCACGGCTGTTACTGATGGGGAGACGTCCGTGTGTGACGCCTGCCTTGGTGATTCCACCCTCTGCCCCGACGTCCCATTTGAAGACTCAGGTGTGTTGGCGCCATCTGTCGGAACAAGCTCATCGGAACTTTGATCTTCGGAGGAGAGCAGGATGGATGCCTCTGTATTGTCAAGTCCCCTCTGTTGAATTTGTCTTTCCTGGGGAATAAATAAAACACAGAAGTTTTTCTTTCAAACACACATTAACTGTTAAGGCTGATAATTTCTGTTTGCTCGGTCGGTTATGCACCCAGTCCCATACAGCTGTACACAATTACTTGACTATTTGTGTGTCAAAAATAGTTTTAATACTAGTATTTTTTGTTTGTTTGTTTCTATGTGCTGTCAGCGAGAAGGTTGTGTTTTCAGTAATCAAATTAAAAATGAAATGGCGAACGCATGTTTTAAAAGTTATCTTACTCATGACAGGAAATGTGTCAGTATGAAGAAGAAATATCTGTAGTCTAGTAATAATAATAAAAGATACCGCTAATGAGAAACGGAAAAAGGTGGGATGGGAGTGCAAAGAAAGAATGAATAAAACAAAAAGAAAAACATGGACAGGATGAGAAAAGACAGGGAGGGTAATATGCGGGAAGGAAAAGAGAGCGGACAAGAACAGAAAGCGAAGGAAGAAAAAAATAATAAAAGAGAACGGATATGACAAGAGGGAATGAAGGAGAGAATAGAGAGAGGAAAGTATGAAGAGACATGATCGGTAGCAGGCATAAACTAAAGCACGTAAACGTGAATTAAGTTTCCAAACTCGTCCGACCTCTTCCCGTCGTTCCCGCGCGCTGTGCAGGCCCACCAGGACTTCCTGTAATAATCTGACATCATGCGTCAGCTTCCAGCGCTCGCGCAGTTTGGGTAGTCGCTGGAACAGGCGGGGCATCAATACCTGGCGGGCCATGACAACATCGTCATGGAAATCGCGGGCAATGGCCCGCTCCAGTGCGCTCAGACGTGCATCCAGCACAGAGGCTGGCGAACAAAACAAAACAATGCACAATAACAGCACTAATAATTACCCCGGCATCAGAGCACGGTTTGGATCAGTGAGCAAATAGGCTGGGAAGCTGGGGTCATCGCGTTTACCGTGAACTTTAAAATTTCGTTGGATAAGCTCAGCTGGCGCTATAAAGCAACGAATTTAGCTCTATTTCCTACAGTGTAATGTAGTATGTACTCCCCTCTTCTGACGAAAGAACTAGCGCTGCAAAGTACAGAATTTAGCTGTTTCATACGATGACTCTGCCTATGGCTTTCTCATCTTTAAAAAAACCCGAGCGCTACAGTGCAATGAATGTAGCTCTTTTGTTTCTAATGTAACTGAATAAGCCTCATCTGATGAACACAACTAATGCTTAAATGTATGAATTTACCTTTGGCTGTACCCACCTCATCTAATAAACGAACATGGAATTGCGTACTGGTGAATGTATTCCCTTTGTTTCTTGCGTATGTTCAGTACTCATATTTATTCATTACTCATTCACACATAACATATTTTTAATGGCAGACAAAAATAATTAAGCTATATCTGCTAGAAGAATTCCACATGTCTCGGTTCGTATCCCGCGGCACACTAAATTTCTATTGATCAACAGGTCAGAACAAACTGTGCGACCATGCATTTAATAGTTCTGAATATCTCCTGGTACCATCGGGGCTGGGTAGCTCGATAGTCAGATCATTGGACCCGTATGTTGAGGGTTAAAAGTTCGAATTCAACATTGTGCAGATCCATGCTCATCCCCACCATCCAACATAAAACTAGCTCTCAGCACTGGTTATCATTGTCATACACGATGTTACATTACGTAGAGCGGGTCATCGGCACCACAAATACAGAAGTCCACAAATACTTTGTTAGTATTTCAGTTCTTTTATTCCTCATGGTCTGGCTAACCGGCCATTATGCCTCCTTTCTCCAACATACATCAAAACTACATCCAAACACTGTGGGAATCACGAAACACGAAGTCTCAACTTTCTATCCCGCCATTTCGTCGACCTGAATGCCTTCATCAGTCGGTTCTCTATCTGTCCATGTCTCCATCCATCTATGATCCTCCCGTGTCTATCCCCACCAGGGTTTATATACCTAACCTAAGTATTGTATGTCATATTCCCACGATCTGTACGTGTGCTTGTGAGTGGCATATGCGCACTCTGTGGCCCTCGTGGACAGTGCATGTTTGGGACTATAGCTTCTGTGTGTACGGTTAACTGAGTGCTGGGCGGCTAAAAAGGATGTGTCTAACTTCTCTAGTGTCTGTCTTGCTCTGTGTTAAATTTAGTTCCCAGACCTGTCATATGTCCAATATCCTCTCCCAAACTGTACTCTAACAATGCACCTAACTAACATCTCTGTTACCTACCGATGGCACGCATTTTGTTATAATTCCGATTACTGTCAACAATGACCTTTAACTGTAAAACGGTTAGACGGGCTCAGTTACTGAATTATCGAATCGGCTGCTCGATGCGTCAACCGGACTGACAAGCAACAGCAACAACAGAAATGTTTCCTGCTTGCATATCACGACCCTGCTAAACAAACCCTCAGCTGACGGGTGGAAGGAAGAGGGCCCCTTTCCATAGACACGTCGAACCGCATAAAAAATTTTCCACCTACACATTGCACAGAACAGAATGCATTCAACATTTCCATCTTTTATAAGAAATCAGCGCCCCGCCATAATACTCACCAACAAAACGTCAGTTACGAGAAAGCTGTAACGCTTGAAATGGCTGTGTACGCGCCCTCATTGGGGAAAAACCGAAAACTGCGAGAACTGATGGACACAGGCGCAGGACACCTTTTTTTCAGTTCACCAAGAATGATGCCTGACCTTATGAGTCAGGAAAAAAGTAAAGTACGTAGTGAGGGAGAGAAGATGGGCTCTGCCCTCACGATGCTGGCCCGCAGAAAATGTGGTAGTAGCACATTGCCCGCCAATGTCTTACCAGTAAGGCGCACCCTTGCTAGCCGCATTGCGCCAATGTCTTACCAGTAAGGCGCACCCTTGCTAG
>SMGT01010077.1:397031-424999 GCA_004794575.1 Lanistes nyassanus | reverse complement strand
TTTTTTTTTTTTTTTACTGCACTGCCTGCTCACTTACAGTACCAGCGAGCCGGTGCAGACATGTTGTATTATTGAGGAAACACCTACCTGCTCTTGTACCTTCCGCTGTAAATCGTTCGCATTCTCCCACTTTCTGTCTGCCGAGGATGACGGTGACGAAAATGGGACGCCTTTAGTTTTCTCTTCCTCCATGCGTTCCACAGTTAAGTCGGAGTTGTTGTTACGTTGGACTTCACTACACGGCGCCTGCCTTGATGTTGTCGCTGTCTTTGGAGATAGCTGAAGGCACGGTGTCTTCACGTTGCAACTGGTTTCCTTTTTAGGGTTTGTTATCTTCTCACCACAAAATGTTCTGCTGACGTCACGACTTCGCTGCTGGGCGTGTCCTCGTTCGTCAGTTTTAACTGGAGTGCTAACGACAGTACGAGAGTTATCATCACTGACATCTGTCCTGCTGAAGCCTATTGCTGCATCGTTGCTTACGGCAGGATTAAATTCCCTTTCTTTTCTTTCTGTTCTGTTCATGTTTGCTGCTTGTGGGTCGCTTATAACATCATCACATTTTGTCTCTTCCATGTCTGAACTCGTGAGTCACTTCCTGTTGGTTCCGTTGTAATACGCTTACCACTGCATTCATGCCCTTGGGTGAAATCGCTAAATAGAAATATATATTATACAGATAGATCCTTGGTTGCCTTACCAAGACTTTGCCGCTAAACGTCATTCATTTCTGCTGATGCTAGTAGATATATCACTAGAAATATCATCAGTGTGGTCACGAATGCTTGTTTTAAACACTCTTTAACTGCTCTGAGGCGTTTAGTTTAAGATACCCTTTTATTAGATTGTTTCGTTTGTTTTATCGCTAATCTACTTTCTGTTGATGGTCGGCTCCAAACGCAGTACGGGTTCGCAAACTTTTTTTTCATTATCTGAATGGAGCAGATGTTATGAAGCGTTGATTCACTTTGCTATATTTTGACTGTTGTTCTCGTCTTAACACTACACTGATGCGTTTGACTGCTTAACTGACTGACTGGCTGGCTGTTTGGGTGGCTGGCTGGCTTTCGGTAGTTTTGAGTTCCGATTCGACCTCCGAGGTGTCTAGCCAGCTGGTTCACGCCTCTGAGATACATATAAACACCTGGTTCACGCCTCTGAGAGATACATATAAACAGCTGGTTCACGCCTCTGAGATACATATAAACAGCTGGTTCACGCCTCTGACTTACTTAGGCAGCTGATTCACACCAGAGGCCAGGCAAAACGTTTGTGTGAGAGTCCAAATGCCGCCACATCAGCACTGCCTGTGGTTGGTTCGTCAAGAAAAGAGCCCAGCGAAATAGCAATTAGTCCTTTAGTCCTTCGAATTCTCTCAAGTCCACGTTCGTCCTCGGAACCAAGGAAGACAGGGAATAGTGTAGTCACTCTTTGCTCAGGTTCCAGTCGCTGGTTGGAGGGACTGGTTTCCCGCTGCTGAGTGTGACCGATGTAGCGAGAACAAGAGGATGAAATTACCAGCTGCTAGGCGCTAGCACTTGGCTCGGCTCCGGCCGCAACAGGCCGTCTGCATGCCAACCAGTCACACGCCCATCTTTGCCCGCGGGCCTCTTTCAGCCCTGCCCACTAGTGAACTGACGTGTTTCGTATGGTTTTTGCCGTCGTCAGGTCTAAAGCGCAGTGTGCATTAGCGTCAATCTTCAGACGGCGAGGAGAAAGCAAGAGACCACGTTGAGTCGTCGCTATATGCATTTCACATTAAAACACGTCCAGTTCTCCCTGCGTGCAAGCGTGCGTGCATGCGTATGTGCGTACGTGTTTTATGTGCGTGTTTGGGCTTGAGAGTGAAACAAGTTCGATGTTGTTCCAAGATGCTCTGCCGTGCACATTTGTTGAAGTTCTAGCACAGTGTCCAAAACCCACTCTTTAATTTTATTAAACGTTATGTATGTGTGAGTGCGCGTTCTTGTTCAAATTTCTTAGACGCCCAGTCACTCCAAAACAAACACAACTGTGGTTCTATTTCCACCCTTCACTTCAGTACACAAAGAAAATATATGAAAATTTAAGAAGCACTTACTGTAAACGTAATAATCCACGAAACACACTAACCAGATATAACCCTCCCCACATCCAATATCACAGTCCCTAAGACGCGTTTCTATCGACGAAATCAAATTTAAGTTACTGTCCTTATACAGTTCCAGTCAAAACAAGTTCCGGTGTCGCAACTAGATACGGTCCACTCATAACGACTGTGTCACGCGTTTCCGTTCCAACAAGAAGGCTTGACAACGAGAGGGTAGAAGACGGCGATGTTAGGTAAGGCGGGGATGATACAGTAGACAGGCGATGAGACTGACGACGGGCGATGATACAGTGGGAGGCGATGAAAGTAGGGAGGCAATGAGACTAAAGACGGGCGATGATACAGTAGACAGGCGATGAGACTGACGACGGGCGATGATACAGTAGACAGGCGATGACAGTAGGCAGAAGATGAGAATGAAGATGAGCGATGATACAGTGGACAGGCGATAAAACTGAAGACGGCGATGATACAGCGCACAAGGTAAGTCATGGTTCCCGACGACTTAGTAACTAAAGTTCTTTTCAACCAGTCCTCTTGAACCAAAGTACACATGGGAGTGCAGCAATATTCCAGCTTTAACGTTCAATGTAGACAACAATCGGAAGTGTCTATCTTTTCTTACAGTGAGTACGTTGTCTTTTGGTTCTCTCTCTGGAATCAGGGACAAATTCGGCAAATCCGCGGATTCCTACGTGGTCTAATGGTGATCTCCTTGGCACTACTGTCCGTAAGCCCAGACGCTCTAGGGGACGCGAAATCTGTATACGACGAGTAATTGCCAGAGCATCGATTCTGCGAAAATTACTAAAAATGTCCTCCACTCGGGGAAGTACATACAACAGCAGACTGCAATTTCGCTCCTGTACGTCGAGTTCATTGCTTTAAGGCTTAGTCACCTTTGATAGCTGACCACGGGCTTATTATCGACAACGAAATTTAGATGTTTACTACAACGTGCATAATGTGAACAAGAGAAGCTTCGATGGGTTTCCGGCCCTAATATACAGTCCGAACACGTGATGTCAGAAATTCCATAATATTTTAGTTTTGGAGAAGTTTATAGAAAGTTTGTCTCCAATGATTCAGCAGTCTTGAAATTACTCAGTACATTTTATTCAAACCTCCTTAGTTAAAACACCGGAAAAAGTCCTCCCTCTTGACAGGCAAAGGTCTGGCTGACCTACTGTTGAACTCCCCCTTTACCTCTTTTTTTAAAAAAAAATATATGTGTACCGGTTACTAGGTGTTCCTGACACACAACTGTTTTGGTCACAGGGCTTTCTAAATTTCGATCGAAATATTTGTATTACATAATTTGTATTACATAATATAATTTGAATAATTTGTATTACATAATAATTATGTAGTCACTTCGATAGCCTGCTTTTAATAAAACAATTTCGCGTTTCGGCTGCTGACTATTGTAGCAAAGGAGTTATATGACTTACCTAATCTGTCGTACCCAGACTTTAAAATAGTTTGTTACATTATATTCTCTGTTGGTGTTACGGTTTCCACCCCTCATTGCCAAACAAGAACCACGTGGCACTTTCGCCTAAAAGAGCGATTTTTGAACTCTTCTACAATGCTTTCTGAGAACTGCTACAGGGTGGTAGTCTCTGCAATGTTCGTCGCACAATAAACTACACAGTAAGTATAATTGCTAACTTCGCTGTAAAACTGTTTGAGTAATCGATATCAGAAACTGGAGAAATCTGGGATGTTGTTTACATCTGAAGACCCTACACGCGTGCAGGTACATTAACATTCTGAGCAGCGAACTGTCTCATGCACTTCATACGCACGTGCACTGAACCTTTTGAAGTAACAGGCCTGGCAGTCGCGGTGTGACAGAACTTTTGCTACAGTTTGCTACCACACGGCAGCCATAGTTGTATTTCTCCGGCATCGCATCTTTTTGTGTCCGATCACAACACTGGGCTTAGTGAGTAAACACGGTACGTGCGCCGTCGCTACAGGTTCAACACCAACGCTTGTGTAGGCCTTTTTACCTGGCTTTGAAGAATGGTCCCAGTGGGAGAAAATTCCTTTGTCCGACGAATCAATTAGTGCAAGCCAAATCATTTATTCTTTAAAACCCTCCTATTTTAGTTTGCTAGTTTTACTAAAATGGAGTTCGAACAGTTGCTAGAAATCGCTAAGGTGTGTGGCTGGGAATCAGCAGCTCACCTAGTCATTCTGTAACCAAAGAATGTGACATTAAATTTATTACAATCTTTGAGCGTCTATTTTAAGGACGAAGCTTTTGCGGCAACCATTATTCTACCATCATTTGTGTCATAAAATCCACTGCTCTGAAGTAGTCAAAAATAACGAAACCTTATCTTTATTATTTTCAAGGTTGCTGGTGGTGAGGTGTATAATAAAGGGAAACATAATCCTCGGATAAATCTTTACATATTGTTTGTCTTATCTGGGCTGGGCATTTTAGCCTACAGTCCTTTTAATTTCTATCTGTGCTTATTGATCAATACACAAACTTGATGCTCTATAAATTGATGTTTGCACCGTGAAATATTTGTTGATGTTTTCTTTCAGAACATGCAGATTTTGTGTTTTCTTTATTGATCTTCTGTGCACGCCATTGCACGTTCAGACAACTTGCATAGCTTTTGCCAAACATTGGATCGCTTAGTGAAATGTGTCAAGTTGGTGCGGGCTTGATAAACTTGTTTCGCATGCACGGAATTTCCCAGATTCAAATCATATAATTGCCAGTATTTTGAATTCTTCCGCCACGAAGCGTTAATCGCACAACAGGAATTCGACCTTCAGTCAGTATGTTTTCGTATGGTCACTATGTCCAAGCTGCTATATGATGATCAAGGTACTGCAGTCTTAGCCTTTCAGAGACTATGACAGCTTACCAACAAGGTAGCATACTACAATCGCCAACTTCATCCAAAGACTTATGGCCAGCAGGCAAGCATTTGCTAAGTTTGTGTTTGAAAGCCGCAGGTGCAGGAGCCGTTTGCAGTCACGTGTAACCCATTCAGTCTTCTGAAACAGTTAAACGCATCCATCCATCATCATCCAATGCATATCAAATTCGAACATGTGTTCAACACTGCAAAAGTCATTTGTTTGTTTCTTTGTTTGTTTTATTTTCATTTTGTCCTTCAAGATATTCAACAAAACAAAATATGGTCGAAACTTATTTAGGCATATAACGTTTGCTGCGACAAAGTTACACAATTAAATCTAATTTAAAACGTTTTTCCTTCCAGCCTTTCTTGGGTTTTTTGTTCAGTCCTTTTTGTATTCCCTCATTACTTTACTTGATTTTTTAAAATTCGCTCTTTCGTCAGCTTGTTGCTTTGTTCTTCCATTTGTCTTTTTACCCATCCATCCATCCAGCCATCCATCCATCCATCCAGTCAGTCAGTCAGTCAGTCAGTCAGTCAGTCAGTCAGTCAGTCAGTCAGTCAGTCAGTCAGTCAGTCAGTCAGTCAGTCAGTCAGTCTCAACTAAAAAGTGTAGCAACATTTATTTCTTCTGTGTGTGTGCAACATATTTTCTTGTGCCCAGATATCATAATCTCCCTATGTGTGTAATTCCTTGGCTGTGTATTAGAAGAGATAGTATCTGCAAACCTCACACTGAGGTAACCATCGAGCGGTTTTTCTTTTCAAAGCCTTGTGGATTTATAATTTTTATGAGCGGAATGGAGCCTTGCTTAGCTCATTTCTTGACATACCCACGTGCTTCAGAACCGCTGTGTCTGACACACAGAGCAGCAACAAGGCTTTTCTTAACAGGACAAACATGGAGTTTAGTTTGTCAAACTGGTCGTGTGTATGTATATGTGTGGTTAAAAACCTCCTTAAGTAATCAGGTTATACGACTTTTGTTGATCGATCCTAAAACTTAATTGTACAATATATACAAATTTGTTAACTTTGGGGTAGTTTTAATATTGTGCTTCAATTTTGAAAACAAACACAAGACTTTCTGCGTATTTATTCCCATGAAAGCGTTTGTGTGTTCAGCATAGCCTCGGGAGCCTGAACAAAGAGTGCTTTTATCTTGTGGCGAACTCTTTTGTTTGTGACACAAGAAAATGAAATCTGGCCAGACCGCTTACGTCACCTATATCTACAACGCCCAGGAAAGGCCTAGACGGAGCCTGCAACACGGTAACGAAAAAAAACAAACAACGAAAATCCTCTTCACTCCATGGTTTTCTATTTTTGTTCTTTTGTTTTCATAATGTATAATTTCATCTTGTATAGTTCTATCCGTCCGTCAGTCCACTCAATCACTCGTTTGTCCTTTCGTTCGTTATTTATTTGTTCTGTAATTTTTTTCTTTCTTTTGCCTCGCCGAGTTTTTTTTTTGTGCAGACAACATATATATTTTGAAATAATGTTTCATCTGTTTTCGCTTCTTATTCTCATAAAACATTTAGTTTTATTTTTCTTCTTCCAAAATGTTCCCTTTTTCTTGTTGTTTCTGCCTTTCTACTTTCTATCCTCTCATTCTTTCTGGGTTTGTCTTGGCTTTCTGCACCACTATTTTGTTTCCAAAGCCACGTTGTCCAATGACAACACTCTTGACACTATATCTTGATAGCTGCCGTAGGCTGGACTTTTCACTGGGTCTTCGGTGTGAAGCCGTTTGTGCAAACAGTACTTTTGTTGGCTCTCCCCGCATTGCGGGATGTCAGACGAAGTTATCTCCACCAATATCCTGATGCTCCTGCTGCCATGTTTGAAGATGGAGAGTAAACACCCCCCCCAACTCCTCTCTACCGGCAGTGCCATTGTCTGGGAGTCAGGCACCGTGAACAGTCCGGCGCACAACCTCTGCAAGCCGCGTCACGCGAGCTCGCGCTGTGTGTAAATGAGGATGCCAGATCAAAGGTGCTTCTGCCGACCTGTTTGACCACTTACAGGACGGAAACACGCTCAAAATGGAGGCAGATGGTGCATCACGAAACCGACATTTTCAAATACACAACATGTAAGGTAGAAGTATCGAAGAGCGCAACACTTATTTCTCGATCCACTTAGTGCGTGAGCCAGAGCGAGCTGCTGGGAACTTAGTGCGTGAGCCAGAGCGAGCTGCTGGGACAAGGGCAGGGATGGGGGAGGGGGGGGAAGGGTGGCGGATAACAGATGAATAAGTGTGTACTGAAGCGGGAATGTAGCAGGGATTTTTTTTTTTGGTGATGTGAAGGCTTTGGAGCCGGGAACCTATCAAGTGAAAAAATGATGGCTGGAGGAAAGTTCACGGTGACAAAACACCGAGACTGTAGGTAATAGAAGGGAAAATAAAGTACGAGGAAGACCTGGCTGAAACTACAGTTCCACCCAGTTGCCATTGACAACTTCGCTCTACACTATGGACGGCTACAACAAGCAGTGTGGGCGTCATACATTTTACAATCGTCAGTCAAAAACTTAAATGGCATACACTGAAAAATCAACTACAAACCCACACTCACACACACCCACATACAAGCAAAGGCACGCACACATGCATTCACGCATTCAGACGTCATCACGCACGGGCATATCTATTTACACACGTATTTAAACCACGCCAAAAACGTACGCATGCACACACACAAACTCATTTACGTACCAGCGAGGGCAAGCTCTCAGGCATGCAGATATAAGTAAGCTCGCATTCACACACGCAAATGTGCACACCCTCAGGTACACATGCATATGCACATTCTCACGCACGCTCGCTCACATACATCTACTGATATGCATGCACACACGCCAAAAACGTACGATTGCACGCTCACACACAATAGACTGCCGGGTGCTTTTGATCCTTATAGTGACGTCACACACGTGCCACAATCTGTACAGCTCGATATTTCGTCAACGAACTGGTTCGCCATTGAGGGCAGTTGTTGAAACCAGTAAGTCTGTATTCCACATTCTTGTCTGCCTCTCCCCTCTCCGCAGCCACCTAAAGGATGTGCGTGCGTGCGCGTGCGTTTTGGAAGGAAAATAGCCTTGCTTTGCGTTCGCTAGAGACATATACCCAAGAAGACCTTGTTAACGAAAACTGAATGGACAGTACTACTATCGCCGAGATAGAATGTAAACCAGTGTTTTCTCCTAACGGTATGAAGGCTAATATTTGTGACATCAGATTAAATCTTTATTCCAACTGATGGAAGATTCGCGTACTAGAGAATAGAATCTGATGGAAGAACACGCTAGCTGGTATGCAGAATGCCATTCTACAGGAACTAATGACCCATTTCATGTCAGTTGATAGAGGGTAATATATGTATAATACTGACGAACACAGCTTGGCTGTGTTTATACATCTGAAATAAAAGCGAGCGGGCGAGCGAGCGACCAGGGAAAACTAGCTGAAGATTAGCAAGAAGTTCTCTGGCGTATGAACGGACATAGTAATGGACGACTTTCAGTCACAAGAAGAAATCAATCCTTGAAGAAAACTAACTTATGTTACTTGACACCGGACTGGTCATTGTTTGCAGGGGAGTTTTATCACGCATGCGCACCGAACTATTAGAAGAGTTAATAATCAGACCTGCTCGTCGACGGAGCATGAACACTTTGCACCCTGTGCTACCTGTCCAGGTACTGACTTTGATGATGTGAACTGCCCCTGTTTTATTCTGTTGTTGCAAGTACACAAAGGTTAGCTCATACCAAAACGTCTCTGATACTGTTGTTATCGCACGTCGTTGGTTCATACAGACACAGATGTCAACACAGCCGCGTTTATTTGCTGTTACTGTCCCTGTTTATCATGCTGGCACTTGCCCCACGTGAAGCCCGACATACATGTGTTCTCGCATTTATGATTTACATACAAATTGCCCAGTAGGTTTTCTTTTGTTTTTAAACAGACAATAGGAAGGCTAAAATACTTTTTAAAAAAAAGAAATATTCATAAATGCACACCTCTTGGATTTCTATGTGTTGCACGGCTCTCGCGAAGTCATTTGCCCGTGGCTGTATTAAGATGTCCACAGACTTTGGGGGCAGATGTACTTCTCCCACAAGCTTTTGGTCAACAAATGTTTGAATATTCCGTAGCTTTCTCTAAAGTCAATTAAAATTAAGCAGATTATATTGTGGATCTGACAGCACCATTTCTACAACCCAACACCTTCGAAGATTTTATGTTTTAGCGAGATTTTTTCCCCCTTAGCTACCCCCATTGCAGTCAGTAGGAGAACCACCACATTCCTCTTCTACCTTCTAAAGAAACCTACGTCGATGTCACTCTAAAAGAAATGAGTTTCTTGAGTATAGACATGGTCTTTTTATGTATAGCGATAAAATTAATCAGCCATAAAAAAATCACATATTTCCCCTTTCCTCACTCGATCCTCTCTCGTATGCCCGTTAAAAAAATAGCCTGCTTACTCTGGCGTTCCAGAAAGTTAACCTGCTCACAAAGATAAACGATTTCGCAGGTCTGTCACATGATCATACATAGTGTTCACCACGAGTCTATTCCTCCGGCCACTTTCTCATGGCATTGATCTCAGGAGACCAGCCACCGACCCTGCCCTATGAATTTTACGCCAAGTTGTGACTCCCTGCCGGTCTAGCAGTTAAGACACCATCATATACACAGAGAAAAAAGACCGTGCTGTGTGATAAAAATGAAATTTTTAATGAGTTTTATTCCGTTTTTGTGTTTACATATCCACCACCGCAAACTCATCGAAATGTTTGTCTTCCGAGATACATTGTGCAGCACCCAGACGTTTTAAATTCTGTGCACTGTTCAGTTCGAAATCTTAGAAAAGTCTCGTGGATTTATGTAGATTAATTTCCTTCATCTTATCTATGTTCAAATGAATGTGATAAATGTGATCTGTATGTATATGGCTTAAAGGCCCCCGGGGCTAAAAGTCATAGAAAGAAATGTTTTGCCTCAGATTTTTGCATGCTGTACACAGTTCTCTGCTCGATAAACTGCAGCAACTGTACGTACTCATAAACACCAAGCATTACAAGATAAACCACAGAATGTTCAATTGTACTTTCTATTCACCATTTCACATTATTATTAATTAATTGATATTCATAGTGTTTGTCATCATCATGGCTGGTTCTGACCCATCACTGCGCTGACAGAAACTCCCCGAAATAATAAGCCGAATGCTTACAGCATAAATTCTATTGTGCACAGAAAGGAGGCCATCGATGACAGTAAAATTACAAGTCTTGACGTTTTTAGTTAATTAAATCGTTCATTGTGCCTTTTAAGCACAATAAGGTGTGGTACATCAAATGAGCTGGGACTTGTTACAAATGCATTGGCGCATGATGACGAAGCGACTGTAGGGAAAGATTCAGCAAAATAAAAGTGAGTTCGTATATCAATATAAGCAGGACATAAACTACATCTTGAAAGTCACAGCGACATGTATAACAGGTTAGTTTATGTCTTAAACGAAGTCCTTTCACTGCCTTCATCTGCCGAGTTCCACTAAATTCAAGCTGCTGGTCTTTCCGCGGAGGTAGCCGCTGAAAGTAAATCAATCAAACAAACAATCAGTTACTCCATCCATCCACTTTCTATCTGCGCATCCCACCCAGGTTTTGTTTTACTTGCAGGCGAGCTTTCCTGAGAGATTTACCATTGTTAGCTAGCAAGGTGTCAAAGCTTAATACAAGATTAGTTTTATTAAAGCTTGCATAGCCTTAATTAATGCGACACGAAACTATCTGAATTTCTGGACAAAGAATCTTAGTAATAACTCTCAATTCACCGAAACTCTAGTTCTCCAGCTGTTTATGACTAAAAAATCTGAATTTTTTTAGCATATCGTCTCATCTCATGCTTCGATCTTCTTTTCTAACTCAGCTGTCAGTGTCCATTTTTCACAGCGAACAGGATGGAGACGGCTAGGGCTTTGTAGTTCTTGATCTTGGTGGGGAAGCTGATGCTGCTGTCCGTCCATAATTTGCTCCAATTTGAGTTCGTTGTTGT
This sequence comes from Lanistes nyassanus, assembly GCA_004794575.1. Lineage (NCBI taxonomy): Eukaryota > Metazoa > Mollusca > Gastropoda > Architaenioglossa > Ampullariidae > Lanistes > Lanistes nyassanus. The sequence goes on along the minus strand of SMGT01010077.1, from coordinate 413,940 downwards.
GCCAAGAGCTACCCTGATGTTGACTTCTGTAGTCGATCTTCCATCTGTGTCGGATATTAAAAGTTTCCACTTTGTCCAGCTTGTCTTCGCTAATAGTGAGGTCTGGGGGTGAAGAAGAATAGAGGTTGAAAAGGTCTTAAGATTGAAGAGGACTAGAGGTTGAAGAGGTCTGGTGACGGCAAACAACATCGTGGCAAGTTGACTGATGAGGCTTGATTTGAAGTGTCGAGGTGTCAAGATGAAATCTTGCTGTGCACTAGGCCATTGGGTGCATGCCACGATATTAGCCGAAAGTGTGTCTAGGGGTAAAGGATGTTTTGGGGAATACACAACCGACAGGTGCCGGAAAAATCCATAAGATGGATCTTGTTATCGGTCTCTCTTACACAGAACCTCCACACTGTTCCTGTACAATGCTGGTAGGCGTCTGAGCCACGTTTAGCATTTCAGTCTCTTGTACTATGATAATATTCCACCTGGGGACGTCGCTGATGTTTTTTCTAGCTCATCACAAAATGTTTCTACTGTATTGTCATCATGGTCTGACGTTGGTACACACACCTGGACGACGATGACGTTCGTGGGTTTGGCACAAACAAAAAAACAAAAACAAACAAAAAAAAACCTGTGGGTGATGAGGCTGACATGCAGCTGATAATAAAGCTTCCTACGGACTTAGGCACAACGATTTCTTGATGCTAGCTTTTATTTATATTTATATTTTTATCTGCTCTAAATTATCAAGAATCACAGCATCGAGATAAGTATCGGCGGTAGGGACAAGGAGCCATATATAATGACTCTAAAGTACAAGTATTCTGGAAGCAGTTGACCAATAGGATTGAAAGAGAAAAGGTTAAATTACCAAACTGTATTGCGAACAACCGCGAAGGTTAATTGAGATACAAAGACAAATGGTTTAAATACGAAATCGTACTGCGGACACACTAAAGGTCAATATTCGTGAGTATTACCCATGTTTGGAATATCGAACTAGTATTTCGTGCTCGGATATGTATTACTGCCGTTCCATTAATTAATGGACTATCTTAAAAAGATCAACCATTAAGAGTATGTTCTAAAATAGAAAGCTAATAGCTTGCATTCCGATGGTGGTTTCTTATATATATATATATAGTCATCATCCCCCACTACGCAAGAAACCCGAATAGCTTACTTATTCCAGAACAGCCCTGAGAGGAAAACGTTCCTTGAACTTCCCATGCACGAAAATCTGAATAGCTTATTTTTCCTTCGTTATTCGGTCCCAGGAGTGACTAGCTTATTCCAAGTTCACCGAAATAGCCTTTTAAGAGATAGAAGAAATCCGTTTTTCGAGAATAAATTTGGTACCGTTTGCATCCATACGGGACCATAAGAATTGTTTACTAACTGAAGGACATTATTTAAACGATGTCGCAGTTTCATGGTCACTGACAGCTTATGTTTGAATACTCACCAGCTCACTCACACTTTATGTTTGAATACTCACCAGCTCGCTGACACCTTATGTTTGAATACTCACCAGCTCACTCACACTTTATGTTTGAATACTCACCAGCTCACTGACACCTTATGTTTGAATATTCACCAGCTCGCTGACACCTTATGTTTGAATACTCACCAGCTCACTGACACCTTATGTTTGAATACTCACCAGCTCGCTGACACCTTATGTTTGAATACTCACCGGCTCGCTGACACCTTATGTTTGAATACTCACTAGCTCACTGAGAGCTTATGTTTGAATACTCACCAGCTCGCTGACACCTTATGTTTGAATACTCACCAGCTCGCTGACACCTTATGTTTGAATACTCACCAGCTCGCTGACACCTTATGTTTGAATACTCACCGGCTCGCTGACACCTTATGTTTGAATACTCACTAGCTCACTGAGAGCTTATGTTTTAATACTCACCAGCTCGCTGACAGCTTATGTTTGAATACTCACCAGCTCACTTACACCTTATTTTTCAATACTCACCAGCTCACTTACACCTTATGTTTGAATACTCACCAGCTAACTGACAGCTTATGTTTCAATACTCACCAGCTCACTGACAGCTTATGTTTCAATACTCACCAGCTAGCTGCTGCATGACTGTTGCCCTGGCCACGGCATCCAGATGGGTGGCCGTGTTTTCCTCCACTTGTTGCCGCACTGTTTCCGGCAGAGCGGCGCCCACTAGTATTGGCAGCAAGAGCTTCATTCTGCGGGCCATTCCGGCCGGAACTACTGTGAACTAAAACAATTAAACAACTTAGAAAAACAGCTCCTTCTGCAGTGACGCACGGAATAGCTTACTTAGTTACGTTTCCGAAAAGTTCCGATTAGCACGTAACCATGTCTTCAAAACGTGGGACTATCTTTTTAAAATTTAAGCAGTTCAAGGAGTATACCTGGAATCTAAAAGGTATCTTACCATATATTTGCACTGGATTATGTGGGTACCCGCTATATGCACGCCCTTCTGTATAACTTGATTTTAAGCTACATCTTGGCTAAGTAAATGATGCTTTGTTTACCCACCCGGCATTTGAAGATCCACTGGGTGTCAACGTTTATGGTCAATACCGGGTATGTAATAAATTGCAGATATAATTGTTGAATTATATTTATATTTATGGGAGTGCGTTGGCGAATGAGATTTGTTAAATGGGGTTAATTGCTTAATTGTTTCTTTTTAGTTCTTCTATTGCTTCTTGTTGAAACATGTAAATATGAAAATGTGTGTTTGCGCATGTGCGCGTGCATGCGTGAGATCCACTATCGGAACTCACCGACAATTCGTAGCTGACGTCAATCAAAGAGCATCCTGGAGGTCCGGTTGGAACCAACATGGGTGGCAATACTACCTGCGGGTTGTCAACCCCCCACGTCATAGTTCCTCCGGGTGGAATGGGGCCGCACGTGACTTTACGAAACGTGGCAACCTTTTCTTGCATGTTAAAGGGTTGGAAGGAATAGTGAAGGGTCCAATACTGAAGCAGTAAAGGTAGACTGGGGAAACTGCAGTTTCATCGTAACTCTGTTCAGCTTTAGTGTCAACTAAATACAACTATGTTTGGGCATAATACTTTATGAAACCAATAACAGTGAAGTACTAGATGTTATTTATGCAATCTTAGTTGCAGTTAGACCAAACGTTTTAAAAGTCTATAAGGCTCCACACAAAATTTATTTGAAGATCACTCCTACATACAGCTGATATCATTCTGTCCGCTAGACACATGAATAGTGTAAAGACAAGTTACAGGTTTAACTGCTGTACGTTTCAGGCTAGACAGAGACAAAGCTTTGTGTGAGACACGAAGGGTGAAAGTTTAGCGTTCGCTACCTCTACAGTTCAATTTAACATCAAAATAACAATCAGGTGCAGCCACGAGACTGATCACGGGTATTGTTGACAGCAATAAATAAACTTACACCAGGACTGTACCAATGGCTGAGATCTTCATAAATCAGATCAACTTGCCCTAACTGACCTTTTACAAGCTTATATTTTAAGAACCGCAACATGAACTGTTGTCATCTCAATTTTAGTCTGAACTTATTATCCCCCCCCCCACCCAACATACACACAAATTCAGAGAAAAGTCAGTAAGTGTTCTTGACTCTGTTTTTAGGCAGCCAGTCAAAATGCTTTTGTGATCGTCATATCACGCTTCGACAAACGTTTGATAACGTGAATGAGATTAGCAAAGGCCACCATTTCATACATCCATTTCATAGATTTGGAAATATTGTGATATTAAAATATTACCATTCATTTCAACCCCTTACCCTCTTCAGAGTGATGTAAGATGACGTGATAGGGCTTTTAGAGTTGTTGATGATAAGGGCGTTGAAAGGTATTGTCTCCCCTAGACAGACTCCAGCCCTGTCCAACCAGATTTTGACTGTGATGTCTCTATCGGCGCCACAACAGAACCAGTGAGAAGTGCCGTGTCGTTCTCGTGTAACCGGGTCCTGTAACCAGTCAGAACTTCCAAACACATTCCAGTTGCGCGATACGTCGTTACTAATACTCAGTTACGGACCATGTCGTATAATACCCAATGGATGTCTTTTCTTGAGTTTCTGTTCTCGTGATCGTTATTATTACTATTTTCCCATCATTAGCTCTTCTTACAGATGGTTTTTACTCACTTTTGAGAATGGTACTGCTTCGAGAGACAAGTATGGTCCCACCATGATGTTTACTTTAACAAGCGTAGTCTTTCTGCCGCCGTCAACTCTATTCAGTTCCAGCCAGTAGCTTGAGTACCCAAAGTCTTCCAGGGGTGACCAAAAAGAAGGTGGTAAACCAGGCCGCAGAAAAAATCCGAAACCAAAAACTGAGGTGTTTTGTGGTACAGTGTTCCCCGCCTCAAGTTTTTCTGTGAAAAGAAATCTATCACATCCTAGAATAAAAAATCTCAATTGTCAGTCAGATTGTCAGTCAATTCGTCAGTCAGATTTGCTGATTTATTTGTCATTCTGTTCGTCTTTTGCATGAGGTTATACTTCCAAAAATGTTAGTACTTGGAAATACAAAATATTGGAATACAGAAGATTTATTCGAAGTTATTCTCCCTATCGTCTGTCACAGACCTAAGCAATGCCACAAGACGCGCAAAAGACAGAATTGTGGCCTCCAGTGCTTTTTTGTCTAAGATTATTTTCCTCGCTTTCGAACATTATGTTTTGCAGAACACATAGTCCACATAGATTTATTAAATGTTTGTAGAAAGTTATGTACGGTTTGAGAAAACAACCTCTCATGTTTCGAATTTTAGTGTCATATCAAATTTAAAATTTTTACGTCCATTCTAAAAAAATTACATTTGTGTATAAAACCTTCACACATTTTTGAAGGAACATTTTCCCCAGACATTTTAAAACTACACTTATCTCGACAGCGCTGGAAAACCTGAATACATAGGTGAATACATACCACAAACCCTGAATGCATAATAACGCATAATTAGTCTGAAAGAAGATAGTTCTCTGCAGAATTAGAAGAAAGTCATAAGAACATGTCTCCTTAACCTACCCAAGCTCTGCACAGATTTGGAAGTCTCTATGTAAGTCTCTGTCCGATCTGATGGCGTTTGTCTGTTGGTGGTGGGAAGCGACACTTTAGCCTGACCCATCAGCTTCACCTGAAGACCTGTCACCACGCAGTCAGTTGTGTTTAAGAAAACCAAGGTAAATGATGACAGCAGGATTTTCACAAATTTAACGTGTTGACCTGCCTACTGTTAAGAGTGGGGTGGGGCAAGTGTGTTTTGGCTGACCACCACCACCACCACCACCACCACCACCACCACCACCACCACCACCACCACCACCACCACCACCAATAATCCACGAAGCTGGTGCCAAGAAACAGAAAACTTTCTTATGGCTGACGACGCTAAGAACAAATATACGCTGTGTCGTGAATACACATAATATTGATAAACACACTTACTTAAGTATTTATAATGCAATAATATAGTAATTCAAGATAAAAATCAGATCCTGTTTCATCGGGTACCATTTTATCCCCAAAGCTGGTGCCACAAAAAAGAAAAGTTTCTTATGACTTTGGACGCCAAGTAAAAATACATTCTTAGGAGTCGTAACACAAATAATGTTTATAAACATTTTTATTTAAAAAAAAGTATTTATAATGAAATAATTTAATTATTCAAGATAAAAATGATACCCTGTTTCCATGGTTGCCATTTCCTTTGCATGTTCTTGGAAGAATTATATAACGTTATATAAATCGCAGAAAATCTCTCTCACGAGTGGGGATGCACGCACACACGCACGTGCGCGCGCGCCCATTATTACATACCTGCCAGATCTGGTGGGGAGGGTGACGTAATGTAAAGCTCGCCCTTTATCATCTCGCCTGGATAGTAACAACCCCGAAGTCGATCCGCCGGCAGAGCGATAACATACTGCGCTCTACTGTGAGACATTCTGAAGCCTGCTGAAACCCATGCACCCCTCCACGCACGCACGCAGGCACGCACGCACGCACGCAGGCAGGCACGCACGCACGCACGCGCGCGCGCGCACACACACACACACAATTTTAACGAACACAGATAGGATTTTGCTCTCGATTTCTCTCAGTCACTAACTCGCTCACTCACTCTCACGCACGCACCCACTCACGTACTCACCAAAGCACGCACGCGCTCACGCACGCAACCACTCACAATGTGACATTTCTACAGGAAACCGACTATTGGATGGTAAGACTTGCCATATAACTTCATCAGATTCGAGATTACAGATAGGTGAATTGTTTCAAAGGATTGCATATTAACCAAATGTTTTTATAATTAATCTGACATTTCTGGAAAAAAAGAACTGAGAAGTAGCAAATAGACTTGATTTTTTTTCAATTCTTTATTCTAATGGCACCAGAAATCGCTGAAATGCTTCGGTAAATTACTCTTGGTTCTTTCTTTCAAAGACTTTAACCATAGTCACAAGGAGTATATAATCTACTTACGAACAGCAGTTTTCTACTTGTCTTCCAGCTGCTCTGTCCAACATCTGCCTAAGAACTGTGGAGTCTGCGATCTATATACATGTACCAGTCTTTTGTGAACGTGGGTGCTAGACAAGCCACGCTTATCAGTAAACAGTAGTTTAACTACTTTGGAATGCGGCAGTTCTTTCCTCTACTTCTCTATTTGTTTTTCTCTCTCTCTCTCAGAGGGGTCCTTGATTATCAATATGCCCGTCTTGCCTCAGACAGATATACAAAAACTCAGATATCATTCCTCAGGTTTGTATGAACTGTTCCTTCAGACGTCGGGTAGCCACTAGTTCCCACTCGGAAATATCGCGCGTTTTGTCTGTCAGTATTTGCATGGTTTTTTTTACATAACAGTTAAGAGTATCGTGTGCTCTCTGAATGCCCTCGCTATCTTCAGATACAATCACAATGCCATCAGCATAAGAGAATGAAAAGAAACAAATATCCTTCGACATTCAAAACTGCACTTCGCTGCTACTGCCTGTAAGAGATTCAGGCTGTTGACAGACTGTGACGTGAAGGATTTTTAAATCATTGAAAATAATAAAAAGAGGACAGGTGAGAAGTTTCCACCTTTACAGACTCCCATATTAAAAGCAGCGGATAAAAGGGGAGCACTCATTGCATGTTTCAAGTATGCTTTAACTCTTTCCAGTCAAACACATTCAGCACTAATATTCTACCTTCTTAAGAATCAAAAGGAACAACTGAGTGTCGCTTGAAGATAATTCTATGTTAACAAAAACGGAATGGAGCAAAGTTAAATTACACGATAGACGAGACAACACCGACAAGGCTTTCCCCCCTGCGGCCCGTGAATATACTTCCCTATAGATTTTATCAAATTAAAAGTTGTCACGTGTTGGGATTTGGTGGGTCAGAGATTAAACCACAGATTCTAGGTGTGACCCACGAACAGTCTCTTGCCTTAAGTCTCTAATCCCCTAGTTATGTTGCTCACGTACTGGTCAGGCCAGGTGAACCCAGGGTGTTATGTGCCAGGGGGTTTCTGTTCGTACCTCTAGTTAGGATGGGCCCGCTCAGTTAGGATGGGCCCGCTCAGCGAAGCGCACGGTGGGAGGACTAGGGGAGGTGTCAAGGACCCCCCCCACACACACACACACACACACACCAGCCCTGGTCACAGAATGGAACTGGACAACAGCCATCAAGTAGGTGTCAGATGCTGGCCAGGTATAGGGTTAGTTAGGCAGGGGCAGAGTACGTATCAAGAGGAAGCTGTTAACGTGTAAGTCGAGTACCAGGGCTATGCTGTGGCCAGGGGGTGTGAACTGCCAGGGGCAGGGATTAGCTATGACCACATAGGGGAGGGGGGTATTTGTTGCTTAACGTCCAGCCGCAAACTAGGTGCATATCAGGACGGTGTTGCTTAGACAAAGTTCACGTGCTGCCACACGTGGAACTGCTGGCGCAACACGGGCCTCAGTCCCACCCAGTCACATTATACTGACACCGGGCCAACCAGTCCTAGTACTGTTCCCTGTAGTGCCAGGCGCCTGGCAGGGCAGCTACTAGATTGTCAATTTTTAAGTCTTAGGTATGACTCGGCCGGGATGCGAACCGCCGACCTCCCGTCTCGGAAGGGGACGCCTTATAACCTCTATATAACTGAGGCGGTCTGACCACATAGGGGAGAGGCGGGACGTGTTCCTGTAGTTAACGAGTGGGTGTGGTTTTTGCTGTCTGTTTCCTGGTTGGTTGATGTATGTAACTATCTCGATGACCACGGGTGTATGAATACAGTAATGTACGTATTCAAGATCAGAATAAAAAGGACTGGCTTAGAACGCCAAGACATCTTGCAAATCTTCTGACTGCTGGAGATCTGCCAAATCTTCTGCGGGAGATCTGCTGTTACGAGAAGTGTTCTGGAACTGCTGCTGAACGCTGATGGTGTTAAGCCTTGTTGCAAGTGTGCCCCTTCTGCTGGACTTGTGCGAAGTCCGGTATCAGCTGCACGTGTCTTGAGTAGACCACCTCCCCGAGTGCAAGGTACTCTTCGGGGGATTGTGGTGTTCCCCCAAGACTGGTGTGTGACTCTTGGCACGTGTTCCTCTGCTGTGGAAAATCTCTACGCTAACCGAGCGAGAGGAGGAACCGCAGAACGTGAAGGAAATCGAGGGACAGTGGACAGACAACCGTCTAAAGCAGAGACAAAGATCCAGCCTTAAAGAAGGCTGCCTGCAACGGAACCCTAGCGAGTTCAGAGGTCAAAGGTCGACAGAGAAGCGTCGCAGAGTGCCGTGGCTGTTGGGGCATCAGTAAGAGCATTTGCGCCTTTCAGCAAGCTGTGTCCAGAGGCAAAGGACACGAAGAGGGGAGATCGGCGATACAAGTCTGGTTCTAGCAAGGAGCATCCAAGAGGACTTTCTGACATCAGCTTTTTAGGACAGCAGAAGGACGCTTCGTAGGAAGAACAGAGTCTATACGGCTTGTGAACTGTGGGAACTACCAGGTGGATGTGTTGTGTCCTACACGTGGTCATGTTGTGGGTGCAGTTGAACAAGGTATTGTCTTCACTGTTATGATGGTAGAGCAAGTGATGGCAGGAAAGGCACGTTAGCGGACCAGAAAGCCGGGGATCATTCTCTATTATGAGCCTAGATTATTATTCATTCTGTAAATAATATTCTCTTTTTCTTTAATGGTATAATGGAGTCTTTTATTCCTTTTGTTGTGGGGAGATTGTAGATGGATGGGGGCTCAGGCCACAGTGTGCTGTGGGATAATCATACAAAAACTGTAACACAGTGATAACGGTCGCCACCTAGGCATACGTCGTCACCATAACGGGGGTGGTGTGGAGCGAGCGCAACAGACGCACTAAGGTAAAAATAAACTCCCATGAGACGACAGAAGTGTCGAAATTAAAGTCGAAAATTGAATTGAAATAGACCAGAGTTCTAAAATATTAGTCTGCATGTTTACAAGGGGTCGGCACCAAGCTTTGATTTGTCGCCAGTCTTTCAAAATTAAGAAAGGACAAGTCGGACATGGCTGAAAAATGTCCCAAATACATCGATGTGTAGCAGTTTGTCGGAAAAGTCTCTGTGGCAAAAGCGGGTCGATCGTTGTGTCAGAAAAAAAATGTTGCAGGGAACCGCCAGGTTTAAAAAATCTAATATGGACGAGGAACGATTATGTTTTGCTTTTAGTGCAGGATTTCTCATGGCATCTTAGGTACACAGTGTAAATTACCCCGCTTCCCGCGTAAAAAGAAATTTTGCTCGCCCGCTGCGACACACACATACACACACCATGCAGCCCATGTGTCGCGATAATGACTATTCTGCATTGCTGTCTCACTGCAGCGGACACCCCAGCGGGGTTTTATTTCATAGACTACACAGTATCCACTACACGAGCAAGCAGTCATTTGTACATGAATGCTTTACATTATGCAGTTACAGGTGGGACAAGAAGAGGTTAAGCACGTGGGAGGGAGTCGGAAAAGCAGAAGAAGGAAGAAGGAGAGCGCGTGCACACGTTGAAAGCTTTGTACAGACAGGTGGTGATGTCTCGGCACTTGAAAACCTATTAAGGGCAAATTAATAGTAATCATGTCAAACAATAGCACTATCAACCATTTCCCCCACATTTCGATACGTGTATTAGGGTCAGTCTTTAGATGTATATCAATACATGAGATAAAGGGAATGAACGATGCGGTCTACCTGTATCACAAGGTATTACAGACACTCTTAGTCCATAGTGTGACACAGATGAAAGGTCGCTGTGATGATGGAAATAGTGTATGTATTATCATTAATGTTCTGTGCCAAAACATGATAGTTGAATGAAAACCCCAGTTACAGCGTTGATATAGCAACGAAACTCTGTTTATTAGACTTGAATGTGCAGACAAGCATACGCGCGCGCACACACACACATGCGCGCGCGCGCGCACACACACACACACACGCACACTCAAACACTGCCTTGTTTGCGCACGTTTGTGCATGCTGTACACAGCTTGTATCCAGTTCTATTGTTGTTTTCTGCTCGATAAACTACAGAAACTTTAGCCACTCACACCAAAGGCTTCAAGCTAATCGGCAAGATCTTCAGTTAGACTTCATATGCTATTGTTATTCATTGTTATTTGTTGTTATTCACTGCTATTCATGCTATTATTGTCATCCTCATGGCTGGTCCTGCTGCTATCAGTGCACTGACAGAAACTGCCCGATATAATAAGCAGAATGCTTAAGTACCATCATTAGAAACTTACACGTGTAAAAGTATAAAATCTGTTGTTCCCAGAAATTAGGCCAGCGATGATAGTAAAATAATAACAAGTCTCGAAATTTACAGACAGTGCCCTATACGCACAATAACATTTGCTACATCAAATAATTTCTAAGCTACGAATTGTTAAAAATGCATCGGCACGCGACTAGGCGATTGTAGAAAAAGCCGCAACAAAATAAAAGTGAGTTCGTGTATCAGGATACACAAGCACGAGGCAAGCTAGATCATGATAGTCACTGGCGCGTGTAAAACAGATCGGCTTTGATGTTTTCATCGAGGTCCTTCGAAACCAGCTGTCCTGGTCTGCAAAGTTTCACTAAATTCACGCCGCTGGTCTTTGCGGAAGGATAGTTGCTGAAATCAATCAATCAATCAATCAATCAATCAATCAATCAATCAATCAATCAATCAATCAATCGGCCAGCTAGCCAGCCAACCAAAATACCCTTTGGAAATTTTTTGCCTATGTTGCTATCAATTAGGGTTTTTTTTTTTTTTGCTTGCGGCCGTGTCCAGGATTCCCCCGGCCGCCTTCAAGTTTGTCTGTGCGGCTGTTAATGATGCTCAGTCTCAGCACCAGTCATGCCTCATGGAAGGGAGGAGCAGCTGCTGGATGTTTCAGTTTCTCCGTCGAATTTAACTCGGGGCTTAATTTCAGTTTATGACCATCTGAACAATGTCTCATGCCCGCGTCCAGAATCTGCTCCCCGATAGATCCTGTAGACTGGTCCTGTTCATACTTGACTTGAAGTAACGAGGCGCTAAGATAAAATCTGTCTGGTTGTGCACTAGGCCATTGGGTGCATGCCACTGTCTGGGGATGGAGGGTATTAGCAATGGGCAGCGGATGGTGTTGGCAAACTCCATAATTCGGGTCCCTCAGTCTCTGGCCATCATACACTGATTCTCTCTTCCTTGGTTGCTAATCTGCAGCTGGAGGTCGAAAGCAGGAATTTCTTCAAGTTCTTCTAAACAATAAGGGCTAGTTATGAATTGTCCTTTGGTTTCAGTAATAACTTCTTTTACTAACTTTATATATGCTTCGTCTTTCAACAGAGATTTGTTAAATTTCCAGAGTGTAATTTTTTTCTTTCTTTCGACCTAATTGAAGACAGATTATTATGGGGTACGATCGGATCTATAGGATGATTCAATCTTCGCTGAAGTAACCATGTCTAATAAAAACTTCTGATAGTAGAAAAAAGTCAGGTTTGGCCTGCTGTAAAGGATTTCTCTTTCTCCAGGTGAGCCCTTTGATATCGGGATGCACCTCTCGCCAAATGTCAAATGTTAACGTCATCGATAATGTCAGCTACCGCTTTCCGTGCGTTTGGGTTGTTTATTCGTTTATAGTTGTAATAATCAATGTTGGGTTCCAGTCGCCGCACATAACTATATGACCTTTTTCAAGTGTACTGAGTTTGTTTCTAAGTTGGTCATAGAATCGTGGACTACCAGCATTTGGCCCATGAACATTAATGTAACGAAATTGATAGCTGGGCGTGTAAGACCAGTATTATTTATTTAGATTAAACCAGTGGGTGACGCATGTACTCGAGGCTAGCCTGTTCAGTTTAAGGGAGTAAATTCAGTGCTCTCCCAGAGAACAATACCTACTGGGCAGGGAGGGTAACCAACCTCCTTAGCAAGAGTCAGGGACAGCAGATGACAGCATGGTGTCAGCCAAGTACGACTGCATCAGCAGTGACCGGGAGGTCAGCTTGGAAACCCGAGGTGCCTGTCAACAGTTCATGAGTGAAGATGCACGTGATGCTGTTTACAAGGAGAGAGGCACGTGATGAGGATAGACCATGTGATGTAGAGGGCGTTGGAGTAGGGGGGGGGGAATAAAAAGTGGGACTTAAGAGAAGAGAGGAGATCAGAGAACAGAGAACCAAGAAGGGAGAGAAAGACACAGAAGGAAGAAGCTTGCTCGGGCTTACGCCCAGCCCATAGGGCTATGTTTGCATGGACATGGGACTTAGAAAGTTTTGACCACGAAGGCCCAGGGCAGGAGTTAGCAGGCAGAAGACTGAGGGGCACAGTGGAGGATGAGCCACAGGGCTGTCTTCTTCGTGCGCCTCCGCTGCAACTGCACAACGGAGCTTTACTTGGAAGAAGCCACTGCCTTTAGCGGCCAGGCCAAAGTCAGAAAATAGTAGAAGGCCAGGCTTCCGTCTGTGTCACTAATAGGGTAGTCAGTAGAGATAGAGAAGAGGTCCAATAATATAGCCACTAGACTAAGGAGCAGGCTGCATGGTAAGGCGGCCACCATCCACAACAGAATATTCTGAATGAATAAAGTTTGGGACGCGCACTCAGTAGTTTGGCGAAGTGTTTTAACCAGACAGTAGTCGGAGTCATCAGTGGTCATGTTTAATATCATATTTCCCCCATGGTTATTTAGAGGTTCTTATATTTATAGTCAAAATGGTTATTTATTAGGATAACCAGCCCTTTCGCATTGGAAGTAAACGAGTTAAAATATACATTATATCCCCATTTGGGTCTAACAATACGCTCTAAGTGTTGAGTCAGTTGACGGATAACGCGCGTAGTACGCATATTTAAAAGGTAGTGTTGTCATGTCAATCTCTACCATTTTCTGGTTGTCAACGCGCTCAGTGGAGACAAGGTGAGCTAAAAGTACTCAGGTACTGAAACATATACACAGGTGCGAGAATGTGATATGACCCTCCTGCCAGGGAGGTCGACTGATTGTTCATGACACAAAGTGTTTTACGCATAATCAACAAAGAACAAATGAGGACAGAGCGGTATAAATCATCAAATGACAACCCCAACAAAGTACTGGCAGCGCTAGACACAACCGTATGCTGACGTGTGTAACCAAGGGAGCCTACCGTACCCAAACACGTAGAAGTAGACATAGTTGAAGTGTTGTGTTTTAAGGTGGGGATAGAAGTAGACATAGCTGAAGTGTTGTGTTTTAAGGTGGGGAAGCTGATATGCAGCTAACGCAACCTGCTACGTTATTGAGCACAACGATTTTTTGATGCTAATTATTATTTATAAACCGCTGCTTATCACAGCATCAAGATAAGTATCTGTGGTGGAGAAAGAAGTAATGAGCCACAATATTATGACTTTAGTACTACAAGCTAATTATTCTTAAACAATATTTTATTCATCTCACACAGCAGTTAGTAAATAAGGGGTATCGCCTAGATTCTCCGCAGACACTCCTAAGAATTTCTTCAAAGCGAACCTGTGGATCCTTTCAATGATTCTTGTGTCACCACACAAACCCCAGATTCTTGGCCCGTATAGTAAGACAGGTTGAAATTGTGTGTCGAACATCTTGAAACAGAGAGAGGGAGAACGACCATTTAGCCAATACAATATTTTTAATATCTCCATCACTGCCTTGCGGGCTTTGGTGGCTAAGTCTTCTAGAGCCTGTGTAAATATGCAACCGGTCGATAAGATCAATCCAAGATATTTGTAGGAAGTGACAATTTTTAATCTCATTGCCATCATAGTACCACATTTTTCGCTGAGCCAGATGGCCACCATTTCTGAACATAACAATGTCAGATTGGACAGTGAGATCAAGCTGCTTAGCGTTGTTGCAAAGTATATTGAGCTGGTTTTGGAGCCTAATGGCTTGTGTCCGAAAACAATGGTATATCGTCAGCAAAGAGGAGGATAAAAGGCTCCAGTGAGTCTGGTGTTAGCTGGATACTATGCCGGCCTCTCAAGCGAGTTTCAAGGGGTAAACTTCATTGATAAACAGTGCAAATAAGGCAGGTGAACATACTTCTCCTTGCTTTTAAGCCGCGAGGACATTCAAAGAAGTCTGTTAAATCGGTACCAAGTTGGACTCTTGCTCCTGCCCTGCCATTGTGTACATGCTTTCAATTGATCTTCAAGTAATTTTCGTTAATCTTGTTCCGTTAATCTTAGTACCTCGCACGAGTTTTTCTTTCTGCGGAGTGAAAGGCTCGTCAGATGTCTATAAAAGCTACATACAACTTTTTGTGATGTACAGTATACTAACTGTTTCTGAGTTATACCCACTAACGTAAAGATGTGATCAATAGTGCTAAGGTCCTTCCTGAAGCACGCTTGCTCTTCTCCCACCATATCATTCTGTTCAGCCCATTTTGTGAAGGTATAAATCTTATCATTTATATTTTATAATGATGTACCTCTATAGTTATCTGTTCTGTTTGTGTCTCCTTTCTTATAAATTGGCTGTATGGTTGCCTCACTCCAGGCATCTGGAAAACGTCAATTGACAAATAAATAATTGAAACATGTAGTAAGAAATGGTTATATAGATTATAAGGAAAATGATTAAAATACGAAATTGTACAGAAAAGAAACTGGAAGGTCCAGCAAAATGGTTGAAATACGGAATCGTAATCGTACTGCGGTCAATATTCGCATTACCCCTGTACGGAACATCGAACTAGTAATTCGTGCTCTACTATGTATTAGTGTCAGTAATCAATGGACAATCTTTAAAAAAAAACCAGCAACTAAACAGGGGACATGGCGCTGCCAGGAAACTTTTGTTTGTTTGAATTATGTCCGGTTTTGAACGAATGACACCACCTAGTCAGCCCCCAGAAACACCAAAGGCACCCACCCCGCCGCAGTAAATTTCAAATACGTAGTCAACACAATTATTCACTCACCAAAGAATATAAACAACATATGAACGTTATTTTTTCACTCAGTAAGCAGAAATCGCAAAAATGTTTCATGCCGAAGGAAAAAAAAGGATATATAAAAGTTATTCTTTTTGAAAGACAATTAAGTAATAACTACATTTTCTCACTGAAGAATACAAAGAGTTTATAGAACGATATCGTATCAGCGTGCTCACTAACAGCTTACGCTGAATACTTACCAGCTAACCGCTGCAGTAAGGTTGCTCTAAATAAGGCTTCCAAATAGGTGGCTGTGTTCTCCTGCATTTGCTCTCGCACTTTTTCCGGCAGAGCGGCCCCTACTAGTATTGGCAGCAAGAGCTTCATTCTGCGGACCATTCCAGCCGGAACTACTGTGAACTAAACAAGGAAAAGATCTTGGAAAAAACCTCTGTCTGTAGTGACGCGTGAAGTTGCTTCCCTTATAACATTCGGAAAATTTACGACTGACATCCCTTTCTTCAAAACTTGGGACTACTTTTTTAAAATTCAAAGCAAAACCGCAGTTAAAAGCAGTACACCTAGAATCTAAAAAGTATTTTACTTTATTTGTGCATACACACAGTGTATACGCGCTGTATGCACGCCTTTCTGTGCAACCTCGTCCTCCTGTTATGCACCCAGTTTGCGACGGGACAACAGCCAACCAACCTTCTTCGTGATTATGTAAATGGAGCTTGGTTTACCCACCTTGTATTTAAGCGTTCCACAGCGCGGTGGATACATTTATAATCAATAGCGTCCTCAACCTGGGTATGCTAATAAATTGCCGATATAAATATTCATTATTTATATATGTTTATGGGAGTGAGTTGGCGAAGGTGGTTTGTTTAAAAGGGTTTATCTGCATGTTTTTATATTTCTTTTATTGCTTATTTACCTGTGGAGACATGCGTTCCAAAGTTGTGTGCTGTCACCCATGAGCGTATGCGTTTGTGAAATCCACCTAACGAAACTAACTTACCGACAATTCGTAGTTGACGTCAATCACAGAGCACCCTGGGGGTCCGGTTGGAACCAACATGGGTGGCAGTACTACCTGTGGACTGCCAACACTCCACGTCATAGTTCCTCCAGGTGGAATGGCGCCGCACGTGACTTTACGGAACGTGGCAACCTCTTCATGCATTATACGGGATCGGTAGGAAGTGTGAAATGTCCAATACTGAATGTCGCGGTTTTTCTCTGTCGTGTCTAGGGGTATGGCGCTTTATGTGTTTTACTACTCTGCTCGTTCGACTCGAGTTATCACAACATAAAAATGTGTCAAGAAGGGGGAAACTAACACTGCAATCACTACCTAATTTCCTCAACTTCTAACCGGCTCAAGCCCCCACCCCCTTGCTTGTCACGCGCACAACTTAACAAAAGCAGGCAACGATAATACACTACTCTATTTATTTACAGTTACTCCAGAATATTTCACTA
>SMGT01010077.1:368972-389583 GCA_004794575.1 Lanistes nyassanus | reverse complement strand
GTCATTTCTTGGAGTTAATGAAGGAAGCACCTAAAAGGTCGATGTCATCATGTTGGAGATAACTCGTTCTCATACTGGAATGCTACATGTCTGTTCATGGAGAATCACAGGAAGAGGAAGAGATTGAAGAGATCTTTAGATTGAAGAGGACTTGAGGTTGAAGAGGTCTTGAGGTTGAAGAAGACTACAGGTTGAAGAAGACTACAGGATGAAGAGGAATTGAGGTTGAAGGGGTCTAGGGGTTGAAGAAGACTAGAGGTTGAAGAGGTCTAAAGGTTTAACAGGAATACAGGTTGAATTGGTTTTGAGTTTGAAGAGGTCTTGAGGTTAAAGACTAGAGGTTGAAGAGGTCTGGTAACGGCAAACGACATCGAGGCAAGGCTACCCATGAGGCTTGGTTTGACGTGTCGAGGTGTCAAGATTAACTCTGGCTGTGCACAAGGCCATTGGGTGAATGCCACGATATTAGCCGAAAGTGTTTCTAGGGGTAAAGAGTGTGTTGGGAATACACAACCGACAGGTGCTGGAAAAATCCCATTTCAGTCCCTTGTACTATGATGATATTCTACTTTGGGATGTTGCTGATGTTTTTTTTTCTCGCTCATCACAGAATGCTTCTACTGTATTATCATCATGGTCTGATGTTGGTAAATACATCTGGACGATGGGGACGTTCGTGGGTTTCGCAAAAACCCCGTGGGTGATGAGGCCGACATGCAGCTGATAATAAAGGTTCCTACGGATTTGTGGACAACGATTTCTTGATGCTAGATTTTATTTATATTTATATTTGTATCTGCTCTAAATTATCAAGTATCACAGGAGCGATATAAGTATCGGGGGTGGGGACAAGGAGCCATATATAATGACTCTAAAGTACAAGTATTCTGGAAGCAGTTGACCAATAGGATTAAAGAAAAATGGTTAAAAGACGAAATTGTATTGCGAACAACCGGGGAGGTCCAGTGAGATACAGTAAATACAGTACCGTTTATATGCATACGAGGGCCAAAAGAATTGTTTACTCACTGAAGGACATTAGGAATTAATTTTTAAAAAATTATTATTGAAAGACATATACAGAGTAAGCGATATCCCATTTCATGCTCACCGACAGCTTATGTTTAAATACTCACCAGCTCACCGACAGCTTATGTTTCAATACTCAACAGCTCACCGACAGCTTATGTTTCAATACTCACCAGCTCACCGACACCTTATGTTTCAATACTCACCAACTCACCGACACCTTATGTTTGAATACTCACCAGCTCACCGACACCTTATGTTTGAATACTCACCAGCTAGCTGCTGCATGACTGTTGCCCTGGCCACGGCTTCCAAATAGGTGGCCGTGTTTTCCTCCACTTGTTGCCGCAATCTTTCCGGCAGAGCGGCGCCCACTAGTATTGGCAGCAAGAGCTTCATTCTGCAGGCCATTCCGGCAGGAACTACTGTGAACTAAAACAATTAAACAACTTAGAAAAAATAGCTCCTTCTGCAGCGACGCACGGAATAACTTACTTAATAACATTTCCGAAAAGTTCCGACTGACATGTAACCTTTTCTTCAAAACTTTTTAAAACTCAAAGCGAAGCTGCAGTTGAAGCAGTGTACCTGGAAACTAAAAGACATTTGTCTTCGTCGATCGTTATGCACTGGATTATGTACATACACACAGTGGGTGCTCGCTATATGCACGCCCTTCTTTGTAACTTGGCTATGTAAATGATGCTTGGTTTACCCACCCTGAGCTTGACGAATCCTTCGGACGCCAGATAAGGCTTATGATCAATACCGTGCTCAGGCTGGGTATGTTAAATGCGCTAAGAAAGTGGTGGGCGGTGTATGTCCATAGCGTGATCGCTGCGCTTGGATTTCGGCTCTGTGCTCACTATTTTGCGCCGACTAAAAACACGAAAGCTGTTCACTGGCCGGCCGCCATTTTCCAATGTCTGCTCACAAATGTTCGAAAATTTATCGTCAGAAGACAAAAAAGATGTCCTCACTAACCTTAGTGAGGAGAGGAAAGACAATAAATGTGTGTGGATTACATTTGTGTGGATTACATTTGTGTGGATTACATTTGTGTGGATTACAAGTGCTGCAGACGGCTGTAATACGCGATCGAGTGTTTGGTGTCAATAAACACATACACTTTGGTTACGTAATTCAACACAGTCTTCCATACACCATCAGCAACAGACAGCTTTCGGGTAGAAAATGCTTTTTCCGCTTAAATTTATCTTTCTAACAACGTTCGAAGTATGTTTCTAACTTTCATAGTTTTTTTTAACAATTTTTCGAAATTCGGTAAAATCCCCCCAAATCGCCCCAAAATGTAGCGACTGCAGCGACGGCACGCATTGTAGTATGCATGATACCATTGAGTTAATAAATTTCATATCTAGTTATTAAATTATATTTTATGAGTTGGAGAATGAGGTGTGTTAAGCGAGGTTAATTGCTCGTTTCTTTTTATTTCTGTTATTGCTTCTTGTTGAAACATGCGTTTAAGTAAATATGGTTGTCTGTGCGCATGTGCAGGTGCATGCGTGAGATCCACCTATCGGAACTCACCGACAAATTGTAGCTGACGTCAATCACAGCGCATCCTGGAGGTCCCGTTGGAACCAACATGGGTGGCAATACTACCTGTGGGTTGCTAACACCCCACGTCATGGTTCCTCCAGGTGGAATGGCGCCGCACGTGACTTTACGAAACGTGGCAACCTTTTCTTGCACGTTACGAGATTCGTAGGAAGTGTGGAAGGTCCAATACTGAAGGAATACATGGTAGATTGGGGAAACTACAGTATCAACGTAACCCGGTTCAGCTTTAGTGTCAACTAAATACAACTATGTTTGGTCATATTACTGTATGAAACCAGTAACAGTGAAGTACTAGATGCTATTTATGCAATCTTAGCTGTAGTTAGACCAAACGTCTTATTAATCTATAGGACTCTACACATAATGTATTTGAAGATTACTCCTACTTACAACTGATGTCATTCTAGCCGCTAGACACGTGAATAGTGTAAAGATAAGGGTATAGGTTTAACTATTGTACGTTTTCAGACAAGACACAGAGACAAAGGTTTGTGTGAGACACGAAGGGTGAAAGTTTAGCGTTCGGAACCTCTAGTGTTAAGGTTAGCATCAAAAATAAGTATCTTGTGTAGGCATGAGACTGAACACGGCTTTGTTGACAGCAATAAATAAAGAAATAAACTTACACCAGGAATGTGTATGAGGATCGGCCTGCCCCTTCTGAGTTTTTACAACTTTATATTATAAGAACTGCAACATGGACTATTGTTATCTCAATTTAAGTCTTTATTTTTTATCCCCCCCCCCCACCCAACATACACACAAATTCAGAGAAAAGTCAGTAAATGTTCTTGACTCTGTTTTTAGCAGCCAGTCAAAATGCTTTTGTGATCGTCATATCAAGCTTCGGCAAACGTTTGACAACGTGAATGAGATTAGCAAAGTTCATCACTGCTTAGCCCAGAGTTGGAAATATTGTGATATTTAAACATTGCCATTTATATCATCCTCTTACCCTCTTCAGAGTGATGTAAGATGACGTGATAGGATTTTGAGAGTTGTTGATGATAAGGGCGTTGAAAGGTATTGTCTCCCCTAGACAGACTCCAGCCCTGTCCAACCAGATTTTGACTGTGATGTCTCTATCGGCGCCACAACAGAACCAGTGAGAAGCGCCGTGTCGTTCTCGTTTAACCGGGTCCTGTAACCAGTCAGAACTTCCAAACACATTCCAGTTGCGCGATACGTCGTTACTAATACTCATTTACGGACCATGTCGTATAACACCCAATGGATGTCTTTCCTTCAGTTACTGTTCTCGCAATCGTTAGTATTACTATTTTTTATCATTAGCTTTTTGTTACAGATAGTGTTCACTCACTCTTGACGATGGTACTGCTTCAAGAGACAGGTATGGCCCGACAGTGATGTATAATTTAACAAGCGTAGTCTGTCTGCCGGTTTCAACTCTATTCAGTTCCAGCCAGTAGCTTGAGTACCCGTCGGTTGCCAGGGGTGACCAAAAGGAAGGGGGTAAACCAGGCCGCAGAAAAAATACGAAACCAAAAACCGAGGTGTTTTGTGGTACAGCGTTCCCTACCTCAAGTTTTTCTGTGAAAAAGAAACCCATAGCATCCTTGCATAAAAAATCTCAATTGCTAGTCAAATCGTCAGATTTATGGATTTCTTTGTCTCTCTGTTCGTCTTTTGGATGAGGTTACCCTTATGACATTTTAGTACTTGGAAATACAAAATGTGTGGATACAGAAGATCAATTGTTCTCTCTATCATCTTTCAAAGATCTAAAAAAACATGCTACATAGCACGCAAAATACAAAATCAGGGCTTTAGTGCTTTGTTCTCTAAGATTATTTTCCTTGCTTTCAGATGTTATGCTTTGCAGCTCACACAGTCCACACTGATTTGTAAAATGTTTGTCAAAAGTTATTTACAGTTTGAGAAATCTTTCATGTTTCTATTTTAAGTGTCATTATAAGTCTGAAAGAAGTTCTCCGCAGCATTAAAAAAAGTCAAAAGACGTTTCATTAACCTACCCAAACTTTGCACAGATTTGGAAGTCTCTATGTAAGTCTGTGTCTTATCCGATGTCACTTTTCTGTAAACCTCATCAGTAACGAGCGACACTGTAGCCTGACCCATCAGCTTCACCTGAAGACCTGTCACCACGCAGTCAGTTGTGTTTAAGAAAACCAAGGTAAATGATGACAGCAGGATTTTCACAAATTTAATGTACTGTCCTGCCTACAGATAAGCTGAGTGGGTTTTGCTTCTCTCTTAGCTGTCTTCATACATTGAAAAACTGGAACCACCGTCGTTTGAAACATTCCTATACCACCACCACCACCACCGCCACCACCACCACCACCACCACCACCACCACCACCACCACCACCACCACCACCGCCGCCGCCGCCGCCGCCGCCGCCGCCGCCGCCGCCGCCGCCGCCGCCGCCGCCGCCGCCGCCGCCGCCACCAAATAAATTATTGAAGGTAAAATGATACCCTGTTTCCATGGTTACCAATTATTACCATTTTCCTCTGCATGTTCTTGGAAGAATACTACAATGTTTTATTTAAAAATCACAGAAAATCTTCACTTCTCTCTCTTACTCGCACATGCGGGGGATGCACACACACACACACCCACACACCCACACACCTATATTATTATGTACCTGTCAGATCTGGTGGGGAGGGTGACGTAATATGAAGCTCGCCCTTTATCATCTCGCCTGGATAGTAACGACCCCGAATTCGATCCGCCGGCAGTGCGATATCATACTGTACTCCTCGACCAGACATTCTGAAGCCTGCTGACACACACACACACGCAAACGTATCGAATACAAGGGAGAATTTGTTCTCTCTATCTCTTGCTCGCTCGCACACCCACTCACTCATCCACTCGTGCACGCACGCACACATGCACAGTTTGAAATTTCTATAGGAAACCAACTATTGCACGATAATACTTGCCATTTAAGATCACAGACAGCTTAATTGTTTTAAAAAGCTTCAAAAGATTACATAGTTACCAAATTGGTTTAATAATTAATCTGACAATCCTGTAAAAAAAAGAGAGAGAAGCAGCAAATAGACTTGATGTTTTGAATTCTTTTTATTATAACTTTATTTTAATGACCCCAGAATCACTGAAATGTTCCGGTAAATTAGTCTTGGTCCGTTTTTTCCCAAGACTTTAACCACAGTCACAAGGAGTATATAATCTACAAACTACTCGCTTAAGAAAGTTACGTGACTTACGAAAGGCAGTTTTCTGCTTGTGCTCCAGCTGCTCTGTCCAATATCTCCCGAAGAACTGTGGAGTGCGTGATCTATATACATGTACCAGTCCTTTGTGAACTTGGGTGCTAGACAAGCCACGGTTATCAGTGAACACCCGTTTAACTATTTTGGAATGCGGCAGTCGTTCCCTCTGCTTCGATCTCTATTTGTTTTTCTCTCTCTTCCTGGCATAAGGGCCCTTGATTATCGACATGCCCGTCTTGTCTCAGACAGTCATTTACAACATGAGAAATCAATTTCTTAGGTTGGGAAGAACTGATCCTTCGTCAGGCACCTGGTAGCAGCCTGTTTCAAGTATCCAAGTGATAACGACTAGAGGTCAAGATTATCTAACAAGAAGTAAATACAGTCCAAGCCAGCTTATACACTGAGATGTCGTTCATAGCTTTGCACAGAAGATAACGGCAGTGAAAGTATTCGAGAACCCGAGTTGTCAAAACACAGCTTATATCACGAATATAGTAAGCTAAACTTGCCAAAAAGGGAGACTGAGAAGATTTCCGTTACATCTAAAAACAAACACGTTGGGGTACTAGTTTTTAGTCTGAGCATAGTTTTCAAAAAGCTGTAATTTGCTGCACATTTCCAGATGCTCAAAAGTCCATAGTTCGCTATCATACAGCAAATGGGTTCGATGCATCTATTAAATAAATCTATCTGTATATCAAAAAGCAAGTCTAGGTTTCTGCATTTCCTTGTAGGAGAAAATATAGCTTTGTTTGCTAAAGTGTTTTGCACATTGAAATCTATTTTGAAATCTATTGTTAAACAAGAACAAATGAGGACAGAGCGCTATAAATCGTCAAACGACAACCCCAACAAAGTACTGGCAGCGCTAGACACAACCGTATGCTGCGTTAAACGACAACTCCAACAAAGTACTGGCATACGGTTGTGTCTAGCGCTGCCAAATCTATTGTTATTTTCGAAAGGTGTGCCTAGGTATTTATAGCTCCATATGTATCTCCATGTTGTCGCGTTCAGAAAGTACTTAAAAAGTGTTTTTAGTTGTCCACACACAGAAATATCGCGCGTTTTCTCTTGTTGGTATGTACATGTACAGAAACCGTTTTTCTTTATAAATTTTTTTTAGAGTATCATGTGTTCTCTGCATTCCCGCGGGTTTTTTCAAATATAATTACAATGCCATCAGCATAAGAGAGTATGAAGAAATAAATGTCTTTCGACATTGAGAAAATTTCGCTTTGCTGCTACTGCCTGTAGGAGTTTCAGGCTGTTTACACGTTGTGAAGGATTTTTAAATTATTGAAAATAATAAAAAGACGACAGGTGAGAAGTTTCCACCTTGACGGACTCCCATATTAAAACCAGTTGATAAAAGGGGACCACTCATTGCATATTTCATGTATGCTTTAACTCTTTACAGTCAAACGCCTCCAGCACTAATATTCTTTCTTTTCAAGAATAAAAAAGAACAATTGACTGCCGCTTGGAGATAAACCTATTTTACGAAAACGGAACAAAGCCTGGTTAAATTATAGGACAGACGAGACAGAACGCCGACAGTTTCGGGGCATTACACCTTCTTCAGGACAACACAAATGCAAACATAGGAACAAAGACAGGCTTAATCCTGGATGTGAAATGTGCAGATCTCACAAAGATGGCCAAGAACATCGAAAATAAAACGTGAGGAACTGTCGTGAGCGTGGTCCCCAAAGATCTTTAATTATAGATTCCAAGAGATGCTTTTATTAGAGAACCAGCACTTGAGAGTTCCATATGGCGACTGACGAACTAGTCGCCAAAATTATTAATAACTCTTATTTAAAACACTCGCCAAGATTCTCTATTTCGAAACAGCGAAGTGCTGTAATCCCCCCCCCCCACTCCCACCACATACGCACGCACGCACACGAAGCCCGTGGATGGTGAAAGAAACTGTGAAGTGGCCCACTTTTCCAAAAAGGTTGGCCACCCAAGTTGCACTCAAGGCCTTCCCGTGTGGCCTGCGAAGGGCCTGTTCTTCCGTATAGATGTTATAACATTAAAAGTGTCAGATTTACAGTCGGAAATTGAATTGAAATAGGCCAGAGCTCTACAATATTAGACTGCATATTTACAAGGGGTCGGCACCAAATGAGCAAAGGACAAGTCGGACAGGGCTAAAAAGTGAATGTCGCGAATACTTCGATCTGTCGCAGTTTGTCGGAAAAGTCTCTGTGGCAAAAGTGGGTCGATCGTTATGTCAGAAAAAAATGTGGCAGGAAACCACCAGGTTTAAAAATCGCACTAATTAGGGTGAGCAACGATTATTTTCTGCTTTTAGTGCAGGGTTTCTCATGGTCTCTAAGGTACATATTTCGATACAGCACAAGCACCCGGTGTAAATTACCACCAGAAATCTTTCTAGCGCTGCGACACACACACACACACACATCCGCATTCACGCGCTCCAGGCAGCCCATGTGTCCTGATAATTACTGTCGTGCATCGCTGTTTCACTGCAACAGACACCTCAGCTACAGCGGGGTTCTTTTATTATTATTTCATAGATTATACAGTATTTACCACGCGAACAAGCAGAGAGTCGTTTGTACATGAATGCTTTACATTATGCAGTTACGGGTGGGACAAAAAGGGGTTAAGCACGTGGGAGGGAGAGGGAA
Source organism: Lanistes nyassanus (assembly GCA_004794575.1). Classification (NCBI taxonomy): domain Eukaryota; kingdom Metazoa; phylum Mollusca; class Gastropoda; order Architaenioglossa; family Ampullariidae; genus Lanistes; species Lanistes nyassanus. The sequence goes on along the minus strand of SMGT01010077.1, from coordinate 381,073 downwards.
AAGCAGAAGAGGGAAGATGGTGAAAATAGTGTATGTAATGGAATCAATACAGATGACACCTTATCCTTGGCTTCATTGGATTCCTTGTCTGGATACTATCATGAATTAATGTTCTGTGTCAGAACATGTAAATTGTATTAAAACCTCGATTACGGCGTTGGTATAGCAGTTGAAATCAGCTTATTAGACTTGAATTAGACATGCACACACAAACATATCTTGAGTTGTCAGTGTATTTTTAATGGTGGCTGTGGGGAAACTAAAGTAGTCCCATAAACTTTTGTTTTGGAGAGTAAGATGAGACGATCATGATACTCTCTTGACCAGCTTTCTAAGGGATGGTGTTGTAGTAAAACACAGCTGTTCACACCTTGAATAAACATGGGACAGCAGACTAGCCAGCATGGAACCAACTGTTTCTCCGGTTTTATCATGATCTTAGTCAAGTAGTAATCAAAGCCTTACAGGACCTCCTTAGTACACCTCTATAATCGTAACAGGAAAACAGCCACTACTCTTAGCTGTTGAGTTCAGTTATTTTAGTCGCGGTCTGACTTACTCCCTCAAAAATTTACCCCTATTGGCGTGTTTACCCGGCCTGATAACAGAACTTAGAACATTTAAAAATCTGTGAAGGTCAGCTGACATTTCTAATCCTTCAAACATTTGCAAATAACAGTTTTCCTTTTTCTGTTTTAAAACAGTTATCTCCCTTTTCAGTTCTTTCCATCTGCTGTCCAGATGTTGCTTCTATTCAGAGTGCCTAGTTATAGTTTTTATCTGTTTGTGTTGTCCCGATGAAGGGGCTATCCCCCGAAACCTTGAGTCTTAATTTAGTTCCTTTGTTGTTGTCATCTAAACAGATTTTCTATATCACCACCAACTTTCTCAAATCAGTGCTAGCCAACACTTTTGTGGACCCATCCATCCTTTAGATATTCAAACCAAGCCTACAGCGCCAGGAAAACAGTTAATAACACAAGGCAACAATTTTAATCATGGGAGAGCAAAACACATTGTTCTAAATCATTCTTTTGTGTTGATTTCAGATCAGTTTTCACTTTTGAAGTTATGGGTAATATTAGTCTAAAGATTGCTTGCATGTAGTTTCTTATTAAAACATACGGGTCAGTGAAGACAATTTTTCAATAAATTCATTGTTAAGTCAAATAGGCAAACAGTGGCATGTATATATGGAACAGTGTCATGTCAACTAACACTGTTTCTTCAAAAACACTTAGAGTGTGACTGTCTTCTTGTGTGCACTGTGTCTGGAGTGTTACGGTATAGCATCCGGCAGTGGCAGTAGTCGGCCATCAGAAACTTTTCGCAGAGCCACTTGAATGCCTCCCAGGCTTCCACATTGGTTTCTGAGAGAGACCTTTAAAACCTTCATCCTGAAGAGGGTCTCGATCTGTGCACCTATAAATATCCCTCCCTTCATTTTTCCAGTGCTTATGTTTGGAAACGTCTCAACAAGGTACTGAAAACCCTGAGCGTTCGCTTTACTGATGTCCTTTACAAGGTTTTAATCAAACCTAGCTTGATACGAAGAGGAGGCAGAAATATTTTGCTCGGATCAGCCAGTCAGAAACTTGACACTGTTTCTTTCTGGCTCGTAGGTATCCCTTGGCGGCCACACACGTTTGACATGCATGTAATGTTCTGCAGTAGTTCCATTATCCCACAGGATTTGGTGAATACTCCTTGCATTTCCATAAACATGGTGATGACTTTGAGATCACCACAGATGTTCCACTAATGTGTCTCATACCGGAATGATTCAAGCAACCTATTCATGTTGTCATAAGACTCCTTCAAATGAACAGAACAGGCTTTCGGTATACTTGGTTTAGAACTTCCATTATGCAGTAGGACTGCCTTCAAACTTCTTTGTGAGGAATCAATAGACCCCATTCAGATGGAACCTACTTTTGTGACAAATATTTGAAGACTCCATTGATGTAGCGACAGTAGCGCAACGAGAAATCGCCAGTGAAGAAGATTGCCAAGTTATGATTTCATGTTCTCTAGTGAGATACATTAACACCATTTGCGAGTAAGTGGTTTTGCTTCAGCCTTAAAGCAAGAAGCTCTGCCTTGTCTTTTGATAGACTGAGATCACGAACGAGACCATTGAGCTCTGCTTGTGTAAAGTCTCTGGTTTTAAATCATCATCAGCTATGTACTCAAGATCGAATGATTCCTGACTATAACCAGCTGCACGACTATCATATTCTTCGTCACCTACAGAAGCAAGCTCGATGTGGTGATACAGGAATAGGCAAAGAATCATTATGAAGGAACAGGTCTTGTAGAATCCAGGCTGAGATATACAATTTTGTGCTTAGAGAATTGTGTGGTCCACTAGTGGTCACGCAGCAAAAGTAGCAATATAGTCTCGCGGTTCCCTCCACACCAACGGAACTGCAATTGCCATAGCTGTCTTTTGCCCATTTACCCAGTCACACAGTCCATTCGAACCATTGCTAAAGATGACGTGGAGCCCAATCTTTATTCTGGTCGCCAAAAGGACAGCCGAAGTATAATTTGTATATCTTTATAATTGAGCGAAGTCCTTTCATCGTGAATGAACTACAGACATATTTCAAAACTGTCTGGATGATTAATACAATTTTTCGTCATGGTAATAATTTCAATGAATTGGAGTTAATGGCCTCTGTAGCAGAAAAATATAGAAAGCTGTCGTAAAATACATATAGGTTAATCATACCAAATATCATGTAAATTTAATTAGCTCCATCATAAAAACTAGACGTGCTAGAGAAAAACTAAACACAGTTTTGAATTCAGCATGGACAATACTATGAAACCCACACAAAATTATCAACGATGAAAATTGTCTGTTGACTTGTGTAATCAGACCTGCTCGTCGACGGAGTTTGAACACTTTCTGTCTGTTGTTGCTAGTCCTAATTTTACAGATGTAATTGGCACCTGTTTTATTCTGTTGTAACAACTTGCCAGTACACAAAAACTGGCAATATTAAAACGTATCGGATACTGTTGTTATTGTACGTCTGTGGTTCATACAGACACAGATGTCAACACAGCCGCGTTTATTTGCTGTTACTGTCCGTGTTTATCATGTGGAACGTCTCCACGTGCGCCCAGACATATGGTCTTGAATTTATGATTTACACGCAGATTCCCCAATAGGTTTTTGTTGTTGTTTTGTTTTTTTTAACAGCGAATCGGCATGCTACATTACATTTTTTAATAGAAATTTCAGAAATGCACACCCCTTGGATTTCTATAAGTGTTGCACGGCTCTCGCGAAATCATCTGCCTGTGGCTGCATTAAGATGTCCACAGGCTTTGGGGGCAGATGTACTTCTCCCACAAGCTTTTGGTCAACAAATGTTGGAATATTCCATAGCTTGCTCTATAGTCATCTAAACTTAAGCGGATTATATTGTGGATCTGACAGTACCATTTCTACAACCCAACAATTTAGAAGATTCTTTTAAGTTTTTAGCGGGATTTTTCCCTCAGCACCTTCATTGCAGTCAGTAGGAGAACCACCACACTCCTCTTCTGCCTTCTAAAGAAACCTACGTCGATGTCACTCTAAAAAAAACGAGTTTCTTGAGTATAGACATGGTCTTTTTATGTATAACGTAAAATCAATCAGCCATAAGAAATTCACATATTTCTCCTTTCCTCACTACCTCTCTCATAGGCCTGTGTTAAAAAGTTGTCCGGCGTTCCAGAAAGTCCACCTGCTCACAAAGATAAACGATTTCGCAGGCTTGTCACATGATCATACACAGTGTTCACTACTAGTCTATTCCTCCGCCCACTTTCTCGTGGCATTGACCTCACGAGACCAGCCACCGACACTGCCTGTTTTGCCTCGGTTTGTGCATGCTGTACATAGTTCTCTGCTCGATAAACTGCAGCAAATTTACGTATGTAAACACCAAGCATTACAAGATATACAGCAGGATGTTCAATCAGACTTCATTGTTATTCTTGCTATTCACTATTATTCGTTGTTTTTAAATGATATTCATATTTTTGTCAACATCATGGCTGGTCCTGACCCATCAGTGCACTGACAACAACTGCCCGAAATAATAAGCCAAACGCTTACTCCACTACAAACTTACACTTACACTATAAATTCTGTTGTGCACAGAAAGGAGGCCATCGATAATAGTAGAATTACAAGTCTTGACGTTTTTAGACAATTAAATCGTTGTGCCTTATAAGCACAATAAGGTGTGCTACATCAAATGATTTCTAAGCTGGGACTTATTACAAATGCATTGGCACATGATGACGAAGTGACTGTAGGGAAGATTCAACAAAATAAATATGAGATCGTATATCAATATATATAAGCAGGACATAAACTACATCTTGAAAGTCACAGCGACATGTATAACAGGTTAGTTTATGTTTTCAACGAAGTCCTTTCACTGCCCTCATCTGCCGAGCTCCACTAAAATCAAGCTACTGGTCTTTCCGCGAAGGTAGCCGCTGAAAATCAATCAATCAATCAATCAATCAATCAATCAATCAATCAATCAATCAATCAATCAATCAATCAATCAATCAAGCCATCCATCCATCCATCCATCCATCCATCCATCCATCCATCGACTTTCTATCTGCAAATCCTATCCAGGTGTTATTGTCATCTACATACTTCCATACTTCACTTCGCTTAAACTCTAGTTCTCCAGCTAATTATGGCTCAAAACTGGTTTGTTAGGATCTCATCTCATCTCATCTCATCTCATCACCTGGAAGGTATCTGTCTAGTTGTGCACTATAACAAAATGAGAGCTGGTGCGTGTAAGACCACCAATGTTTGCTTAGTTAATAAACCTGTGGGTGACTCATGGACCGGAGGGTAGCCTGGTCCGTACAAAAAAGGAAATGTAGTTCTCACACAGGGAACGACACATGTACTGGGGGGTTAACCAACCTTCCCCGCCCAGGTGCCAATGACGACAGTATCATTAGGGAGACAGCATGATGTCAGCCAAGCACGGCTGCATCAGCAACAAGCGGTCGGTGAACTCGGGAACTCGGGAAACCCAAACATTGGAACTATAGCGCCTTTCAACAGATCAAGTTGGATACCCACATGATGCTGCCTGCGAGGGTGGGGGCATGTGAGGGGGTATAGATCACGTGATGTCGAGGGCGCTGCAAGAGGGAGAAATAAAAGGGGGAACTGGGAGTCTAAAGAGAAAAAGTAGGGAGGAAAACACAGACCAAAAAGAAGGGAGAAGCTTGCTCGGGCTTACGCCCAGCTCTTGGGGTTATGCTTGCTCGGCCGTCGGACTTAGAAAGTTTTGACCACAAAGGGCCAAGGCAGGATGTAGCAGGTTAGAAGACTGAGGAGCACAGTGGAAGGTGAGCCACAGGGCTGCTTTCTTCGTGCACCTCCACTGCAGCTGCACAACCGAGGGTCAGGCTGGGAGGAAGCAACGCCTTTAGCTGCCAGGAGCTAGAGAACAGTGGAAGGGCAGGCTCTCGTCTGAGTCACCAGTAGGAGCAGACAATAGAGAAAGAGAGTGAGAAAGAGAGAGAGAGAGAGAAGAACTCCAATTATAGCCACTAGACAAATTTAAAAGGAATAGGTTGCATGGTTAAGCACCACCTGCAACGGGATATTCTTGCTTAATAAAGTATGAGACGTGCACTCCTAGTTGGTCGTCTGTACGACTGAATGAGCTAGGGCGCATGAAAGGAAGGGATTGTGACGGAAGCGTTACATACACTAGGTCATTGGGTGCATTCCATGATATTAGCCGAAAGTGTGTCTAGGGGTAGAGTGTGTTGGGAATACACAGCCGACAGGTGCTGGCAAACTCCATTCGGCGGATCCTTGTTATTGGTCTCTCCTACACAGAACCTCCCCACTGCCCCTGTACAATGCTGGTAGGCATCTGAGCCACGTTTAGCATTTCAGTTCCCTTTTACTATGATGGTATTCTACTTTGGGATGTTGCTGGTGTTATTTTTTTTCTAGCTCATCACAGACTTCTTCTACTATATTATCATCATGTTCTGATGTTGGTAAATACACCTGGATGATGGGGACGTTCGTGGGTTTCGCAAAAACCCCGTGGGTGATGAGGCCGACATGCAGCTGATAATAAAGGTTCCTACGGATTTGTGGACAACGATTTCTTGATGCTAGTTTTTATTTATATTTACATTTTTATCTGCTCTAAATTATCAAATATCACAGCATCGATATAAGTATCGGCGGTGGGGACAAGGAGCCATATATAATGACTCTCAAGTACAAGTATTCTGGAAGCAGTTGACCAATAGGATTAAAAGAAAAATGGTTAAAAGACGAAATTGTATTGCGAACAACCGGGAGGTCCAGTGAGATACAAAGACAAATGGTTGAAATAAGAAATCGTACTGCGGACACACAGAAGGTCAATGTTCGTGAGTATTACCCATGTTTGGAATACCGAACTATTAATTCGTGCTTTTCTATGTATTATTGCTATTCCATTAATCAATGGACTATATTTTTATTTTAAAAAAAAACAGCAACCATTAAGAGTATGTTTGTTCTAAAACATAAAGGTACTAGCTTACATTCCGATGGAGGTTTGTTTAAAAAAAACATCAGGTCCCTTACGCAAGAAACCCGAATAGCTTACTTACTCCAGAATTGCCGCTATGACAGGAATAATTTCCATACATTTCCCGCGCACAAAAACCGAATAGCTTATTTTTCCAACGTTATTCGATAATAACACCCTTGTCAGAGACAGAGAAATATCCGCTATTCGGGAATAAATTTAGTGCCGTTTACATGCATACGAGCTAGAAATATTCTTAACTCACTGAAGGACATTAAGAATGAATAAAAGTTCTCTTATTGAAAAAATAAATAATGTTTAATTATATTTATCCCCTTACTAAAGAAAACAGATTATATAAGCGATGCCGCAATTTCATACTCACTGACAGCTTATGTTTGAATACTCACCAGTTGACAGCTTATGTTTGAATACTCACCAGCTCACTGACAGCTTATGTTTGAATACTCACCAGCTCACTGACAGCTTATGTTTGAATACTCACCAGCTCACTGACACCTTATGTTTGAATACTCACCAGCTCGCGGACACCTTATGTTTGAATACTCACCAGCTCGCTGAAACCTTATGTTTCAATACTCACCAGCTCACTGACAGCTTATGTTTGAATACTCACCAGCTCACTGACAGCTTATGTTTGAATACTCACCAGCTCGCTGACACCTTATGTTTCAATACTCACCAGCTCGCTGACACCTTATGTTTCAATACTCACCAGCTCGCTGACACCTTATGTTTGAATACTCACCAGCTCGCTGACACCTTATGTTTCAATACTCACCAGCTCGCTGACACCTTATGTTTGAATACTCACCAGCTCGCTGACACCTTATGTTTGAATACTCACCAGCTCGCTGACACCTTATGTTTGAATACTCACCAGCTCACTGACAGCTAATGTTTCAATACTCACCAGCTCGCTGACACCTTATGTTTCAATACTCACCAGCTCACTGACAGCTTATGTTTGAATACTCACCAGCTCGCTGACAGCTTATGTTTGAATACTCACCAGCTCACTGACACCTTATGTTTGAATACTCACCAGCTCGCTGACACCTTATGTTTGAATACTCACCAGCTCGCTGACACCTTATGTTTCAATACTCACCAGCTCACTGACAGCTTATGTTTGAATACTCACCAGCTCGCTGACAGCTTATGTTTGAATACTCACCAGCTAACTGCTGCATGACTGTTGCCCTGGCCACGGCTTCCAAATAGGTGGCCGTGTTTTCCTCCACCTGTTGCCGCAATGTTTCCGGCAGAGCGGCGCCCACTAGTATTGGCAGCAAGAGCTTCATTCTGCGGGCCATTCCGGCCGGAACTACTGTGAACTAAAACAATTAAACAACTTAGAAAAACAGCTCCTTCTGCAGTGACTCACGGAGTAGCTTTCCGAAAATTCCGACTGATATCTAACCATTTCTTTTACAATTCAAAGCAGTATACTTGGAATCTAAAAGGTATTTCGCTTCATCGCTACGCACTGGATTGTGTGCATACACACAGTGGGTACTCGCTATATGCTCCCTTTCTGCTTAACTTGGTTTAAGCTGCAGCTTGGTTATGTAAATGATGCTTGGTTTACCCACCCTGAATTTGAACGATCTAATGGGCTTCAGATCACTTTTATGATCAATACCGTGCTCAAATTGGGTATGTTAATAAACTGCAGATGTACTTACTGAATTTAATTCTAATTATGGAAGTGAGTTGGCGAATGAGGTGTGTTAAAAGAGTTTAAATCGTTTGTTTTATTTTATTTCTTGTCTTGTTTCTATTTTAAACATGTGTTTGATTAAATATGGTTATGTGTGTTTGCGCATGTGCAGGTGCATGCGTAAGATCCACCTATCGGAACTCACCGACAATTCGTAGCTGACGTCAATCACAGAGCATCCTGGAGGTCCCGTTGGAACCATCATGGGTGGCAATACTACCTGTGGGTTGCTAACACCCCACGTCATGGTTCCTCCAGGTGGAATGGGGCCGCACGTGACTTTACGAAACGTGGCAACCTTTTCTTGCACGTTACGAGATTCGTAGGAAGTGTGGAAGGTCCAATACTGAAGGAATACATGGTAGATTGGGGAAACTACAGTATCAACGTAACCCGGTTCAGCTTTAGCGTCAACTAAATACAACTATGTTTGGTCATATTACTGTATGAAACCAGTAACAGTGAAGTACTAGATGTTATTTATGCAATCTTAGCTGTAGTTAGACCAAACGTCTTATTAATCTATAGGACTCTACACATAATGTATTTGAAGATTACTCCTACATACACCTGATGTCATTCTAGCGGCTAGACACGTGAATAGTGTAAAGATAAGGGTATAGGTTTAACTATTGTACGTTTTCAGACAAGACACAGAGACAAAGCTTTGTGTGAGACACGAAGGGTGAAAGTTTAGCGTTCGGAACCTCTAGTGTTAAGGTTAGCATCGAAAATAGCTATCTTGTGTAGGCATGAGACTGAAAACGGGTTTTGTTGAGAGCAATAAATAAAGAAATAAACTTACACCAGGAAGGTACCAATGGCTGAGATGTTTATAAATTAGATCGGCCTGCCCCATCTGACTTTTTATTTGAAAAACCGCAACATGGACTGTTGTCATCTCAATTTTAGCCTTTTAATCCCCCACTCACCCAACATAGACACAAATTCAGAGAAAAGTCAGTAAGTGTTCTTCACTCTGTTTTTAGGCAGCCAGTCAAAATGCTTTTGTGATTCATATCGAGCTTCGGCAAAAGTTTGACAACGTGAATGAGATTAGCAAAGTTCATCATTGCTTAGCCCAGAGTAGGAAATATTGTGATATTTAAACATTACTATTTATATCATCCGCTTACCCTCTTCAGAGTGATGTAAGATGACGTGATAGGGCTTTTAGAGTTGTTGATGATAAGGGCGTTGAAGGGTATTGTCTCCCCTAGACAGACTCCAGCCCTGTCCAACCAGATCCTGACTGTGATGTCTCTATCGGCGCCACAACAGAACCAGTGAGAAGCGCCGTGTCGTTCTCGTTTAACCGGGTCCTGTAACCAGTCAGAACTTCCAAACACATTCCAGTTGCGCGATACGTGTTACTAATACTCAGTTACGGACCATGTCGTATAACACCCAATGGATGTCTTTCCTTCAGTTACTGTTCTCGTAATCGTTAGTATTACTATCTTTTATCATTAGCTTTTTGTTACAGATAGTGTTCACTCACTCTTGACGATGGTACTGCTTCAAGAGACAAGTATGGCGCAACAGTGATGTATAATTTAACAAGCGTAGTCTGTCTGCCGGCTTCAACCCTATTCAGTTCCAGCCAGAAGCTTGAGTACCCATTTCTTCCAAGGGGTGACCAAAAAGAAGGGGGTAAACCAGGCCGCAGAAAAAATCCGAAACCAAAAACCGAGGTGTTTTGTGGTACAGCGTTCCCTGCCGCAATCCTTTCTGTGTAAAAGAAACCCATAACATCCTTAAATAAAAAAAACTCAATTGTCAGTCACATTGCCAGTCTAATCGTCAGTCAGATTTGCCGGTTTCTTTGTTTCTCTGTTCGTCTTTTGGATGAGGTTACCCTTATGACATTTTAGTACTTGGAAATACAAAATGTGTGGATACAGAAGATCAATTGTTGTCTCTATCATCTATGTTCTCTAAGATTATTTTCCTTCCTTTCAGATGTTATGCTTTGCAGCTCACATAGTCCACATAGAGTTGTAAAATGTTTGTAGAAAGTTATCTTCAGCTTGAGAAATAAATCGGTCATGTTTCTTTTTTAAGTTTCATATCAAATTAAAAATTTACATGCATTCTAAAAATATTTACATCTATGTGTAAAACGTTCACAGTTTTTTGAAAGAAAACTCTTCCCAGACATTTCAAAACTACACTTACCCCGACAGCGCTGGAAAACCTGAATACATGATTGAAAAAGTCAAAAGACGTCTCGTTAACCTACCCAGACTTTGCACAGATTCCGCGGTGTCTATGTAAGTCTGTGTCCGATCCGATGTGATTTCTGTGTTACCCCTTTGAGTAACGAGTGACACTTTACACTGACCCATCAGCTTCAGCCGAAGACCTGTGATGACGCAGTCACTTGTGTTAATAAAAAAACCAAGGTAAAAGATTACAGCAGGAATTTCACACATTTAATGTACTGACCTGCTTACTGCTAAGGTGAGTCCTTCTCTCTTAGCTGAATACGTCCTTTGGTATTAAGGGCACCGCCCTTGATTGGTGCAGGTCCTACCTGAGCAGTCGTGAACAATCCATCGTTGTCGATGGAATGGTTTCATCTCCGCACTCGCTTGTCTACGGGGTCGCCCGGGGTTCAGTCCTTGGACCTGTATTGTTCACTCTATATGTTCAACCGCTGTCTGCCGTCCTAGCTGCATACGATTGTGACTAATATAAGTATGCTGATGACACCAAAATGGCTACCTGTTCCCCCGCCTGCACGGATTGCTACTGCCTTGTCTCACATTCAGTCCTGTATTGACGATGTGATGCACTGGATAAATACTAACAAATTAAAGCTTAACACAGACAAAACCGAGGTCATGTCAGTAGGTTCCACTACACATCTCAGCTCCCCCGACTGTGAGCTTGCTGACATCGGGGGAGAAACAATTCCGTTCAAATCTTCAGTCAAGTATCTCGGTGTGCACCTTGATCCGACACTTTCCGTGTAACCACATATCGGTTCTGTGTGTTTCTTGAGCTCCGGAGGATTTCTTGCATCCGTCCCTATCTGTCTGCTAAAGCTGTTGCTAGACTCATATCCTCCACTGTTACTTCTCGCCTGGACTACTGTAACTCTGTGCTTGTAGGTCTCCCTGCTGAACAGATCGCTCGACTTCAGCGGGTTCAAAACCACGCCGCGAGACTTGTCAAAGCGGGAGCACGTGACACCCCTGCTCCAAGAACTTCACTGGCTTCCAGTAAAGTTCCGCATTCAATACAAGACAGCTGTCCTCGTGTATCGTCACTTTGATGGTACGCTCCCACCGTATCTGTCGTCTGTTCTTTGCCACCTACCGCCCTGCTAGACAACTCAGGTCCTCCTCCGAAAAACTTCTTATAGCACCGAAAACCAATCTGAAAGCGTTCGGTCAGCGTTCTCTAAGTTCTGCCCCCCCCCCCCCAATGTCTGGAACTCGCTGCCGGCTAAACTCTGCGATGCTCCTTCTCTTGCTTCACTCAAAACACAGCTCAAAACCATCTTTCACCTCGATTTTCACTGATTGTACCGAGCTTTTGTGGTAACGCTGCTCTAGGGAGAGAGGAAGAGTGTGAGAGAGAAATAGTGAGAGAGAGAGTGAGAGAGATTTTGCGTGCGAGCGTGGTTGTTTTCTTGGTGGGTTTTATGTGGTTGCGTGTGGTGTCTGGATGTACTGTGTGATACTGTGGTTGTCTTCGTTGTTTTTGTAAAACGCATTGAGCTCTTCGGGGGAATAGCGCTCTAGAAGAATCCTTTATTATTATTA
>SMGT01010077.1:267634-368937 GCA_004794575.1 Lanistes nyassanus | reverse complement strand
CTGTCTTCATACATTGAAAAACTGGAACCACCGTCCAGAAATACGAACATAACGCTCGATAATGATCTAATGACCAATACCTTTTCTTCTTGTAAAAATACATAACCTTCAGAATTATAGGTTTAATAGTCATAATTACGCCTCCACTAACGGAAAAGCCCCATAATTTTCTGCTTTTCCCCACTGCATATTGGGTTCAGCACAGTTATTTCCCCAATCTGTTATATTTTATCCACGAAGCTGGTGCCACAAAAACGTTTCTTATGACTGTGGACGCCAAGTAAAAATGTCGGGTGTCATAATACAGATAATGTTTACATACACACTTTTAAAAAAGTATATATAAAAAATAATTAAATTATTAAAGGTAAAAATGATACCCTGCTTCCATGGTTACCATTTTTTTTGTTGTTGCAATCTTCCTCTGCATGTTCTTGGAAGAATGTTAAATAAAAATCGCGGAAATCTCTCTCTCTCTCTCACTCCCTCATGCGCGGAGGTGCACACACACACACACACCCTCACCCTCATGCACACACACACACATACACACCTATATTATTATGTACCTGTCAGATCTGGTGGGGAGGGTGACGTAATATGAAGCTCGCCCTTTATCATCTCGCCTGGATAGTAACGACCCCGAAGTCGATCCGCCGGCAGTGCGATATCATACTGTACTCCTCGACCAGACATTCTGAAGCCTGCTGACACGCACGCACGCACGCACGCACGCATGCACACACACAGTCGTAACGAATAAAATATGGGATTTTCGCTCGATTGCTCGCTCACTCACACGCACGCACGCACACACGCACGCACGCATGCACACACACAGTCGTAACGAATAAAATATGGGATTTTCGCTCGATTTCTTGCTCACTCGCACGCACGCACGCACGCACGCACGCACGCACGCACGCACGCACATACAACGTTTCTACAGGAAACCGAGTATTGCACGATAGGACTTGCCATATAACTTTACCAAATTCGAGATTACAGATAGCTGAATTGTTTCAAAAGGTTTCAAAGGATTACATCGCAACCAAATATTTTTAAAATTAATCTGACATTCCTGTAAAACTAACTGAGAAATAGCAAATAGACTTGATTTTTTCAATTCTTTTCGTTACAACTATATTTTAATGACCCCAGAAGCGCTTAAATATTCCGGTAAACTAGACTTGGTCCTTTTTTTCCCAAGACTTTAACCACAGTCACAAGCAGTATATAATCTACAAACTACTCGCTTAAGAAAGTTACATGACTTACGAACAGTAGTATTCTACTTTTGATCCAGCTGCTCTGTCCAATATCTGCCTAAGATCTGTAGCGTCTGTACTCTAAATGAAACATGTACCAGTCTTTTGTGAACTTGGGTGCTAGACAAGCCACAGTTATCAGTAAGCCGTGGTTTAGTACTTCGGAATGCGGCAGTTGTTCCTTGTACTTCTCTCTCTCTCTCTCTCTCTCTCTCTCTCTCTCTCTCTCTCTCTCTCTCTCTCTCTCTCTCAGGGCTCCTTGATTATCGACATGCCAATCATTTACAACCTGATATATCATGTCTTAGGTTCGTATCAACTGATCCTTCAGGCACCTGGTAGCAACCTGGTTTAAGTGATCTAGGGAATAACGACTAGAGATCAAGCTGACCTAACATGGGGTGAACACAATCTAAGCCAGCTTATACACAGAGTTGTCATACATAGCTCTGCACAGAAGGTAACAATGGCAGTGATAGTATTCGAGAACCCGAGTTGTATTCAAAACACAGTTTATATCAATAATATAGTAAGCTAAACTTGCCAAAGAGGGAGAGAGAGACTGAGAAGATTGATTTACGTTTCACCTAAAAACGTACACGTTGGTGTACTAGTTTTTAATCTGAGCTTAACTTTCAAAAATCTGTAGTTTGCTGCACACTTCCAGATGCTCAAAAATCCATAGTTCGCTACCATACAGCAAATGACTTCGATGCATCTACTGAATAAATCTATATATCAAAATCAAGTCCAGATTTCTACATTTCCTTATAGAAGAAAAATAGCTTTGTTCGCTAAAGTCTTTTGTACATTAACAGCTTTTGAAATCTATTGTTATAGCCGAAAGATGTGCCTAGGTATTTATAGTTCCATATGTATTCCCATGTTGTCGCGTTCAGAAAGAACTTTAAAAATGTTCTTAGTTGACCACACGGAAATATCTCGCGTTTTGTCTTGTCGGTATTTACATGCATAGAAAACCTTTGCCTTACATAACAATTTAGAGTATCATGTGCTCTCTGCATGTCCGCGCTTTTTTTTTTCAGATATAAGTACATGCCATCACCATAAAATTGTATGAAGAAATAAATGTCTTTCGACATTGAGAAGACTGCACTTCGCTGCTACTACCTGCATGAGGTTTGAGCTGTTGACAGACTGAATGATTTTTAACTCCCTGGACCCGACGTAGATAGTATACTATCTACGGCCTATCATACCCTTGAGTCTGCGCTGCTTGAAAACTTTCTACGGATTTAAAAATTTGCAGCGACGCATTTAACGGTGTAATGGAGGTAAACTTTGTATCATTGTAAAGCTCTATCGTCGCTTTTTTCCCCGGCACTGTCTAAATGAGTTTCGGAAACAGTTTCGGCTTGCCAAACGAGATTTAAGGGTAGCGGCTGGCCAGGACTGCTTCCGTTGTTCAAAATGTCTACACGTGGGAAGAGGACACTAAAAACACCTCAATATGTGAACAGTTTACAATTTAATATTTTTAACTAAAAGTAGTGTTTCCATTGTGATGTAGAAGAATAGATCTTTCTAAATATGTAAAATATATTACTGTGAGTGTGGTAGTTTTCAAGTAGTTTTTTTTAAAGTTTAAATCTGTGCGGCCTCTGGGGTTTCTACATAGGTCTTAGCCCTGCGGATCCAGACAGTTAAACCATTAAAATAAGATAATAAAAAGAGGACGGGTGAGATGTTTCCACCTTGACGGACTTCCATAATCAATGGATAAAAAGGAGCACTCATTGCATATTTTCAAATTATGCTTTAAATCTTCCCAGTAAAATACAACCAGCACTAATATTCTATCTTCTCAAGAATAACAAAGGAAAACTGACTGCCCCAGAGAGATAAACCTATGTTAACGAAAACGGAACAAAGTCTAGTTAAATTATAGGACAGACGAGACAGAACGCCGACAGTTTCGGGGCATTACACCTTCTTCTGGACAACACAAATACAAAGATAAAGACAAAGACAGGGTTAATCCTGGATGTGAAATGTGCAGATCTCACAAAGATGGTAAAGAACATCCACAGTAAAACTTGAGTCAGCGTGAGGGTGGTCCCCAAATATCTTTGATTATATCTTTGAGTTCAAAAGATGCATTTATCAGAGAACCAACACACACACAAACACACACAAACACACACAAACACACACAGCGCCTTGTTTGCTTTACGTTTCTACATACTGTTCACGGCATGTTCAGTCTCAGCACCAGTCATGCCTCCTGGAAGGGAGGAGAAGCAGCGGGATGCTTCAGTTTCTCCGTCGAATTTAACTCGGGGCTGTGTAGCGCGAAACTTCCTTCTTCATTTCAGTTTATGACCACCTGAACAATGTCTCCTCCTAGGGAGCGCAGAATCACGGCTCACCCAAGAAAAAAAAAGAGCATTGGAAAAACCGAAGGAAGATGCGAAAATCAAACACTGCATCTTTGGTCAACGCCCCAACGCATTAACCACTCGGCTACGCACCACGTCGGCAGGTTACGTTTCGAGTCGCGCAGCTTCTTATGGTTAAGGGTGGCCGATGCCTACGAAATCCGTCGATATCGTAATATTTAAAATTCCGTCCCGCCTTGCTCAAAGTTGTCTAGGGGAAACAACTGTGTCTAATCAGTAGCTTAGCCAGTTCTGGTTATAAGCAGTTTCCCTTCGATTATGACTCGTAGTTTTCACTGCGGAAAAACAAAGGTGATCCCATCAACCCTCGCGGCAATTACTCAACTGCGCAAAGATGGCGGGCGCTTCATCGAGCAGAGTTACCAAACGTTTGAAAACAACTGAAGTTGTTGATTTTTTTCCTTTGTGAGGAGGACACAATTGATTCATGTGGGGGAGAACTGTCCAGCAGCAATTAATCTAGTTTTTTATCGTCATCGGACAGCTCCGACAACGAAGAAGAGGTGGGTGACCCACGACCGGTCGAAGTTGCCTCTGGGAACCTGCGACCGGCCGAAAATTTGCAAGGGGCTGGTGATATCTGCACACCTATATGAAATACAGTTCTGGCCTGTGCAAGGCCTTGGAGGATTTTTCTCAAACACTACACTTCATCGCGTCGCCAGGGATGCAGGGGACTCTTTCTTTACCACCAGACGAAGAATGTACACCCCTGGATTTCTACAGGGTGTTCGTGACGAAGGACGTCTTGAAATCCTTCATGATCCTTTACACAAACTGTGTCCCCTTTTGGATCACCTCAGCCAAAAATTTCAGACAATATACATACCACATCAGCAAATTTCCATCGACGAGACCCTTTTCCCCAGGAGAGAAAAATCTGCCTTCAGAGTTTATATGAAGGACAAGCCTACCTAGTTGTCAGAAACCGGATAAACCAACAATTAAACTTTCTTCTCTTTAATTTAGCTTTTGATAGTGTGTGGTATGCCTGCATGCGTGTTCGTGTTCGAAATTTATTAGACGCCTCAATCAACTCAAAAGAAACACAAGCGTGGATCTATTTCCACCTTTTACTTCCAAACAATACGAAATTATTATAAATGAGTTCAACAAGACTTACGTTGATGAAATGTTTCCACACACACTAATTAGATACACAGTCACGCAATCCAAAAGGTATGGGAAGAGTGGGTATATTGTACCAGGCGATTAATTGGACCACCACGGTCTTACAGAAACTAAAGGCGGACATATCCAGGTCTATTTTCTGTCAAAATTGTATGGAGGAAAGACTTCGAGAAACCTAAACATTGCTCTAGCTGTCTGTCAACAGTTCATGAGTGAAGATGCACGTGATGCTGTTTACAAGGGGAGAGGCACGTGAGGAGGATAGACCATGTGATGTAGAGGGCGCTGGAGTAGGGAAAAATAAAAAGGGGGACTTGAGAGAGGAGAGGGAATCCAAATCAGATTAGATCAAGAGAGAGAAGGATACAGACGGAAGAGGCTTGCTCGAGCCTGCGCCCAGCCGGAAGGCTTATGCGCGCCTGACTTGGCTAGTGGACATGTGTGTCGAATCGCCCGAACAGAAGGAAACGCTGCGGGCTCGGATTGAGGCTGGCCGGTGGAAGGAGGTGCTGCTTGACGTATTCCTGGTGGTGTCCAGAAAGTACCAGTACCCGGCATACGACTCTCGAGGCGACATTCGAGTTTTGACGTACAGAAGAGACAAGGGCCAGAAGGAAGCCACTAGATTCTCATAATCAAGATTTGGTTTAGCGTTTAGTAGTAGCGTTCAGTTGAACGGCCGTGCCATCGCCTTATATAATTTTAGTAATAAACTTTGGTGTAAGTCAATCTGCTGTCGGGGAGTGCTGTCGTGCGAGTGCGTTCGTTGGAACTGTTACACAAAATCTACGAACTGTGTTTGCTTTGCACTGCATAGCATTTCTTCACTTCAAGAATGACAGATTTTCAAGTACACATTTGTTTTGTCTTCACATTGCATAGCATTTCTTCGCGTGTGGATACTATTTCATCAAGTCTGGCCAGTGGCCTGCTTAAAACATTCTTACCAGCTGCCTGTTTGTGGACATTTCTCACCTGTATACACTGTACTCTGAGCAGAATTTTCAAAAAGCTGCATTTTGCTGCACATTTCCAGATGTTCAAAAGCCCATAGTTCGCTACCATACAGCAAATGGGTTGAATACATCTATTAAATAAATATATTTCTATTCACAAACAGCAACTCCAGATTTCTGCATTTTCTTAAAGCTGAAAACATCACTTTTTGTTAAAGTGTTCTTTATATTGATGGCTTTTAAAATCTATTGTTGAAAGATGTGCCGAGTTTAGGAGTTTCAGGCTATTGACAGACTGTGACAGGAAGGACTTAAAATTATTTAAAAACAATGAAAAAAGTATGGGTGAGAAGTGGATAAAGTGGTGTACTCACTGCATATTTTATGTATGCTTTAAAGCTTTCTAGTCAAACACACCAAGCACTAATATTCTACTTCTTTGGATCATATTTTCATTACTACACCATAGGGTCAACACCAAATGTTTGTATGGACAACAGACAGTAAGCAGCATAGTTCTGAGATAATTCCTTCTGTGACGATACAGTAAAAAGTGCGGATGATAGTCGCAGAAAACCTTATGTACCGTTCGTATCAAAACAGTAAGAAGGCAAACTAAATTACCATTTCTCCCTGCAATGGGGTGGGGGGGGGTGCGGGGATGTGTGATGTGATATTATGGAAGGACATGTAATGTGATGTTTTGACAGTTGGATGTGTGATGTGATATTTTGATATGAGGGTTGATATACATTGACAGAAATTTTAGGATGTTTTGCATAAATCATACCCAACACATATATCCATTCCTATTTGATTGATGGAAAACTAATAAAAATAAAAATAAAAAAGCGAACTTGGAGGTCTAGTTTCCAATGGATTGTTCTCAAGTGAGATTGTACATCAAGACGTTCCCTAAGGCTAAAACATTAGCCAAGCTGCACAACGTATTGCACTCAGAATGGCATGCTGTCTTGAACTTAGTCCAGTCACACGCCAAATGGATCTGATCTTCCCACCATGGAGTCCGAATTACGCCAGAATGCAGTGGTCGAGGAATGCACCCCAGTGAAGCAGGGTGTAATAAAAACGGACAGGAAAAAATCAACATTAAAATTGTTTCTTTGCAAACGTTGATTCCACATCTTGGCGTGCTCTAAGCACTACTGTCCGCTCTTTGTGCTGCTGCACTACCAGTTCTGGTATTTCCTGCAAATACGCGACATATTGTGAGGTTAGTAAACGAATAAAATTCAAGTCCGTTCGGTTCCCCCCTCCCGTTTTTTTGTTTTGCCTTATATGGGTCAACTGACTGCTTAACTCTATTTATATACATAATAAGATATACAATGTAAACTATTCTGATTGGATAACTGACAGAACTGTGGCTTTGAATAACTCGAATGAAAACAACTGTAAACTGGACTGAATATTTTTTTTACAGACACTATTCCCTAAAATACTGGTAGAAGCTTATCAGATGGAAATTATCAATCTCAGAAGTCTTTGATGCCTGCTGTTAGAAATTTTATTACGACTGCTTTCCTACGACTTCGATCGTCGAGAGAATGGATCATTTCAGGAAAAATCTTTGTTCTGCCTCGCAATTCTGGCACCATTGCTGCTGGAACACTACTTACGCAATAGTTCGAACACAACACTGAGTCTGGCCAATTCTCCAACAATAGCTGTGTTCCTTTCCACGTCCGCCCGCATGTCTTGCGGCAAATCACTGCCCACAATTATGGGCAACCGGAGGGTCATGTTTCGGGCCATTCCTTGAGGGACGATGGTAAACTGAACATGGGAAAAATATGCTAAAACAGTATTTCGGTGAGAACAACAGATTTTCTGAAAGAAGTAAAAGGACCAAAACAGATAGGCTGTTGGTTTTGTACTTTTACTTTAATCAGACCACCTCATTTGTTGTTCTCATTGTTCTTCACCTCAAGAAGCAGTCGTTTTTTCCTACTAACAGTGTTTCGGTTTAGGTGCTGTCACTTTTATACAGAGAACATTTACAGAAAGTAGTGTATAATAATGTGCATTTTTAAAGCAATACTTGATTACTATATGTATGAGTGTGACTTTCTCGTTGTACATGCTAGCACATCCTACACCGCGTGCTGTTGATGCTGTTGTGACGTGTCCCCCGGTGCAGCATAGAAAAATTTGACTTGGTCAGCGTGTATGACCTTAGTGCGATAACTGAAGAGAACTCACTCTCAGCTCATACGACACGTTCATGATGGTGCATCCTGGAGGGCCCGTGGGAATCAGATCATAAGGCAAAACCAGAGGTTGGTCATTTTCACTCCATGTCATGGTGCCTCCCGGGGGAATGGGACCACGTGACACCTTTCGGAATGATTTGACCCTCTCTGATTTCTTTGTCGTCTCGCCTATGGAGTGCCACACCCATCGCTGCAGACCAGTCCAGAAGTTAATAAACCTTATCTTTAAAGAAATCATTTTCTACTTTATTAAATAAAAAGGGGTATCTGCATGCATCATTTAGGTCTGCTGATCCTCAACTGAAAGCAAACGCAAATGTAGTGGGAGATAAACCATGAGATGTTGTATACAATAGTGGCGATAAATCGGAGGAAATGAAAGGAAAGAAAAGCAGAAGAGGTACTGCTTAGTCAAGTTACTAAGTGTGATGACAGGAAAGTTGAGCTTTTCATTGTCCGAACTTTCGCATTTAAACTCAGTGAAACGAGTTTCTCCTTTCGTAAATTCACGTTTCGCCAGGACATTAAGGAATAGACAGTTTCGTAGGCGGATTAAGCACATCTTGCCACCAAGAATGGCTGCTTATTTCGTATCGATTGCTTACAATATTTTGATGTTTTGTTGTTTTCTATGTGCTATATACCCATGGACTTCTGCTATCAAAAGCTCTTGAGAATGTATAATAAGTCTGGCACACCTACCCTGCTCAAAGTGACGTGACACGACTTGACAGCGTCATCAGAATTATTAATGACTTGGGCAAGGAAGGGGATTCTCTGTCCTGTCAGTACCCCAGCTTTCGTCAGCAGGATGCGGCCGGTGATGTTTCTATCGGTGCCCCAGCAGAGGTAATGGTGGGTATTCAACATCTCGTCTTTGGCTGGCAGCTGTCACAGAACAACGCACGATATTTTACTGTATGTTTTAAAACCAACGTGACTATCCACACACAGACAGACAGTCATTCTATTCACACCTCCATCAGCCATTAGGTTTAGACGCACCACAAATGTTACTGTAAACCTTCCTATTCAGCAAACTATTATGTTTACCAAAGTGGGGTTTCCCCCAAACAGCTGGGTTTAAGTTACTGCAAGATTTTAAATTTGAAAATTAAAGCAGTTAACCCACCCATCCACATGACCATACTTCCAAACACACCTTCTCCTCTTCGTGAGATACAGCCCTTCAAATGAGAAGTTTCTCACCAAGGAGCAAACAAAGATCAAAATTTACAGTGTTGTTTAGGAGCCTGTCTTGGAACACATCCCAGATATCCTGGTGAGACAGAGCACAGGCACCCTCAAATGGGATAGACCTACTCAATAGAAAGCTAAAACGGAATAGACCTACCTACTTAATATATAAGCTATAAGCTTTCGCTTCCCCAACTGACAGAGTAGGCTTTAATTTCTGAACCGGACAGACAACATATTTTTCTCCCTCTGACTTGTGCTATGAATGTGCTCTTTCTTTCTTTCCTTCTTTCCTTCCTTC
Source organism: Lanistes nyassanus (assembly GCA_004794575.1). NCBI lineage: Eukaryota > Metazoa > Mollusca > Gastropoda > Architaenioglossa > Ampullariidae > Lanistes > Lanistes nyassanus. The sequence goes on along the minus strand of SMGT01010077.1, from coordinate 359,430 downwards.
CTTCCTTTCTTTCTTCCTTCCTTCTTTCTTTCTTTCTTTCTTTCTTTCTTTCTTTCTTTTTCTTTCTTTCTTTCTTCCTTTCTTTCTTTCTTTCTTTCTTTCTGTCTTTCTTTCCTTCGTTCCTTCCTTCCTGCCTTTCTTTCTTTCTTTCTTTCTTTCTTTCTTTCTTTCTTTCTTTCTTTCTTTTTTTTCACTCACTCACAAACTGATATAACACTGTTTTTTGGTAATCTGCTGATCCATTCAGCTATGATGTGGAAAATGTGTTACTCTGTGATAAACTTCCAGAGACAGAACACACTCACCACAGCCAACGCATTCCTGTCCAAAGGGGCAAATGGGGCGACAGAGATGGATCTGCGGATAAGAGTCTCCGTGTGAAATGTTTCGACTCGAATCAGTTCCAGTCGGTACTTTATGCGCCCCCACTTTCCTCGTGGACTTGCGAATGACGGGGGCAAGCCGAGGGGCAAAAGGATTTCAATTTTGTACACACTCATATCTTGTGGCAGCACTAGTCCTTCAGCCTCTGGAAGTACTCCTGTCACAATAATCATCATCATTAAGATTCTTTTACAAACTCAAACACGGAATGCATATTATACGTATAGTGTACATACACTACCGAAGTTATGTGAGAGATGGAGCAGACAGGAGTTGAGGACAAGAAGGATGTTGAAAGAAGCGAAAAGAAGAGAGACAGAGAAAAAAGAAACTGTTGAGAAAGAAGGCTGTCAAAGGGCAAGCTTATAAATCTTTTATCCTTCTATTCCATAAAGCGCTCGTCCTGTGGGCAAACCGTATTTCTAAAATTAAACTAAAATGTTTTCAGGACATACTCAATTAGCACAATTCGCTGAAAATCATACTAATGACCATAATGACTAGGTATGACTCAGTTTTTAAATGAATGACAAAACTCGTTTGATCCCATGGGGGTGTTTGAAGTCAGACTTGTTGTGGGGGAAGAGTATGCTATTTTGCGGTATTTTTTGTTAGTAGCTTCACAGTTACATTAAATTTACAACATAATACAACAGCTCCATGCAAACATTCCTTCATACATTGTGCACTAATTTTAGTGCGGTGCAGTCATGTCATAGGCCATGAAGTGTCGAATCTCTTAAAGGGACCAACAAATATATATATAATAGTTCAGTACATGGCAATGTGAGGCCGGTACTGCTGACAGTGCGTAAGATTAGAACAAGACAGTTCTACAGTCGCGTCACACACTTCGCAAGTCCACGACCTGGAGCACTTTCTTGATGTACAGCTCCCTGGTTTTCAGGAACCTCCATGGCCCCGAGAATCGCCTCAGCACCACTTTGCCTTGACCCCTTAGTTGCAGCTTCAGACCTGTGAACATACACCAGCCTGTCACTGTAGCTACATGTAAACACCTGTCAACATACACCAACCTGTCACTGTAGCTAGATGAAAACACCTGTAAACATACACCAGCTCGTCACTGTAGCTATATGTAAACACCTGTCAACATACACCAACCTGTCACTGTAGCTATATGTAAACACCTTTCAACATACATCAACCTGTCACCGTGCTTTCATATCAAAACCATAACAAGAGACAAAACGGGGACGCATTGACTGTGGAGACATACACTTGTCCGCATATGTGGGTGTGTGTGTGGGCGCGCACACCAGGATATGTGCATGCCCCCGTACATTGTGAAGGATAATCCGTAGCGTACATGTGTGAGGCTTGACCCCAGTGGAAACAGACTACATCAACCTGATGAAACGTTATTCTTTTTTGACTTTAATTATGTATCATGTACGAAGAGAAAATACTATGCTGTTTCATCATTATCGTGTTAAGATAACGTAAAAAACAGTTCACCAGATTCGTATTTGACAGGGATTTTTCATCCAGATCGTGTAGGTGTCTGTATATGATTATGGTGCAAAAATAGTAATGTTTTATGCACATGTAAATAGTCTATATTCATCGCGATCAAGCCTCACATACGTGTTTCTAAGAACTTTTCTCAAGAACATTTTCATCCTGGTTCAGGGAACTGAGGATCCTTTTTCCACTGATGATAAAAAAACCCAGACAGCTGATTACTTACCTGGATAGGGTGAGACCTTTACACCTGGGAGCGGCGTGTAGACACTACTCCGTGTAGGGTACTCTTCTGAATTGGAAAAACGCACTTCTAGTTCAATAACCCCCTAGCTAATACGTGATATATACGGAACGACCAAATAAATCGTTTTTCTGTATACGTTTTAAGCAGTGGACAACTATTATCTTCCTTCTCGCAAAGACCGGTTACTTACGTGGTAGTATCCTTGGAAACACTATGGGATCCAGTGACTGAATGCGCAGTTCACCTTTTATTATCTCCCCTGGGAAGTACACACCATGGGCTTTCTGTGGTGGCATCACAAGCCAATATCGGGCTGGATCAAACATTTTGTCTTGTCCTGTTTGTTGACGTAAACACACGAACGCACGATCCCGTACGCACACACAGACGAGCAAAAGCACTCTGAGATACATTTCAAAGAGATCACAGAGAGAGAGAGAGAGAGAGAGAGAGAGAGAGAGAGAGATTTGGGGGTGTTTCTGTTAGCGTACACCAAATATTTTTCTGTGTTACATTGTGCCCTGATTATTTTGCTATCCTTTCAAAGCTACACCTAATATTCCTCGCTGAGCTGATAGCGCTCCCTACCACTTATCAGCCACCCAAGTCAAATGTAAACAACGGAAAATACTACCTCGAACCTTCATCGAAGCGAAAGTGATATAGTTTCTTCATATTTTGATCACAGTTTCTTACAGTCTCATTTAAAAAGAGACGTTGTGAAGAGTTTCTCAGTCGAAACAGACTAAGGACTTCCGTACAATGATCAGCTCTACCCACTGTTTCTTTCAACTCGGTTGCGTCGGAGACCAGCACAGAGTAAATGTCACTGATTTGTCCAACACGTATCTCGAGATTTATACTTTCCTTTCCCATTCGCCTCTCAGCTATGCATGCTGTCTTATGAAAAAATCAAATTGACGTATTGGCAATATTCTCTTGATTTTAAGTAATAAACATAGTATACTTACAATTGCTATCCAGGCGTGTACAAGGAAATTGCTACCCAGGCGTGTACACAGAAATCACTATCCAGGCGTGTACACAGAAACTGGACAAGGAAGTGCAGTCGTTATGAAGGCAACCCAAAACGGTAACAAGGCCTTTCCTAACACATGTAACCCGGTAAAGCATGCAGGCCGGATCGCGACGTTCTTCTCACCCGAAGCTTGTTCCTGACCTACATAAGCCCTGCACGCGAGATAACACGTGTTGCAGTTTTAAATGCTTGCCTTTCTATTTAATCTGTCAAGGAGTGTTAAAGTACAACTCTGAAACGGTGGCCCCCATTCTTAGCTTGCAACTATGCCCAGGGCCGTTGGCATTGGGGGTAAGGGGAGGGGTTACCGAGTGAAGGTGCCCCAAGGCTGCAGGGGCCCGGAAGGGGGACTTATTGTGGCTCCCCCACTGCCCCCCCCCCCAAACAAATGTTTTTAAAAAATAAAATGAGGCTTTTTTATTCAAAACCTCATCTGTTAAAACTGAATTCGTTAGCATTATCACATACTCCCTCTCGGCCCTCCAAGTCAAATGTAATTTTAATAGCTAAACTCTAAACATAATGCATATTGTTGCAAGGTCTGCCGCATTTATGGAGCTATATACAGCCTACTTCAAGCAGACTTGCTTCGTATTATAATGTCAGAGGTATGTTAAACGCCACACCTGAAGTTTATACAATAGGAATGCGCCGACTGAAAAAACGCTGTCGCCATATCGTCTGCAGACTATGCGAATCCGGATCGGCTGCTACGCAATTGTTTGCTAGGGCCATCGAGAGGCGCGAGTGCATGCTGACAGGGAAACAACCCAAACAACATATGTTGTTATCGAAAAGATTTGATTGACAGTAGCTGATAACAGCTGGGATTTATGTCCGTTCGTAAAATTGCAGCATATGTTCAGTAAGAGCGTGTGATGCCTTTCCGCTTGTTGTTTTTGCTCTGGTCGGAAATACTGCATATCTGCTGCGAATCATTCTCCCTTTTTGTTATTTACAAGAACTCTTTTATTTGAGCTTTCTTTGCTTGTTCTCCGTATCGATTGGGCCTTCTTAGTTCCATGTTCGTGGTAACAAAACGACAATACCAAAGGTGCTTAAAGAAACACAACGAGATCTCTGCATGTGCAGGCTGAGAACACTGGATCTCTCAATTCAAAACACAGGGCATGCAGCTAACCTGTCATACACGCCGCCTAGTCCTGGGTGTGAAATGTGCAGCTCTCACAATGATGGTCGAGAACATCGAAAGTACAATTTGAGGCACTGTGAGCGTGGTTCCTTACTAATATCGGCGATTACTGATTTCCAGCGACGAGTTTATCCGAGATCCCCCAGCATGCAGGAGTTTCGCGCATGTACCGGAAGGATATGGCGACAGATAAACTGGTGGCTGAAATTGTTAATAACTCTTTAAAACGCTCGGTGGGCTTCTCCTAGTTCGAAAATTTTGCGATTTTGTTTCTTCTCTTGAATAACACAGAGAAAAAACAATTGGACAACACAGTAACAAGCAGCCCGTCTTTCCTTACACACGTGTAACCCGGTGATGCGTTGCGCTTCTATACTCCTATCGTTTTTCTCTCCATGATTTGGTTTTTTTTCTTTGTTGGCAAAATAGATTCATATAAGTGTGCCCATTCTGATTTAGTATTCCCCCAGCACACACACGCGCACACACAGGCTCTAACACACACGCTCTCGCAAGGGCGCCCGCACACTCACACACACGTTCGAGATCATACACACGCAGGCACGCACACACGTTCATCCCACATCAAACAAGCAGAACAAGTACTACTCAATTGTCATCTTTTATAGGCACTTTTAGAAATATTAACATTTTTGAAAACCTCGGTATATTTTATTCCAGTGCCAGATTCGCAACAACAAAAACTAAATTAAACGAAGCAAGAAACGGTGTGAGAAGCCAGAATCACGTACGCGTGCGTGCTCTAATCTCACTCATTACACGTTCACGAACACACGCACAGCCAAACGCACACATACCCGTACACGCAGGCACTCACACGAATGCACGGAAGAATGTAGATGTTCTTCAACAGCCACTAAAACTAAAATAAAACCACTTTGGCTGAGAAGTTGTCTCTATGCGGAAGCACAAGAATAGGAAATGGAAGCAGCTATCAGTTGTAGTCTAAACTCGCTCCAAGAAGGAAACAGCTGTCGTGTAAAGCTTGATCTCAAGACGCTTCAGATGTGACGCGGGGTCGCCTCACCCTTCCATCTTCTTCATGCCCCCCTCCCCATCTGTGACGACCTGCGATTCCTACACTATTCCTCGTTCTCCAGGTCCAGGACATGAGCAGCCCTAGACCATAGGTGGGCAGGTGTGTCCTAGGCCAAATGCCTGGCTGCAGGTCACAGCTTCCATTGCGCTAACAGTCTGTCACAATCGCAGGACTCCACTCGCCACTGCAGCGATGACGAGTGTATTCAGCTCCACTTCCGCCCGCACTTCTTGGGGCAGAGCGCTACCCACGATTATGGGAAGCCGAAGATGCATGTTTTCGACCAGCCCTTTGGGGACGACAGTAAACTGAAATGCCGAAGGCGATACATAGGGAAAGAAATAAATTTTATTGCGTATAATGCGAGTTCGAAATTTTCTGATATATTGATGACATATTACTGATATACCTATGTGCCTCTCTGTTATCTATCTCTCGTGCGCTCTAATACAAAGAACGTATGTTTATAATAACGGCCATCTTAATATCCAATGGCTTACCTATAGATGTCAAAAATGGAGAAAGACAGACGGACAGACAGACGGACGGACAGACAGGATTCGACCGATGAGGGGGAATGACAAGCATGAGTTAGATACAGACAGCAGAATTGTACAGGATGAAGACACTGAACGGAACTCACGCGTAGTTCGTAGGTCACACTCATGATGGTGCATCCCGGAGGCCCGGTTGGTGCAAGATCCTCCGGCAACACCAGAGGTTGATCATCCTCACCCCACGTCATACTGCCTCCGGGTGGAATCGCCCCCCTTGACACTTTCCTGAAAGATGGGACCCTGTATGTTCCCTTTCTTTCTTGACCTATGGACCGCCATACCCAATGCTGAAAGACAGAAAAGTGGTGCGTTGCTGATCGTTAACACCAGGTCAGGGGCGAAGGCCAACATCTGACGACCAGAGAAGGGTCGATGGATGGTGATGAAAGATGGACTTGGGAGAAGAGGAAAGAGAAGTAAACGAGGATACACTGAGAACATCCCCGACGGCCAGTCATGTCAACCGCCGCCACAGGCAGAACATCTACATGCGTCGTATAATGGATCCGAATCAACGACCCTGTACATCAGTTACAAACACACGTGACCCCCACAGCCCCCCCCCAACCCAATCTATTATTACAGCTACATGCTCCGCTCCGTCCAGTGAAGTCTAATATGGAGGACTGACATGCGTTAAAAGAACTGTATGAAAGTTAAGTGTTTCAGTTGTCCCACTTCTGCCACCTTTACATCGATGAGGGAATCAAAACCGCTTTGATATGGTCGTCCTAAAAGTGGAGCGAACAGTGACAACTCCATCGTGACACCCGCAACGCGCATGACAAGACCAAACTGCTCACGCTAGTAGAGTCCGCACGCTAACTCACGCTAGTAGAGAACTCACGCTAGTAGAGTCCGCACGCTAACTTACGCTAGTAGAGTACGCACGCTGATCAATGTGACGTAGGAAGACTTGATGAAGCCGTCAGAGTTGTTGATTATCTGGGCGTGGAAGGGAATTCTCTCCCCTGTTAAGACCCCGGTCTTGGTCAGCAAGACTTTGACGGCAATATTTCTGTCAGTTCCGCAGCACAGGTAGTGGCGAGCACCGCTCAGCTCTTCTCTGGCTGGTTCCTAGAACAAACCAAAAAGAAGGGTAGAAAGAAAGAAAGAAAGAAAGAAAGAAAGAAAGAAAGAAAGAAAGAAAGAAAGAAAGAAAGAAAATACATATGCTTCTTACTGCAAGACGGATACATGGGAAAACATATGAATAGATGACTGGATGCACGAATGGATGGATGATCTGTTTATGATCCTATTTTTAGTTCAGCTGCTTTACAGCTTTTGCGGATTCAGTTTTGTTGACCAACGAACTATTTCTGTTACTAGGTGCAGGTTAAACTCACTCTAGCAGAGGGATTTCTTTCAAGACACGAGTAAGGCCCCACATAAATATCTTTCCGGAGAAGCTCCTTCGCATTCTGCCCATGAGTTTTAATGAGCTCAATATGGTATTTAATTTGTCCGCCGCTGCCAAGAGGAGTCCGAAGACTAGGCGGTAATCCAGGAGGCAAAAGGAATTTGAACTCAAACACTCTGGTCTCTTGTGTTGCTTCGTTAGGGTCCACAACTCTTTCTGCACAAATAGATCCAAACGCAACCTTGGAAACTAAGCCACGCAACAACCAATAAGTGTGCTTTTGTTGCTTATCATCAATTTTCTCTAATATCTTTGAACCCCTTTAAAGAGACTTTAACCTTGCATACCAAAATCTGCGAGTTTTCTTAAAATAGCCATAGATGGAAAATTGCGTTTATACAAATAGGACTCAGCATTTACACGAAATATATGCGCATTTGGTCCTTTCTGCGTAAAACGGACATTTTCGTATGCTGCGATACATAAGCAAACAATACTATCGTAACCCATAAAATAAAAAATTTACATACCCACTCTCAACACCCTCCACCCTACCATTTTCATAAGACGACAATACAATGTTCTCATTTTCTAAGTCTTGGTACACTGCACAAATGTTTTATTATATTATTATTATTATTATAAGCATCGCAAATTGCGCGCAGTGCTCTGCTGACAGAGAGATGTTACTCTAGAACTCTGTTTTACAAGTCTTCGAGAGAAAGCCATGAACTGGATGCAGGTGTTACTCACTTAGGCTATGGACAGACAGGCAACTCTCCAGGTAGACTTCAGTCTGTGTCAGGATTGTAATCTTCCTGGAGCCGGAGTTTCGATGAAGCACTACATTGGCCTTGCCACTCAGCAGCAGTAGCAGATCTGTCAAAACACGCCAACACTATCATAATCACCCCCTACCAGGACCGCCACCATCACCATCAACGCCGCCAAAATGTGTCTTGCAGCAGTCGACTCAAGGAGCAGGACCAATAGCAATATAGCTGCAGGGAGGGTTTTTTTCACTGGCACTGTATTATGAGGTGGCATAATATGGCTAAACTGAGTTACTGAAACCGATTGTTCCCATTTAGTAAACCGTCTGCACGGATTTTATGTGATTTCGTAGGTCGGTGAATTACCCCACTCCCCTCCTACAGGAGATGTTGAACAGACGGTTTTAACAAATTATTTACATTTTAATTCCGACAAATTAGTTTTTTAACGTTGCTTTTCCTTTTCTCGTCAAACCGTGTAACGCTGGCATAACAGGGTTATGTGAACATGTTTCCTTGACACGCCCGTGGATTTCTTTCCATCATTGTGACGTCAGAATGACAAATCCGGATCGGAATAGTGGAGCCTGATGATGTCGTAATGTGTACAAAACAACTTGATGGGTGCGCCAGGTCCTCCCCCCCTCCCACTTTCCTTCCTCCAGACAAAAGTCAGAGGCACAGTAAACACTGTAAACGACGGCATTTATCTTGACTGAACAAACTAGGAACGTATGAAACGTCTTAATTGCGTCCCTCCTTCGTCTCTCCTCCTCACTTACTCCTTTGTGCCCTTTCCGTGTTGCTGTCTTTCTTTCTCTCTCTTTTCGTTCTATCTGCCATCGCGCACTATTTCTTTCTAGTTTTAGCCCTCTTTCCTTCTTTTTATTCTTTCTTTTCAGTCTTTCTTGTACTCCATTTTTCACACATACACTGACACGACGGGCTATAAATGTTGCGAGACGCGACGCGACAATATACACATCATTTACAAATTAAAACTGAAAAAAGGCGTTATTTACTTGATACTGGGGAGAGTGCCCGAATTCGTAGTTGTCCCTTGATTATCTCCCCTGGGAAGAATACTGCTTGAGGTCGGTCTGGCAGGACAATCTGGTATCTAGCGTCACGACCGAACATTTTTTCCTCACTGAGAACGAAAACACGCACACATGCACGTATGCGTACACAAAGTTTCGTACCCATATATGAGCCAGGCAAGCATACCAACGAAGCACGCACATACACCCACAAAGATTACTCACACTTTTCAAGAGGACCTATATTTTTCTGTCCTTTTCAAACAAATCGATTTACACCGTCGAATGATAAAAGCTCCCCTGGTAGCTTTGTTGTTAAGTCCTTCATTCGAGCTCGCAGTTCAGATTTGCAAGACAAACGTTCTTCCTCCATCGATCTCTCGCCCACCTTCTCCGTCCGCTGTCTGAGCGCATTAACTTTTCTCACTCAGTCGCCCCTTGTTTCTACACCCATCTCTCTCTCTCTCTCTCTGGGCACGAAGAACAGACCAATCCTACTAGTATTTCCTGCTAGCTTTGTTAAATTATTATCTTTCTTTCCTGTCGTTATTGTATTGTACGTACATGAATAAACTAATCTTTCATCATAGTTTGCTTACCTTAAAAGTTTTCCACCTTCGCTTGTCCGAACGTCTCTATGCGCCGCTGGGGGCGCGAACAAGGAAATGAAGGAAAGTGATAACAACTGTTATTTATAATAGCCGAGAACGATGTTGGCCCATGCCGCACCCTACCCATAAAAATGATATCCGTGTGCGCGTTCCAGGTACACGCGATGTGCACTGTCCTGTTCTGAGTTTGCGTCTGTCAAAGCACTAGACCATAGACTTTGTCGTTTGATGTTTTTTTTTTCCGAAACATGCGGAGAAGTGATCGTCGACCATGTCTCGTTTTATTCACACGAAGCCAACACTGAACAAGTGATGTGCCTTGCCATGGCTTGTCGGGTGTCCTAGAATAAGTGACCTTGAGATCAACCTAGTCGTGCCCTTATCTGCATGCAGTTGCATAATTTTTAGGGATTTTCAAAAGAAAAATAATTATAACAATCATAAACAACACAGATTTCATTAGCATATTTAAAATAACAATTTAAAAAATAAGACTGCTCTTAATTTCTAGCTTCGCTGTCTCCTGAAAGTACAACCGATGTGTCAAAACTTTCATTCGAAGTCTATCAAGAGTCAATCGATCAGTGGCACTAACCAATTGCCAACTGTATTAGGGTCTTTCGCGATGCGTATCACGTGGTACACAAAAAGAGGGGCGTGGTTCAGCTGGAGGTCAACCTGACGGCAGTGCTTTACTGCACGTATATCGTCTTCGTGCAGCATGTCTAAATTATCGTCCAATTTCCGCCCATCTGGTGCGGATTCTTCGTCAAAATTGTATTCGTAAAGTCTTGATGAGATCGCTCAATCGAGATATCAAGACAAAACTGCATTAATCGGTGGGAACGACCCTTTTTTTACGAGCTTCCCAACAATCGTTACAATGCATTCTCCTCCGACTCTAAAAACCTTTTGAAGATGTAGTGGGATATCTTGTCTATGTAACGAGCGCATACACGATGGGTGATTCAAAGCCATGAAGTCACTACATGGGCATAATCAGATGACTTCTGGCTGGGTCCATGATTTAAAGGTACATGCTCCAGCGAACTCACCCAAAGTTTTGGTGAAAGCAAAGGTAAACAACACATCCTTTCACAAGTTTAGGATTGCAGTCATTATGATAATGATTATATCAAAATTATCAAATTTTTTCACTATTTGGATATAATATGCAGTGATGCCATTCACTTAAAGATTTCTGCAGCTATGTGCAACTGTTGAAAGCTATTGCAGAGATCTGAATACTGCAGAGGTGCCTGTATTAATTGTTTCTTCAATAAATTTTACATGTGTGAATAGCTTAGAAACAGATTACATAACAATAATATTAATTAGTTATTTCACATGACTTAAATAAAATTTTACTTCTAGATGGATAAAGGACGCAAGCTGCAAGAATGAAATGTAGACAAAATAGCACCAACAGATACTAAATATTTTACACACATGAAATTAACAAAAAACAGAATACCTGTTATAACGGAATTCTCAAAGTCTAAAAATGATTTTGTTTTTAGGTGAACCATTCTCAGAATTCATATGAAACACTAGTAAAGCCATGGATCATTGCAGATTCAGCAGAAAAGTATTAGCTGCATATTCTACATGTGTTACTGGTCTTGGTGAGACATGCTGTCATGTTGCTGCTGTGTTATTCACAATTGACACATGAATTGGAATGGTTTTTCCAGACTAATTCTGGAGTGAAACCTGTTGTTTTATCTGATTATTCTGATGATTATGTTGTCAATACAGAAATAATTCCATCTATTCTGATTTATTTGAAGAAAATCTAAAGAGTAAGTTTCGTGCAGCTGTTAAGCTGGGAGAGAAAATGATTGCTGAGGGAAAGTTTCAGCTAAAGGATGGAGTTGGTAAAACTGTAGAAGCCAAAACAAGAGAACAAGCAAAGTGTCACCTTTGGCATCAGCTTCATGCTGGAAGAGTGACAGCTTTCTTGTTACACCAAGTTTGCCACACAGATCCAGAAAAACCATCCTTGTCAAGTAATGTGTGCAGACCCCAGAAGAGCACCAGACGAACCAAGGCTATGAAATGGGGGACAGACCATGAAAAAACTCCCTTATAATGTTATGAGAGCCAGCAGTCTCAAATTCATGAATTTTTCATGTGAGGCCATCAGGTTTGGTGCTTTATCCTAAATTTCCCTATATGGCAGCATCTCCAGATGGCATGTGCGAGTGCTCCTGTTGTGGCCAAGGGTGCATCAAGGTGAACTGTCCATTTAATGCAAGAGACATGACCTTAATAGAAGCAGAAACACTCAGTGGGTTTCCTCTAACGTTAGCAGACAAGAAAATAACGCTAAAATCAACACAGCTCTAGTTCTGCCCATCAGATCCAATGACCCTTTCCACATGGACTCAAACACTGGCAAGTTTAAGTGTCAACTCCACTTCAAATGCTGAAACCTGCTTCTTTCCTTTTGTAGAAGCTGGAGTTTTCACTTCAGCACTGTGCAGTGCACAATCATCATGGATATTAAACCCTCTGTCGGCTAGTACTAAGTCCCCCATTTGAAGGTTGTCCAGAAAGGAGCTCTCTTCTGTCAACAGTCTGTCACCTGTTCTTACAGCCCATGCTTTGGACACAAAAGATATATATCCCTGTGGAGTAATACCAAGAAGGATTTTCACAATATTTCCTTGTTTATAATGGGGAAAATGTTTGATTACGGGTTTTTACAAATTCTGTCGGGTTAGAATCTATCATTGTGTATTATTACCTTCACCCAGTGTTGAGTGTTAACTAACATTATTGACGTTGCAGTCGTCAGTTTATTTAAACTTTCAAGAGTTTTTTCTCTGTCTCACTCGTAGAGGCCTAGGTGATGTATGCTGCATCTATCAATGAACTGAACTGTCAAGAAGTGCTTTGAACGCGCACGATGCCACGGCTTTGTTGAAGTGTTGATTATCGTTTCGAAGCCATTCCATGCGTCTTCGTTGACTCAGATTTACCTCTTCTTTGCTTTTATTTTTACAAACTGTTGGAATTTGACAGAATTAAACACTTTTGTCTCTTGTCCTCCGACTGCTGCATTTTAAATGCAGCAGAAGTTCACCATTTTATTTGTAAGGATTGAAACCGATTGAATCGTGACCGTGTCTAGCGTAGCGCTGTTGCCAAGTTGACCTCCACGCACTTTTTGATGACGTCACGCGAAAGACCCTAATACGTACTACGACGGAAAACAATTGACACAAACTCTCACCCTGTGTATGTTCTTTACATCCTCTGGTCCTAGGATTAGGTTCTCAGATCAACTAAAGATTCTTTCTTTCTTTCTTTCCTTTTTTTCTTGCTCTTTCTTTCTTTCTTTTTCTTCCCTGCTTTACTCATTCTGTCTTTATTTCTTCCCTTTGTGCTTTGTTTTTATTCCTTTTCTTTTTTCTTCCTGTTTTCCCTGGGCTGCCCCGAGTACCAGCACTAACAGAGACATATAACAATAAATCTGTCTGCATGCCTGTGTGTCAACTGCGTAGTCATTAAGCTGAAGATGCCCATTGCTCATCCCAGATGGTTGTTTCAAAACATCCTGGAAAGCTGATTCTGTATTTCGAAAGTAAATCTTTGAAATAATCTGTACAAGCAGAGCTGTGACGTGTGTACAGGTGTCCCTTGTGGTAAGAGTTGGACACTTATCTCAAAATCTCTGCTGTATTAGTTCACGCCTTAGTTATTTTCGACAGAAGGTACTAATAAATAATCATACGGTGATTAGAGTTTGACACACACAGACTCCTTGTCTGTCTCTTGTTCTTGGCTGCTGCTCACTGTCCAGACAGCCATTTTGGATGCAGGTTGTTCTGAGGGTGAGCTGCCCCTGTCAGGTGTTTGATGCGCATGCGCTCTGCTCGCGACCTCGTCAGTTTTGTCGGCGACGACGTCTAGGCTGTCCTTCAGGGCCTGACCTTTGGTCTCTCGTAACAGCAAAGTCGCAAACCCAGACGCCGCCAGCAATGAACCCACCACAGCATAGCCACGCACCACTTCGCTGTCCGTGTCCTGTGACATTGCAAGTAAACACTATCGCAACCTGGATGGCCAGAAAGTTTCGTATTTTCAATCACAAGGTTTTAAGATCATTTTTCGCTTAAGATCAGATATTGCGACATGAGGAAAGTTGCGAATAATGTTCAGACACCAGTGAGGGGGTGTGTGCGGGGAGTTGATACCTCTTCAGTGAATTAAGAAAATAGTATGTGAATATTGGACGTGACAGTTCATTAATAAAGAACGAAGCACTTTAAGTAGACAACTGCAAAGACAGCCGGGAGATAAAAGAAAACTTGAAAAGTAGGACAACAGGATGTGGAGGTGAGCCAAGAAGAGACAGCTTGTCAACGCTGAATCGTACACAAGAGTTACTGTACACCACGGGCGGAGAAAGAGGCTTGGCCAGAGCTTAACAGCGCATGACAAGTGAGTGAAATGTTTTTCTCAAGTGCACGGCTGCCGAGAATTTGAGTCGCAGTGGGCAGAAAAGGAAACAACTGAAAAAGGGTAGGGGGAGGTGAACTGTTTCGGAAAGGGAAAAGGCCGACAAGTAAAGGATCGAATGGCGAAAAAAAAACCTGAAAAGAAAGAGTTGCTGTTTTATTGCTTAACGTCAACTCAGCAATGGCATCCCCTGAGGCGTCAGTAGAGAAAATGGGAGAGGAGCTCGGAACTCCCGAGAAAAACCCGACGGCCGTTCCTGTAACCAGCTGCCACCTGGAGGTCGGTCACTTGATCCCAACCCATGGCCAACCGAGCATGAAAGAGCGCAGAATAACTGGAGCCAATCAAAATACAGTCTTACGGAAAATATGCTAATCTCGTGGGGTCCTCCCTCCCCCCCCCCCCGCCCCTGGAAAGACCTTCGAAATATAGCTCGCCATTTGATTGGCTCCGCTTTTTACACATCCTAAATAGAGCTCGTCATTTGATTGGCTCCAGTAGTTCTGCGCTTTTACATGGTGGACCACGCGCTCCGCTGTGCTACCCAGCACATAAAAACTCTAATTCACTGGAGCCAATCAAACGACGAGACCTGCTGCCCTTCCACATGCATGTACTGAAATTATGACTTGACATAACGCTGCCCTTTTGTACTTTTAAAAAAGAATGTCGGAGGAGGATCACAGCATAGTTTGTCGAGAAATTATGGAATGTTTGCAACCAGCTGTCGACTTTTCTTTCAACTTTCGCCAGACTCAAAACTCAACAAAAAGTACAACTTTGCCAATTACCCATAAACAACGAGCGAAATAGCATTAAAGCAGGGAAACATGGGTTTCCAAGCAACTATAGGCTACGAAAATACGTCACCATGTTAAGAAGAACAGGTGCTAGCGCCCCGCCGATACGGGACACGGTGTTGGACGCTCCATAACCCAGGTTCCTGCAACACACCGCACAATATACGCCAATTATTTCTGTCTCTACTGATTCGCGTCGCTCCTTGATTCACTGCGTGCTTTTAGTAATATACTGTTGTCAATAACAACAAAGACACTCTTATCTAGTCCGAGTAATTTGCAGAAAGAAAAACCACGCTCACTGAAAAACCGCGAAAAAAAAAGTGTCGGCGTTACAGTCGTTCATGTTGTTGCACCATTATAACTGATTACTCACATTGATGTCGTTTCATGATTCCCGAGAAAAGGCGGCTATACTCTAAACAAAGGCGTGTAACAGACCTCTACAATCAACAGCCAACGTCTATATGAACTGTTTTACATCTGGTGACAACAGTTATTGTATGTGTCAAATACGAATAATTATTCAGGGCCTTTTATCTTTATATGCCATGCACGGATTTTCACACCATCAGGCAGGGGTTTACCCCACGAATAATACAGAATGGTATAAAATTTTCTTTCCAGCTCTGGTTCCCGCTGTTTGTTTCTTGTGTGAAGCGTAAAATCGCACCAGTCTCTCCCTTCGCACTCCCATCACTGCTCTTCTCTCCCTCCCCTGCCATACTCTAGTCCCCCGCCCCCAACTCTCTCTCCTCCATTATTATTGTCTTCCAGTCGGTTGGTCGGTGGCGGACCTGATTAAAGTAGGGTACTACCTGATTACAGTAGGGTACTACCTGATTACAGTAGGGTACTACCTGATTACAGTAGGATACTGTTCGGAGGTGAAGGTCAGAATGGACAGGCGTGCTGCTCCTACGGCCAGTTTGCTGACCATCGCCAGTCCCATTGTGATTTCAGCAACTTTCTCTTTCGGGGCTGCAATAAAGACATGTCTTTAGATATCTTTGTCCAGGCTTGTCGAGAAGACAGAGTTCATTAGTTAAATGCACACTAGCAGTAATTACTCATTTTTGGTACAACTACAGAAATCTTCTGCACACAGCTCTGTGACTCCAGTTTTGATAGTACCTCTAGAAATTGTTGTTGTTGTTGTTCCATATGTCTTTGCATATAAGAGTGTACAATGCATTTATCGTTCAGCAAATCAACACCGAAAGTATTGGCCCCCTCTCCCGCCTCGGTGGCCTAGTGGTTACACCGTCTGATTCCGAAGCGGGAGGCCGAGTCATTCCTAAGACTTAAAAACTGGCAGTCTATCAGCTGCCCTGCCAGATGCCTGGCACTGTAGGGAACAGTTCTAGGACTGGTTGGCCTGGTTTCAGTATAATGTGACTGAAGCCTGTGTTGCGCCAGCAGCTCCACGTGTGGCAGAAAGTTCACTTGTCTAAGCAACACCGTCTTGATATCCACTTAGTTTAAGAACGGACATTAAGGAACAACCAACCAACCGTTCCCCCTGCCTCTCCCCTCCCCCCTCTCTCTCTCGATGTATTTTGTATTCATGTCATTTTGAATACCTCTAACATTGTCCACGACAGACGTTTCTCTTGTGTTTTTACACACGGCTGGGCTAATATAAGCTAGGTTGTATCTCGGTCCTGCAATCTTTTGTTCTAAAATACATCCTCTGAATATGGGCAAAAAAAATTTTTTTAACTCGCACCCACCCATCCATCCACTCACCTAACCCCCTTCCCCCCCCACACACACACAAACACAAACTGATGATGATATATTTTCACACTTTTTCATTCCCCAAGATCACATATTGGGAAAGTACACTCTTTTTTTCAGCAGAAATTTAGATGTCTCAAACAGTAAAGTTAAAGGGAAGTGACCGTAGAGGGACTCAGCAATTTGATATCACAAGTTTCTTCCCTTGGCTTTAGTTGATTGTAAAAACATTTTTTTTTGGGGGGGGATGGGGGATGGGAACGATACTTCCTATTTTCTCACATCATCTGTATTTGTGTTAAAGCGGAAATACATCGATACCAGTTAGACGAACTCTTTGTTTCTGCAGATGATAGCTTTTCATCGCTGGTTTCGTTAGATCTCCAGACGTGCATTAGACGCGTCACACAAATAACCCGCACATACCTGTGAGGTCAGCAACCAGGATCCCAAAACTAGACAAGGAGCAGATCAAGGAAAACAACAGGATAGTCAACCGCCTACCAATCCTAGAAAAAGATATGTTTAGGAAAGTTTCGTTAATGGTATAACAACGAGGTCTTTGTCGACGTACAAAAATAGTGTAACTACAGCCGCTGTCTGCTGTCTCTATTTAGTATTGTTGTTGTTGTTGTTGTTGTTTATTTTTCTACTAAGTTAGGGCTGTCATTTTAACGGGAAGTCACAGTGTAAAAATAAGGACGACTGCTGAGAGGTTCAGACCGCTTGTACTTTTCAAAACGCACAAGCAATGACCAGCTAAATATATGGGTATAGTTCTCATGTTAAAGTCAAAAACTTGGTAACGAGATAAAACAACGTTACATACAGATATGAAAAGCGAAAGGTTTTGTAGTGACAGCATGAACATATGAAAATATTTATCAGCATATTTTGCTTGTCATGAATATCGGACACTGAAAATATAACAAGGAAACTGTCTTTTCCATGCAGTGTCCGGAATCATAGTTATGACACTTCATTGTTATTTCATTGCTGAATATAAGTTAGGATAAGTTAGTAATGTTTTAACTTTGACCTTTGTACCTTTCGCTGAGAAAGACAGTACTGAAGTTTGACGGGATTTCGACGGCTGCCATGAGGAAGATATTGAAGTACAGGTTACCACTCAGACCAGTCACCCCGAAGGAGATGCCGTAGTAACAAAAGGACATGCAGAACCTGTTACAATATTGCAGTAACAAAAGGACATGCAGAACCTGTTACAATATCGCAGTAACAAAAGGACAAGCAGAGCCTCTCAGAATACACACAGTAACAAAAGGACAAGCAGAACTTCTCAGAATACCATAGTGACAAAAGAACAAGCAGAGCCTCTCAGAATACACACAGTAACAAAAGGACAAGCAGAACTTCTCAGAATTCCATAGTGACAAAAGGACACGGAGAACTTGAAAAAATACCATATTAACAAAATGACTTGCGGAAGCTGTAAAAATATTGCAGTAACAAAAGGACAAACGGAACCTCTAAGAATACCATACAACTGGTAACAAAAGGACACCCAGAACTTGAAACCAGTAGAAGCTTTTTAAGCAAGACGATAACAAAACTACATAAATATGACATAATAGTAATAAACAGATATATAAAAAATCAGCGAGTTGTAAAATGGGTGAATATTCAATGTTGGAAAATTGTCTACTTCACTTTTCTGAGTAAACATTTTTAATTGATACATTTTGAAACGTATAAGTACAGATCCATGTTACTATTATTAAAAAGTAATGCGGCCGACCTTAAAAGTTTTGCTTACAACCAGATGATCATTTGTTAATTGACTGGCAAGCAAACGTAACCAGATAATGAGTGCTAATTCACTGGCAGACAGTCGTAGGAATCTCGGATTAATAGCTAGATGTGATTAAAGACTCTATGCTGCCATGTAAGTCGTCTTCAAGCAGCACAAATCTGTATTACTTTTACCCAAACCGTCATTCATTTCCAAGGTATAAACAATTCCTAGTGTATGATGTAGCCTATGGCCTTGACCTGAATACTCTTGTGCAATGCAGCCATCGGCGCACCACTCAGCTTTCAAGGCTTAGCTCACCACATGAAGTTGAGAACGAGCGACGTGAAGGCCATTCGCCAGCCCCGGTAGACATCGATGTACGTATAGCGACGGCCTTGACCCATCTTCTTCTCTTTCTCCATGACCTCGCGCAGTCTGTCGGCGGTGTTCCTGGGCTTCGGGCGCCTGTTGACGCGAGCCACCATCTCCAGCACAGCTTCCGCCTCCTTTAGGTGACCTTTGACCGCCAGCCACCGCGGGCTCTCTGGCATGACACTGCGACGGAGGGTGGTCATGCATTGGGAGATACTGTACCTGACTTTTACTGTATGTAAATCAGCCAGCCAGTCAGCCAGTCAGCCAGCCTGCTTGGCGCCTGCCTGTCTCTTCCTAGCGGTTGCATATTCACGTTTTCTTGACCTCTTAGTATATTTTGATGTTGCCTTACGTGCTTTATAATAACTAAATAATTGTATCGAACCGTAAGTTCTGGGATCTCAAATTTTTGGCCAGGCAAGAACATATTTTATTACGTATATGTTTGGTTATATCCATCCATCCATCCATCCATCCATCTGTCCGTCCGTCCGTCCGACCGTCTTTCATTCATGGGTTCCTACATGTAGCCACCAATGTTATACGCGAAACGCAGTTTCCCGCAAGTGCCAATAAGATGCGAATGCTTACAACCAGGTCAGAAGAAATGGCGCTGAGAGCACTGCTACAGCGAGGTGCAGATGATCCCAGTGCGGAAACGACCAGGCGACAAGGGCAAACAAGAAGATTCCAAAGCTCCATCCGGGGATAAAAGCAACCGTCTTTCCTCAAACAGAGAGGGAAACAAAATACAAATCACCTGCGATTATAATAACGGTTCCTTACTTTCAAATTTATTTCGCACTGAAAATATTTCAGTTCAAAGCATGTGACTTGCTGCCATGCTCTTGTCTAACGCCCTGATTTTCGCTGTAGTTGGTGGCTACAATCAGGAAAGATTTATGACCTGCGCGAGCTTTGATTTGCACTTAACCCGACATGCTCTTCTCTTATATCTGTTTCTGTTTTAGAAGTGTTTCTATTTGTTAAAGATATTTAAAATAATGTTATATCTCAGGTTTTTCAAACTGTAAAATTGTACAGGAATATTGTCAAGTTCTGGCAACTTTGCGTGCGTCGTTTAGAAGGTAGGGACACTGCTTTCGCCAAACTAGTTTGATCAGGTAAGATTTTAACAGGGAAACGAACAAGACAGAAATGCCTGAGTGAACAAAGTGATGTATCCCGCACCTGTCGCCAGGTGGGACTGACGAATTCCATGGGGTATGAAAACGAGGCGACGAGGTACACACCCAGAGTGACTCCCGTCAGAATCCTCATCGCCGTGAACATCTGCCAGGTGACGGAGAAGGCGGCTGCCAGGCAGCAGGCGGTGTGGCCCAGTGACGTCACGTATACGGTCAGGCGTCTTCCGACCGAGTCGGACATCTGTCCTCCCAGCAAGGCTCCCACCAGCACCCCGCCCATCTGCAGTGACGTCATCAAGGGCTTGATGTAGTTCCGGTCACAAACCAGCGACCACTAGCGGAAACACACAACACGCGTCATCAAGGAGATGGTTTATGAAAGGATTATTGTCATCTTGCATAATCAAGCAGAAGGTGACGATGAGATAGACACTGGGTACACCCAAACATCATTTGGTAAAAGGACACTCACGTGGACGAACAATTCATGCGAAAAAGAATTTTTTTGGGACGGACAATTCATGTCATTGCGTGTCCGTTTGGTATATATTCAACGACCGATATTCTCGATGTGGAAGATTAAAATAATAAAATCACATAGATGAAGATAAGTCTACAAAATAGTACACTATTCCCCCCACTCTCTCTCTCCCTCCCTTATTCCTACCCCACACTTACACACACCCCCACGCATGCACACATAGAAAAAGAAAGATTGTTCTTTGAATGATTTGTGGGGAAACGATCGTGCCAAATAGCATTCCCTTTTTTTAAAACGAATTCCGAGGCTCTTTATTTGATCTATTTTTTTCTCTCGAAATTTCTAGATGCGTTTTTTTTTAATTGTATATCTCACATCTCACATCATCCCTAAAAAAGTAACTCTAAAGAGTTCAATGTATCGATGACATTCTACAGGGCCCACAACACTGTCATTACTTTACCTCGTTCACTACAGTTCGAACACTCTGGTCAAATACCAAGGCTCGGCAGGTCTCGTTCTTGCTCGTGCAACTGCGTAGTGTTGCGTTGTCATGCGACCAATTGCCATTAGAAACATCGCACCACCAATCAGGGACCAGCCCGGCAAAGGACATTTGCATCATGCTCCAGGCTACAGGTAGCATGCCCACTTTGAAGGCTGCCACCATCAGTACCTGAAATCGCCCTCTGGTGCCGACATCATCCATGAGGCTTTCCATGGCCGATGACTCTTTTCGTGGACCCACCGTCGGTGACTGCAAATGGTCTTTACCTAATAAATCTAGCTCGCGTACTGTAGTTATTTATATATATATATACGGACATTTCCTTGTCAGTTTTTTTCGCCGACCCGAAATTTTCTCAAAATCGGTAAGGCTTGAACTGTAAATCAAAGCTGATCGATAAACTTGTCTGGAACATTCCAACTTTGTTTTGATCTTATTCACTTATACCAAAGGACGACTGTTTAACAGCCATTAAGATAGTACATGGATAGCGTATTTTCAAGAAATCGTTTCTCACCATATCTGAATTCGTAAAGTTATTAAAGGATTTTCCGTCTCCGAATATGAAAGCCTTGATCCACGGGGTTTTCCTAGTGCCCCGACCACATTTGCAATAATCAAAACAGTAGGATCAACGCGTATTCACATCAAAACTCCTGAACATTATAGTTTCGTACTGGACTGATCATATAAAAGATACAATTTTATTATTCACACATCAAATAAACGCGTGTACACTCGATACAAAATAAACATTATAGAGTCCTCCGCGAGCCAAAATAGTTCCTATTTGCACGAAAAATTGTAAAACAAAATACACACATTCAGTATATATCTTCTGAGCCACATTACTTTGTAAACGCCAAGGAAAGTCGCTTGCCGGAACTTTGTGTGTAGCGCGGCCTCTCGTTTGCACCGCCGAAAGCCATTCACTAGGAGACTTGTATAGAAGTCATTTACTTATCCATAAAGACAATTGTTTGATCACACGTGGTACTAGTGTTCAGATTCGTGTACAAGGTTTAGTGAAAATTATGTGTATTCGCACCTCCTTTGCTAATTGCCTTCCAAAGCCTATCAGTCACATTTATTCTTGATTTCTCCCAGCTGCACTGCACTAACACACATTTCTATATTCAGAAACAGTTCTATTTCTTTCATCTGCAAACAAGGATATTCAAAACTTTATCTTTCCTGGGTGTTAGTTCTGCATGGCAAAAAAGTAAAACAAACACAAGAAAACAACTCAACTCATCAACAACTCACCTCTTGTGCAGCCGAAAGTGATAATCACTGTACTGTACATATGTGTTTAGTTCAGTTTGTTTCACGGGCCGTCGGCCATACGCTGACTTACTTACTTGGTCAAGAGCGGATAATCAGTCATGTCGACAACACATCCTGCAATAATAAACTAAACATGGCTTCTTGTGTGAAATTTGTTTGTATCTTTAGATACAAACCAAACGTTTATGCATCTATCCCAGAATTTAAGGGCTTACTTCACATGGCCTGTAGAAATCACAAAACATCGATAAACCATGCATAATAATGTGTATGTCTCTGTCCTGACCTGGGAAGCTAGTTTGCATAAGCTTATCGCAGTATATGTGTAGATGAGACCAGGTAGCGAGAACTACAACTGCGAGGTCAGCATACTCAGTGTCCTAAATTTTTACACTGTCAGACAACTGGTTTCGTGTAACCTGTACTGCTATTTAAGAGGTCAAAAACGAAATCCGTCTTATTTAAAAATTTCGATCCCCAGCACTGAAGTTGGAATATTCTCGTGCTAACATCAGCTGGCCAAGAAGATTTACGGACCTTGCAGATGAACATGCTGTAAAGTAAGATCACTTCTTTCACTCTTTCAGCGTTCCGCTGTCAAAAACAAGCACGTTTTATGTTATCTTCGCTGGGTGCGAGTGCTTTACAAGCTGTCGACACGTGCGCTGCCTTGTAGCCTACGTTTCAGGTGATGCGACAAAAGCTGTTTCTGATCTCTGACACCTACAAATATCTGTAGAAAATTGAAATGGTTTTCGTTGTGACTCCTGCGAGAGATCTGTTTTCTTGACACTAGTGAACAACGACGATTACGTGTTTTCTAACACTATAGCTTGTATTGTGCAGGCGGTGGACTCTATAGTTGTGTTATGATTACTCTGAATAAGTCGTGCGTGCGTGCGTGCGTGCGTGCGTGCGTCGTCCGTGCTTGCGTGCGTGCGTGTGTGCGTGCGTACGTGCGTGTGTTGGCTTAATGTATGGGAACTCTACTACTTGTTTGCCCGTGTAGTCAATTACCTGGGGTTGACCAAGACGGAGAGTTTATCAGGTACACAAGATATCTTGTTACTTTGGCCACTTAACGCGATAAGAAATTACAGTAGGAACTCGGAAAATATATTGGAGCGTATCTCTAATCTGACAAGCTAAGGCGGTGTATAGGCAACTTCTGGTACCCCGCATTAGCGAAAATTCGTGTAATAACTGCGTGAAGTTTATCCGAGACCGATGTTCTAATACAGTTGTAAATCCCACATGCACACCATTTTGTTTCTCAAGCTTTTATCTGCATATGTGTATGTTGTTGAAGACGACAATAAACGATAGCTATACAATGATGATGATAATGAGGGGGTGGAGGAGGAAGAGGAGGATATAGCGGCAGGAACGCATAGAACCTGCATAAATACTGCGCTAGGTCATAGCCAGATCAAGTGGCTAGCCTTGAATGAGAGGGGAAAATGCTGCGAAAATATTTATAAACTGTGTCCTTAGTTTTTGCATACATTTGTTGCAGCTGTTATACACAGGAGGAAAACTCCACGTGTGAACCACCCACTGAACGAAAACAAAGCCACAGCTCATGTACGTACAGAAACCCCAAAACTGTCGCTGTTGCGATTTTAGTTACAATTTTTTAAACCCTTGAATATGCTGTTCTTATCACTTCCCTCCCTTTGATTGTTTTAAGAGGAGGAAGGTTGCATTGGGTGCTTAAGAAGAATTTTAATCATGGATGCCTGCACGCACACGGAGGCGCGCAAAGGGAATCAAGACCGCTATTTGTGCCCATACCCAGAAAAGCAAGCCTAGGTGGAGCCACCAGTCAGGTCACAGTGGTCTGATAACATAACATACACACATTGTCTAGCCAAGTCTAGGTAATATATATATATTTTTTTAAAACATGACCTTGCAGTCAAAGCACGCTCTCCCGTCAGCTCAAAACGGGAACAACAGACGTGAGCCATTTTAGAAGACCTCGGGAATGACGACCGCCAACCCTACGAACAAACACTATTCTTTGATTGAATTACTGATAACGCATGTGTGTACAGACAGGGCAACTCTCAGCGGATGTGAACTGCACGCTACCAGCAGCACTTAAAGCTGACACTTGTAACCATTGAAGGTCTGTCTGTCTATCTGTCTGTCTGTTGGTCGTGCATCTCATCAGCAGTGTAAAAGTCAAGTGGTTTAGTCAGTGTGGAGGAAGAGTACAGACTGTTATTATAAGAAAATTAATCCTCATGTGACTTTGCAAAGGATTTGGATCAAGATGAAATTATTTCTTGTCGCAGGTCCATATCTGTGAGAACTACAAGACTTTACAATTTAAAGTTACCAATGAATAACAAACACCAACTCGGTAAAGAATGTTTAGAAGCGATGTGACTCTGTAGCTTAGAAAGCAAAGTTACTAATTGAATTATCTCCCTTAAGAGTGCGTTGTCAGTTCAGTGAAAAAAAGTTCTGGACCGCGAGAGTTGACAATAGTGAAGAGAGGGCTATAGTGCAGGACAACACTCGACAACATCGATTCTCCTTCGTGCTCAGCACGAAGTACAGTCGTCCACATACTAATCATATACCGACCGGGTACAAGCGAAATTGCCTTGAAGTTAATAATGCAGTGCTTAATTACAAACAGCACTGGCCGATTTGCTGGGGGACGGGTTATTTGCGACAAGAAAATGCCGTTTCCTTGGCGCCAACCGGTTGTTGTCTGGTGTGGTCTTTATTTATCAGCACGGCCTTCGGGCACAATTGGGAAATCCAATAAATCGTACGCCCAAAACAGGCCAAAGCCTGTTATTTGACAAACACGTCAGGGTCTTTCCCGCATGTCACGGACAAGGGACGCACGTGCAGACCATGCAAGGGGAGGTAACCGACACCTGGGCGTCTGATGCGGCGCTGGATATAAAACAAGGGATGTACCCAGTGTAGGACGTGGATGTTGCCTTTGGACAAAGTGGTACATGTAGCCGATGAGACTGGCTTTGCTGCTGAGTGAGTACTAACAGTGAATGCTGACGCTGTGGTAGGTGATTAAGGGTCAGGGAGTTAACAGCTGTGAAAAGAAATTACCCACAGCCAAGAGATCGATGTCGTGACGACGGCAGTAGAAGATTTAAGAAGGGTTTTTTTTCCATGGTGCTAGGCACGCACAGGGACGTCAGTGAGCTGTGCTCGCCCCCTGTGATGTTCTCGTTAAAAAAATGTAAACACGGGATCTTGATTGTGCGGTTTCGAATGACGCAGTAAGGTAAGGTGTAAATGGTCCATTTTTGTAACGTTTCAGCTGTGATGTGTATATAGGGCAGGGTGGGTATTCCTCGGCAAGAACGTGCGTTTGCCTTTGTTTGTGTAGTTACTGTGGGCACGCGTGCCTTACGTTCCTAGCAGCAAACCTTTTCGTCATCGCATCCTCTAATCAACAGTTCGATCATTGAGAAATAGTTTGCTAAAAACGTCGGGTAGCGACATATATATGTTGATGAATTTCATTTATAAACTGACTGCGGCTATAAGTTTCACTCAAAATGCTGAAGTTTTGATGATGCGTGGGGCATAATCTGAAACTGATTGTAGTTTTAGTGTCCGCCTTCTCCACCGTATGTCCTAGATATATAGGGGAAGGTTTGGCCGGGTAAACAGCCTAAATTTTCATTGGTTGGTTTTTAGGATGAAACTTTAAGTAGTTTACACTCTACAAAGTCAATATTTTGCAAATTATTCCTGAAGTCGGATTTGGATCTGTGTGTTCGTAAATGTTTTGTGTAGCGTTTTTACGTTTGGGGGGGGGGGGAGCGGGGAACTCGGTGCGCCCTGCATAATGGCGGGATATCGTGATAACTAATTAAACTTCCGTTGTTGTTATAACCATGCAAGTTACGATGGTACGGCGCAGAAACACAATGATAACAGTCTAGGTGCTCAAGTGAGAGGTAGATATGGCTTTAGTTTAAAATAATCTTTTCAAACAGGTTGGAAAGATCGTCGTTAAGGCATAAAGGACAGTGACGTCGTCTGCTTGTAAGTAGCCCAAGGACAACCACCAATCCGCAGACAGCTGTGAACTCGTTTATCCCCAAATGGTTCGTACAATGCTCAAAATTTACTCATAATTACTTTAGCTAGACTACTTTTATTTAGCATTTTAACTATTCGTCTTTATTTTAGATGACTTGGAACCATTTCTCAAGCGATTTCTTAAAATGTTTCTTCTCCAAAGAACTCAAATTCTCATTTGGCTTCCAATTTAAGGAACTGCTACTCTATGAACTTTCGATATTACACTGCGAGGACCTGAGTGATAATATAAGTAGTTTTAACTTGAACTAAACTTCGAATTTAAATATTTATCGGTTGGTTCTATTATCACTTGTTAAAAATCTCCTTGACTCCAAACATATATCAGCCCTTATTCATACTTTTTTCTCATTAAACTTGTCACTTTTGAGAAATGTGGAACGCACAGATGTGAGATAACTTAGATAAGTCATAAGTGACCCGCACGGTGTGCAGAACCAGTTACAGCCGTAGTCATGAGAAATCGTATCTCCCTGTCAGTGTACGTTATGTACAATGTGGCGGAAAAGGGTTAGAGAATGTGCCAGACTGCGTGTCGACCAACAACCGTTTCAGTTCTGTATTGCCTGCATTTCTTGTTACCTATAATATTGCACAGGAACAAGAGCCAGAAGTAATCCACACAGTTGAAAATGAAAGTGAGATCCAGAAAATGACGGATATCAGAATGATAAAACCACTGGCCTGTTTGATGCCAGACGCAGGTGAGAAATCAACTTTTTTGTAACTGTAACAATTTTTTTTAAATCTGACAAATTGGGCCTAATGTCAGAACGTGGTACCTGAGAAATTGCATGGTAACTTTAGCTTAACGCACAGAAATGTTGGCCACTTAATGATTACTTTCAATATATTTTCTAAACACACACATACGCACACAGTAACAATGTTAAACTAGTCTAGGGTTATTGATCTGTTTGTCATTTGCATTGATTTTGTTTTACATATTTTTGTTCTTCAGCCAAAGATGTAGGACTCATAATTCTTAATAGACCGCTGGAAAAGCCACTTTTAAAACAACTGTGGTCACGTTGTAAGTAAACCATTCATGTTTACCTAGACAAAAGCTCTTTTAAAAAAAAGAGACGATTATTTAACAAGAACAATATGTTAATAAGCTAGTAATGTATAATAATAGTTGATATTAATGAGCCATTAAGCAACTGTAAGTTAAAAGTTACAGCCAATACTAAGTTTTCATTCTAGTTTAGTTTTGGTAGCATCTGGCTCTTCTGGGGTTTTTTTGGGGGGGGGAGTGGGGGGATTACCTTCCAGTGCTGTCTGGGGTTTCAGTGTGGTTGTAGACCAGTTAAACCTGCAATGAATGCTATGCGTGTTTGAAATTTTACAATTCTGTGTCCGTGGTAAATTTTAGTTCAATGAAGTATGGACACCAGCATAACAGAAATAGTGAGAACAATATGTTAATAAGCTAGTAATGTGTAGTTATAGTTGATATTAATGAGCCATTAAGTGCGCGTAAGTTAAAAGTTACAGGCAATACTAAGTTTTCATTCAGAGTTGAATATTGTCTCCACCAGCAATTTTCAAAGCTGTGTCTGATGGTGGTGCCAACAGACTGTTTGAATGCATGGAGGAAGAAAACAGTGACTTCGTGCCAGACCTCATCACCGGGGATTTTGATTCAGCAACTGAGTCTATTCTTGAGTTTTACAAAAAGAAGGTTTGAAACAAAATGTGGCATAAAGTTTGTTGCATTTAAAAATTCTTTCCTTCTGTTCTTTCTTCCTGCATCATTCCTGTTTGAGTATGTACTGACATAAATGAATTTTGCTTCAGTAAACACTTCTTTGGGGAATGGTAAAAGGCAATCAAACCTTTTGTGAGTTTATACAATCGTAACAGTGCATACCAATGTACATGCACACATGCATGTATCCTGGCATAAATGATAAAATTTGTTATGCATGGCATACTGTGAGGTTTAAAAAATATAGCACATTTTTCGTAATCAATTTTCAGTCTGTTGCTGTCCTTGACACACCAGATCAGGATGAGACTGATTTCACCAAATGTCTCCGTATCGTCATTGAAAAAACCAGGATGATGGAGGTGTAGTGTCTTCTGCTAAATTTCCAGTTTCTCAGGGCAGTTAAAGTAAAACTAAAAGTCACAAGTAAAATTCATTTATTTATTCTTCTGTTTGAAAGTAAGTTTTAAAATTACTTAGGACTGCAGTGCTGGCTTCATTGCTAAACTTATGAGAACTTTTTAGATGAATCTTTTTGGTTTGCTGTACTATCCATGAAAAATGTTTGCAATTTTTTTAATTTGAGTGTTTTTAACTCAAAGACGTCGTAGGATTTTCCCCCATGACTTTTCCTGTGTATCTTATAAAAAATGTAAAAAATTCCAATACAGGCTGAAAGAAAAATTTAAAAACTATGAAATGATTCCTACCCGAAATCCATCTAGTGTGAATTTTGTGTAAAATGCTGCTTTGAAAAATGTATCCAAGTGAATGCAGCAAAATGGCGGCGAGATCGTGATGCAAACAACCAAATAAGATTTTGCAATTACAGTTGTGTATTATGTGGTCTAGGGGAAGGAAATCGATAGAAAAATGATTCCGCTATAAGAAGACACCAGTTACATCCCTTGTTCATGAAGCACTTTTAAAAATTTGTACAAAGTCTCTGCAATACCCATTGCGATATGATGGCCACAGTAACAAATTTCTTCCTCAATGATGCATGCAGTAAGATGGCATTGTGTTAAACACCTATATGATTAATATTGTATAGATAAGCATGGGTGAAACTTTTGCAGAATGGAAATTCTGAACTGTTGGGAATTTCCGAGGATCCTAAAAATTTGCACCAATTATAAGTGCTTATTAACAATATCAGTAAAAGACAACCTTTAGAATCCAGAAAGTCCCAATGAAAACAATTGCAAGATTTGGAGAAGTTCTTAATTTTTTTTCCCTCCTTTTAGGAGATTGGCCAGTATGTTGTAACTGGTTGTACTGGTGGCCGTATGGATCATGAGTTCGCCAATATTGAAACGCTGTTCAGAGCGATGTCCATGACCACGAAACCAGTTTTCCTCATTTCTGAAGGTAGCGCTGCCTGCCTTCTGCGCCCAGTGAGTACTGATCACGTCTTTGTAGGAAGTTTTAAATCTGTACTTTGCGAAAGTTGAGCTGAGAATGCCTTACTGTTTCTAGCTTGGTTTTAGAGTTGTAGGCAGTTTTAGCTGCAGCCTGTCACATGGCTTGACTAAGGCTTAAAAAAGTAGCCATAAGTAAATAGTCTGTTTGCAACAAAACACAATGTTTTTTATGGGATCAAATTTATTACAGCAGCATGTTTGGACTAAAATCTTGGAGGAGTTCTTTGGAGAGAAATTTTGTAATGAGACATATTGTTTAATTCACACAGTTTTAGTTAGTTCTTAATGGCTGTTTTCATCCAACTAAAGACATCCTTTGAGGGACCTGCGATTAGCCTCAGTGCTGTCTGCAGCAGACAACACCTTTGTTTCCCAGTCTCTTGGTGCTTCAAATCATTGAATGGTTGATGGAAATTAGTGCTAACTAAGGAAAGAAATTGATTGTAAATTTTTAAAATCAGATAATAAAAAGAATGCATATGATAAATGCTAACTATTTATGAACATATTTGTGCGTTTGTGCATGTGCAAAAATGCCAAGCAAAATGCAAAATAAGCATGTACACAAACATGCAAACATTGACATCCAAATTTTCTCTATTTTTTAATATTAATGGCTCCCACAATGTAATTACTTTTTGATTTCTTTAGTGCTAGACTATCATGTCCTTATAAAACACTTTTTAAAAGATTACAGTACTATGAACTGGTTACTGAGTTGAGCTTCAGAGCCGAAAGAATGAGACCAGAAGTTTACCCGCAAAACAAATGGGTTGTCTGCTGGAGACAGCACTGAACATTAAGGCATGTTAGCTGTTGGTCATTGAAAGAAAAGTCTTGGCTCCAGCTTCATTTGTGTGTGCAGGTGTGCATGTGCATGCATGCCTGCATGCGTGTGTTTGCTTTTTTGTTGTTTTTTTTTGGGGGGGGGATTTTATTGTTTTCATTTTTTGTTTGGGGGATGGCGGGGGAGGGAGGGGTGTCCAGATGTATACCCATATCATCTGAAAGGTTTTTTGGTTTCAATTCGTATGGTGCTTGAAACGCATGTCCTTTAGATTAAGACAGAGGACGTGTCAAAAGATCGTTTGAAAATGAATTGACTCTAAAAAAAAAAAAATGCAACATAACAGCAAAAAGATATCTTCAGATGATCATGTCTTCTGTAACTACGCATTGTGAATGACTTAATTCTTCAGGGGAAGACTGTTATTGAAGCAAACACTGGTATGGAGGACATGTGGTGTGGGCTCATTCCGGTTGGCCAGCGATGTGACCATGTGACTACGACTGGCCTTAAATGGAATTTGGGTAGGCACAGGATTTTATGTGCTGTCTGCTCTTTTTTTTTTTTACGTTTTTTTGAAAGAGTTATGCACCTACTCGGAATATATTTTAAATAGACCAAGGTATAAAGGACTACACGTTTTTAACAATCGCCAATTGC
Organism: Lanistes nyassanus; assembly: GCA_004794575.1. NCBI lineage: Eukaryota > Metazoa > Mollusca > Gastropoda > Architaenioglossa > Ampullariidae > Lanistes > Lanistes nyassanus. The sequence continues at coordinate 328,479 of SMGT01010077.1, read as the reverse complement.
TTACTATTACGTGATGTGCCTTTGTGATGTCTGGCAGTTACTTTCTATTAAGTGACAGCTACTGGGAATTCCTGGTTCTCCACAGGAACTACTTAAAGAGACATAACTTTAATGTGTAACTCTTAGGCATTTTTTATTACGGTGCTGCTTTCCATGACATTGAATTGAAGTTAGAGAAACATGAGTTTTTGAGGGCACTGTTAGATTTCAAAATGGCATAATGCAGCATTGCATAACTGCCGGCGTTCTGCGGATATCGGATTTTATGTGCTTGATTGGGGATGGATTTTAATTTATTTTTACTATAGAGCAAAGATTAGGTAATAAAACTTTTATTCAGTATATTTTTATATGTAAAAATGAGATTAATTTTTGTTAGGACCACAATCGGTTATTTCAGTAGCATTTTTGAAATATGAAACCTGATACCATGGCTATAAAGGAAAATAATAATTCAATATGGCTGGGAGTGACTGAGTTAAAAGAACACAAAGCTTGGGTGGAGCTATGGTTATTACTATGCAGTCATTTGAGATTTCAGTTTTGAGGTGGGGTTTTTTTCAATTTTCAGTGTTAATTACCTCCCATTGATTCTCCCTGACAAGTTTTTAAAGTGGTATTGCATGTGGAAAATAATTGCAAATGTCTTGAATGCCTATTAGCGTTTACAAGATTTTGTTTTTTGTGCATTTCACGCATCCTTTTTTTAACGATATGGACTACAGAATGATATATATGATCTTTAGAATATAACCAGGTTTCTTATTTGAGTTTTATTTTTTTTCTTTTTGGGGAGGGGAGAGGGTTCATCAGTGGAAACTGCTTTGAAAGTACTTGTCATTGTCCTAGCGGGCACTGACCAATCAGTTCATTTTCCAGACAACCAAGCGTTGGCCTTTGGAGAACTTGTTAGCACTTCCAACACATACATGGATGCTGGCCAGGTGACGGTTGAGACGGATGGGCCATTGCTGTGGACCATGGGATACCACATGAAGTGTGTGTCCAAAAAGTGAAGTCCAAGACATCAAACTCTGGACGGCGGTTTCTCAACATTAGCCTTGATAAAATATGCCCATTCGGCATAACAAATATATTCTGCTGAGGACTTTCCTGGAATCGCCAGTTTAATACTTGCTTAACAAAAGCAACAAGTATGTAATGGTGTTTATCTTTAATCGACATTTTTGTTGATTCAAAATTGGGAAATCACAAAGCTGTTAGAAGTTTTGGAGAACTCCTGAATATGCTTGATGAACTTGCAACATTTGAAATGTGCCGAACCTTTCTCTTCAGAGACTTCAGTTTTTGAATGTATGCACGATATTAATATTTCTGAACTATATGTTAAACATGCCTGCTAATGGAAGGAAATGCTAGAAATTTGGAGGTTGTAATCAGTACTGTCAATTTTTTAAGCCTTCATTTGAAGTGGACAGGCATTGCAGATTGTCAGAATATTGAAAAGATGCTTCTAGCATTGTGTGACTGCATGTCTGAAGTTAATGCTGAAATAAAAAAGATGCTTGCAAATTGATCTGAGTTCTTTGATAAGAATTAGTATTACTTCTTTTACAAGTAGACCCTAACCTTTGTCGGGTCGCACATGACACTGAAACTTGAGGATGGGGAAGTGGAGCCAGTCCAACCATGGGCAGCCAAAATGGCTCCATCAAAACTGTGGGTGTGCAGATGGCGTGGGGTGTTACATCCTTTTATCCCAAGTGGATGAATTTTCCTAGCGAGATGGCTTAGATTTAGATTCTTTGCCGTTGTTTTTCCGTCAAATTGGAAACTAAAGAATTTGCATAAGCCATTGGTGTGACTGACCCCTTGTTTACCCTGCATGTTCTCTCATGTTCGTGCACATTCGCTTCATAACAAAAAATGGAGGAGCACTCAAGAGCTTGCTAATATGATGAGCCTTTAATAACACTGAACTCTTTGCACTCATGTCAAAACAGTCACAATTACAGTTCACAGAGCGTCAATACTTGTTTAGTGGTTTTTAAAAAATCCTGCAGAGGCACTTAAGAGTGTAAGGGAACTATTCCTGGTGTCACTGGAAAGCTCGATCGTCGGTTGTATCCCCTGCACTGTTTACATTTAGATTTGGCTTGCTGATTGTTTTCGGTGGGCACCTGCTTACCAGGAGAGTTACATAACTCACAAGAAATGGCTTCCAGACAAAAGAGATGATTTTAAATCGAATGAAGTTAGGTAAAAAAGGAAATGTTAAATATAATTTAGGCTGAAACTTAAGAGAAAATACTAAATCTTGGATTTTATTCAAGGTCAGAAAGTGATAATAATATACAGTTCCGAGACATCAAAAGTGGGCAAGCAGTAACATGCAAAATTTATTGGACTTCGTACATTTTGTGCATACAATAACAACATTCGACACCAAATGGTAATATTCAAATATTCCAAATTTTTTTAAAGAATTTGAAAGTCCAAGAACTGTTTAATAAACATATATTCTGTTTAACAATTTACAAGTTCATTTTCTTACTTGGGCTTGCATACATCAATAATGAAATGTGTAGAATAGGTTCACTTGTGCACAACCCTTTACAGCATGTGGCCAGAGAGAAGTGTGGCCCGAGAACCCAGCAACTTTGTTCCGGGAGACAAATGCAGCACCTCTACATCGATCACCTCTCCTTTCTCCAGGTGTGCAATCACAGAGGTGTTGGCTTGGCCCCAGTCATCACCCTCTGAGCCTCCGTTTATGATGAGGTGATTAAGTGGCTGCCCGTTGTGGCTTAGTTCTGCTATCACGTGACCACCTGTGCTGATTGAGATTTGTAGAACCAGGAGGTAGTTTCCAGTTTCTGGTATTGTGTAAGTTCCATTTGAAAAGGAATCTGAAAGCCAAAGTTCATTTCAAATGTACAGACACGAGCTGGACTATAATTAAAATTACAGTCATGTATATTGCATGGCATGCCATTTTAGCAGTGATGGTCGGTGTTCTGTATATTGAAAAGGATGTACTTTAAGCATTGTGTTACTGCATATCTGCAGCTAATGCTGCAATAAAAAGGATGCTTGCAGATCGATCTTTGTGTTCTTCAGCAAGAATTACTTATTGGCACAAGCAACCCTAACATGCAAAGCATGTTCTTGTGGGTTGACATCTCGGATCTAAAACTAGCACTTATGTTGCTTTTGACACAGTGTAAATATATATATATATTGCATATATATATACAATGAAACTATAGAAAACAAAATATAATTTGAAAGACTGCTCATGTGCGACAATGATCATTTGCTGAAATCAATTACGCCTAAATATTTGTGTTGTCCTAAAATGTTGACATATGCTGAAAAAGTGCGCCCAAGGCCACATTCCATTGTCTTCCTCAGCAACAATGAACCAGAAGGTACCTGAAGCTGTGGACTAATTTCTAGCTTGTCAGTTCTGATTTTCATGCCAGTGCTGATGCCACTTGGTTTGGTGGCGATCTTTCTGCCCTGATCTCCATGCCATAGGCTGTTGATAGCTTGTCCGGACATTCAACCAAGTTGGTAATCTCTTTTTCATTGGCAGATAACCCATCGACGTCAGCTATGCCATCAATGTCAGCAAAGTACCAGTTGGCTAATGTTCTGCCACTGATGCTGACTGTTCGCTTATGACCTTTCAGGGTGTATGCCATGATTCTTTTCAGGAAAATGTTGAATGTGGGGGAAAGAAGACGCCTTTGTTGGACTCTGGCCTTAGTCCTGAACCATTTCACTGTAGTACCATTCAAGAGTACTGCGCTGGTGGCTTTGTTGTAGAATTGCTTTATGACGCTGATCAGCTTGGTGTTACGTTCTTCATGTTTGCCCACAGTTCTTCATGATACACTCTGTCAAAAGTTGTCTGAAGTCTATGAAGACATGGAAGAAATTTAGCTGGTTTTGGAGGTATTTCTCACACAGTATCCGTACATCGAAGATCTGTTCAGTAATGCTGTGTCCTGCTCTAAATCCTGCCTGTTCCTGTATGATGAGCTCCTTTGGCTTCTGGTTGCAGTCTGTTGAGTATGATCTTCGGAATAACTTTGCTTGGGTGGGGGATCAGTGTGATGGTGTGGTAGTTCTGGCATAGTTGTAGATTGCCTTTTTTGTGAAGTCAATCTATTTTAAGGTCCCTGCTGGGAGAGTGCCATGCCTGTCTTCTGGATGCTTTATGGGGGCAAGTCTATTTGCCAGGATAAAGTCGCAGTTGCCAAATTGTAGGAGTTTAAGGTCTCTACATTGCAGGATTGACCGCAGGCTGCTTGAAAGTTCTTGCAGTCGTCGTCTCCCGCTCTAGCATTCCAGTCGCCTTGCGCAATGAGGATTTGGTTCCTTGGTGTTTGGTCCACAACGTCTTGCAGCTGGTCGTAGAACTCTTCTACCTCATCGTCCTCATGGTCTGATGTTGGGGCATAGGTTTGTATGATGGTCATGTTGAAAGTGGTTGCTCTCAAGAAATTTGAGATGAGTCAACTAGAGACTGAGGGGGGGAGGGGGCAACAAATGACACAGTTTACGATGTCTTTGTGAACTAGGAAATCGTGCTTGTCATTTTCCCGACTGAAGTAGAGTTGGTATCCGTCATCTCTTGGTACTTCCCCTAGATTTATCCACCACACCTCACAGGGCCCGAGGTTAGACCAGTGGTATCTTTTCATTCACGGGCAAGATCTTCAAGCTTCCCTTCTGTAAGCGTTCTAAAAATTCTACTTGCCGATGCATGGTAATGCCGTACGTTTTGGCATGGATTTGTTTGGGTGGTCCGCCAGCAGCATACTTTACACTTCTGCCTTTAAGAGCGGACAGAAGGCAGGATCCTAACTGTTAACCCGGACGACGACCTATCCAGCATGACTTTGAAACCGCCCAGGTGCTGTAGTGGTTATAGTCGTCTGCTTCCTAGGTCAGTGGTTCGTACCCCGGCAATGTCATACGTAAGACTAAAAACTGACAATCTAGTAGCTGCCCTGCCAGACTGCGGGCACTATAGGGAACGGAACGTTACTAGGACTGGTTGGCCTGGTTTCAGTATAATGTGACTGAAGTCTGTGTTGCGACAGCAGTCCCAATGTGGCAACACGCTCACTTGTCTAAGTAATACCGTCTTGATGTGCACCTAGTTTTGCAACAACCAACCAATTAACCAACCGGTATTGCTTCTGTTGCTGTTGTCATCATCACGTTGAAGCTTGGGCAGTTAAGGCCTGGGGGCTGCCATCCCTCTTTTGGTCTCATAACCACAGGCAAGATCATCGAACAAGGTGGGTCGTCTTGGTCACAAACACGTGGCGCTGAGCTTTCTAAGAGCTCATTAACCTGGCCGGTGACTTCACTATGGAATCATGGGAGAAAATGGTATCTATTCGGCTGGAGATTTCTGATTCGTTGTATACCTTAACAACGCTTTAGACGCCAGCAACAAAATAAGTCTACGATTGATCCGCGGCAACATTCATTCAACCATGGCGATCGAGATGCTAGTGAAACCTTTTCAAGATGGTTTTCAGATACCCGCAGTGCTCGAAAAGTATGTTCTTTGCCATGTGTGAGCAATTTTAGCTTTAAGCACATAAGATTGGATGTAAAAAGAAAGTCCACGGTAGCTACGATGAAAAATAATTCAATGAAAATCGGGGGTTCACGATGCCAAAATACCAGCTAGTGAGGGTTACAAAACCAACGGTTACTTCTCGTGTCCACGGCCACATTGTCCAGCAAAAGGCGCCCTCTTGTGGCAGGAAGATCAAAGCTCAGGTAAGCTGTGAAGACGACATCTGAAACCCAAAGACAGCCTTCGAGTGGACCGTGACGACAGCGAACAAGGAGGAGGAGGCAGAGGTCAAGTATGACAATGACGGACGATCGATGAAAAGGACGATGAGAAGAGACGGGTTTGTCGCGATGAATTGCTTTACCGGTATTGTAACTTTTGATAGGAGCTAACGATGTTCTCATCCCCTGAAGAAATTTAAGTCTCGAGACACAGTAATCTAAATTCCTAGTGTAAACATAGAAGAAGAAATCACAGGGATAAGTTACACTGAAATATTAGCATCTACTCACGCTAGCTATACGTGTTTGTGATTCTGTTTTGCGTTTTTCGAGAATCGAGCCTCACGCAAAGGTTTCTAGGGAAGTGTTAAAATACATCGAGCATTTCTAATGCTTAAGGTTAGTATATGGGGGTCATTATATGGTAATATGTGAGGTTGTGTGTATGTATGTTGGTGGGGGAGGGGTACATTTAGAAAAGCAAGCGAATGACATAAAATTTTAATATTTTTCAACCCAAAATGATGACCCAGTGCCTGGAATTTGTGTTAATAAAAGTAGCCCTGATCATCCTGCGATGGTTATCGCTGTATATTAATAGTTATCTTTGTTTATTTCCGTTTATGTGGGACTTGTGACAGATGTCTCTTTCTATCTTTTCCTTTGATTCCCAAATATTTAATGCCATTGTCCACAAGCAAAAGGCTTCGATACGATCAAGTTCCAAACCGTTTCCTACCGTGAGCAGTTTCCAGTTCACGAATCTTTTCTTCTAGCTTTTCATACCTGGTGGCTAGTGAAAAGAAATAAAGTCTGTCATTATATATAGTAAATGATAATTGCATACACCTATGTTCAAGACAATCGTTTTAACTCTGTTGCTGTGCTCAGCCAAATGGGATACGAGTTTAAACTCATCAAAGCTTATTGAACTTGAGAAATGTCAAGGTCATCTTCGTCGTCGTCCTCGTCATCCCTATGATCGTCATTATGGTCGTCTAACACTTCCTCAGATTTCAGTCTAATTGATTTATAGGTCGTTTGTGTGTTACGAATATAAAACCGTTCTTCTTTGTGGCCCTGTGACTGTCCTGTTCTACTGTCAATATGTGTCAATGGAATAAAGCGAGAAAGGAGAAGAATACATGTATAGACATACCTCCTTCGATTGCTGTCTGTCTCAAGTCCTTTATTTCAGAAGACAGCTCGACAAGATCTGCATAAACACATTCAGACAGTCAGCTGGGGAAAATAAGGACGTTATTTTATAGTTGAATTGGCTCACCCATCTCTACGCATCCTCCTACCCAGAATTCATCTGTCCACTCGGGCCTTCTCTCTCCTCCCCCTTCTCTCTCTCCACCCCTCCGTTCCTTGTGTGTTCTGTGCACGCACTCACGCACTCACACTCGAGAGAGCTAGAGAGATCGGAGACAGACTCAGTCTTAAGCGTAAAATCAGTCGGATACAAAAAAGCATTTGCCTCTGGATCTGCAGTGAAGTCTGCATCACTATCACGTCATCAGCATACCGTATTCGATATTAAGTATACTTTCTAAAGTAGGTCCCACAAGCATGTCCTCACGCGACTTCCCATGACGCAACACAGGCATGCGCACTGACAACAAAGGACTCGGTACCAAGAATAGAGACGACGGCAGTAACACTGTGTGCGGTCAGCAGTCCCGCGGAGTCGAGGCCGGAGAGGCTGCACTCGTACTGGCCAGCGTCCTTCAGCCTAGGACTGGAAATGGTTACAGTCAAGTAGGAACCGAGAGCATTCCAGGTTGGTATGTAACCTGCGACAGAAGGTATCACGCCTTATGTTATTACATAATATAGCACCACATGAACAAGAGGGTAATCTTGATGATACCTCTCCATCAGATGGCAGGAATGAGGAAATAATGTTGTCGAGTGGCCCCAGATCACATTATATAATATCTTGCCGGACCATTAAATATTCTAAATCACTACCCCGTCGGGCTGTCGGACTTTTGCCCAGTGCTCTAGTCAATAGTCGTACTAGTGAGAAGAGAGAGAGAGAGGGGGGGAGCAACCTGAGTGGAAATTTCAGTGGGCTAGTGACTTTCACAAATTCCAGGATCGTCCGCCTAGTGAAAATATTTGAACTTCCCCATTCGTCCATGATGATAACAGTTAAAGGTAAAGTAGCAATGCTTGCTGTGGTCTACGTTTCAGGAAAGTAGGCAACTGCACTTAATGTTGCAGGACCTATAGATGGCTCGTTCCGACGGTCATCAGAGTTCGCAGGCTATACTGAACCACAGTTTGAACGTTAGCTAAACACGTAAACGCAGCTGTTAGACAGGCACTATAAAGTGGTTGGCTGGCTGGCTGCTGGTTGTTCATCCTTCCAATCTGTCTATTAAATGGCTGTCGAGGATTTAAGAACACTGCTTTTCGTTATCCGTAGTTTGTATCTGTTGCTACTCGATTGATAAAGGCCTCATACTTGGAAGTGTTGATCCCTTTTTTCCGACCACTGCCCACATGCGCAAATCGTCAGACAACATTTCTCTAGTACGTCGCGAAAACTGCGTAAAGATTGCTGCTCTAGGTCTTTATTCTTGTTTATATCCGGGTTCACCAGCATACTGCGGTGTGCATCCTGTCACAGAAGTCCAGGAAGATAGATCATGTGGTACAGCCTGTGTGGGCTTGTCAATAAACATTTGCTTCTGACGTCAGTGTGTAAAAACGTAGCGAAATCCCCCGGACCGTGTGGCGTGCGAAAGTAGGAGGGATTAGTACCGATTAGTACCGCTGGTACGCGAGAACACCCGGTTCATTTTATGGCAGTACTCTCTGGCCAGTGGCCTTCCGCGCCCTACCCCTGCCACTCACACGCGCGCTCTGGCTTTGTTTTCTGACCGCGGGCGTTGCACACATTCTCGAAGACGATGTAGAAGAAGTCTGCTAGGGATATCACGTCACAGAAAGCACAGCAGGTTTCCACACTTTACCCCATTTTTTTAAAAAGTAGAACAATGTGGGATTGTTATTTACGAACATGTTTACAATAAATTTCTTACGTGTCTGAACTTGGTATTGACTAATGCATATTTTATTAATAGCTGCCAAAGCCTTTGACATGTCTTTCCTGATTTGTTTGTAATATATCGTGACATTCATGCATGTTTTATTTTGCAACGAAATGCTATTGGCGGTGCAGCTTTCAAAGTCCTGCGGCTGGTATTAATGTCTCATAGGTTCGTCACTTTCGTGTCACTGCTTTGTTTGCGGACATCCTTGACATTAATCTGCTTACTATAAGAGGTAAAGTCCAGTCTTAGCCACAAGGTCCCATGCAGTTCTCGTCTCGGCTAAACGGTTCACTGAGCTCTGACCGCCCTGGACCAGTTGCTCGGCTTTGGGGTAAGCTTTTTAGTCCAGACGTAAGAAAGGAGCAGCGTAAACTGTTGATTGCACGGCTCCCGACAAGCAAAATGTACGTAGGCCGAAGTCTGTAGTAAATTTAGACCAGCAGAGGAGGAGGCGTACGGGCGGCGAGTTTGTAATTCCCAAGAAACTAAAACAGCGTCTGTAGCAACATGTACAAGATCCGCAGAAAGCGACTGGAATCTCCACCCCTATACTTCCTAACACCACCCCTAACTCTCACACCCACCCATACCCCACCCCTATCCCACACCGTCCCACCCCTAGCAATAACCGCCCCACCCTTATTCCCACCCCACCCGTCCCCACCTCTATCTCCAACCACCCGTGGGTGCATGGCTGGGGCTAGGATTGGGATATAGCGGGCAGGGTTAAGGTGGTTGTGGGGATAGTGGTGGGCGATGGGCGTGGAGCGGTGATGATTAGGGGTAGGGGTCTTATTGTTAGGAATGGGGCGTGGTGGTTAGGGGTGCGGTGGCATGGGTTAGGGGTGGAGAAGTGCTGGTTAGGGGTAAAACAGTCAACGGTCAGGGCTGGGGTTGTAAGTACTGCCCCTACCCATCCCTCACCCCTTCCGCTAGCCCCATCTTCATCTCCTCCCAGACGCCATTGGGGAAATCTGTCTGCCGCGTGCCCCAGTTCGGTTGACACCCTCCCGAACAGGTGCTGCATACTTTCCACTGCTGGGTTTGTTTGGGGTTTTTTTGGTCCCAGTTGCCCCCAAACCCAATAACAACACACACACACACACCAAAAAAACAAACTCGGAGTGAATTACATCACGAAAAGAATCAACGATTTAGTGGTTTCTTAGCCCTCCAGGCGGTGGCTCATCTCGCGCATAGGAGCAAAGCGATCAGCATGGCGTTCATAGTCTGGACTAAGGGGCTTAGTCGGGCGCATGGCTGGCTAAAGCCGTACAACTGGCCCCTGGACTGCTTTTCCTTATAACGACTTCTAGCGTGACTAAGTTCTCCGGCCCAGGAAGCACTGGAGCCAGCAGCAGAAGAGCTGAGGGGAAGATTTTCAAACAGCAGTATCTACAGGTGGCGAATCTATCGCATGACGTCAGCTTGACTCTTTGCTACTGGCATTTCAAAGTTAACATGCGCTATGTGTGTTTGTGTGTGCGTGCGTGTGCGTGCGTGTGCGACAGAAGGAGAAAAAAATCGAACACACAAATTTAATATTGGTGCGTAGGTCTAAGCCCTTACCTGCAACTATGGCATTGGAGTACCACAAGTGTGAAACTTGCGCACCCCTGGCTGTGACGTCAGCAACAGATGTCTTTGTTCCATTGACCACGTGACTAATCTGAAGCACCATGATGGTGGTCAGGTCATCCTTCAGTCCCGGCGTACAGTGTAGGGTCAGTTCATGGGTGATCCCGACAATAATCTCTCTGGGATTTGCGGTCAGCTGCATATCGTTTCCTGTACACACGGAATTTTCAAACAGATTGTACCTTTTCCTTTTCCTTATAAAATGCTAGAAAAAGGGCTAGGGGTTTTGTCCTTCTTTTCATTTCCCAATTAAAAATTATTTTTTGAATTACACATTTCAGATCAAAGGACAGCATCGCTATACACAGTTGTTAAGCACTCCGGCTTGATTTTTAAAAAACTAAAACACACACAGGATATTCTCATTCAAGATTTCACAAAACATTGTGTGGAGATATGTGTGGGATTGCGTCTGATATTTTGGTATTCTTTTCTTCTTTCAGAATCCCAGTTATTTCCTCTCACCCCGCTCTCCCCTTTTCTCTCCTTACTGTTTCTTCCTGCCTCCTCACCCCTCTAATGCAGTCGCTCTTTTATTTCCTGTCTGTCCCTCCCTCACGTGGCTCCTCCGCCAGCTCGAAGACGAGCAACCCTGCGACGCATGATCACGCCCTCCCTCGTGTCACGAGAGTTCATAGTTCGAATGTTAATATTCGATGTAACTCTTTCTCACACAAGCTCACATTTGCAATGATCCTACTCTAGGGAACGCATGCACACATACAAAGAAAGAGAGAGAGAGAGAGGAGGGGGGAAGGGTTAAACCTTGTTCTGTAGGTGTTTGCTGGCTTGGAATCTCTGTATAGCCGTAAGGGTATGACGTTGTGTATCCCGTCACCTTTGTAATCAAGGTTAGTCCACCTAGACATATCAACCAATGTGAAGATCAATCAGCAACATTATCATAGTCTTGGTCGTCAAAATACATCAGCTTATTGTCATCCATCTGTTATCCTGTCAAAAAGATCACCATGGCTGTCCTTAGTTTTTACCTGCTTACTTCCCATATAGCCATCCTTTCAGCTTTCCCACCACATCAGAATTCGCATTCTTAACAACGCTACTCCCTCCCACCTCCATTTCCCGCTTCCGTCATCATCTCAGTCCCTCTCATTTCCCCGTCCTCGTTAACACACCAACCACTGCCTGAAAATATGCGTTTACATGAGCACGCACGTGTATTCTAAAGAGTCCTTGGTTTGAACGGTTAAAATATATTTGAAACATACAAGAGCATAATTACGAAACGCATTAATCTCAGCGGACACTTATTTTTGGCGCAGTGTCTGACTCTTATAATTGTTCTTACTGTAAGTTATATGTAATTATTTGCCGCCGACACCATTACTGCCAAACTATCGCTGATGGTCCCACGGCCACCACAGTAATCTGGATGGTCATTCTGATTGCCAGATTTTTAAACCCCAGTTTTACACATCCAAAGAACAGCACAGTCAACTCGCTGTGGTTTTCACGTTGTAATGATCGCTCAAATCTTCACCAGTCTCCTATTAACCTACTCATGGACCGTCTGCCAACTCTTGAAGTCAACCAAATATCTAAAATTGCTGATAATAACATTGAAAACGCTTTATCCATTGTATCGAAAAAAGACGTATGCTCTACGGCACACGTTGTGACCCATTTTACAAAATTTTATTTCATATAGCAAATAGAAGAACACAGGACGCATGTCACCTGATGCGTACTGGTCAGACAATGGTAAAAATATAGAGGATTTTAGATTTAAAATACTTGCCGATTAGTGTGAAAAGCATTCTCAGCACGAACCACGAACTTCTGCCCATAGTTGTTGGGGGTTTTTTTCGCTTCCCTTTTACTTTCTTTTCTACGTATGCTGTCTAAACTACATGCACAGAACTGATATCAGCCTCGCAATGCTCGCTGTTAATACACGATCGAGTGGCACAGAATGCTCGTGCGCACCCTATGCTGTCTCCTTGATAACAGGTGATCAAGATAGATAACTATATAAAAATGAGAAAAATAGATTATACCGTATCTTACAGGTACGGCCTACTAAACAACAGTCAAAGCAATACTGTATGAACACCTTAATTTTTCTGCCTAAAAGTGTGTGTGTGTGTGTGTGTGTGTGTGTGTGTGTGTGTGTGTGTGTGTGTGTGTGTGATAAACAGATTTTTGCTTAACTTGCTGTAAATTTTGGCTTATGTCTTATCCTTTTGGGCAATAAAAGTATTCTAGATTAACAGTGTCTTAATTTTTGCTTTGTTTCACATGTGTTCTAAAGACCGAAGATAGATGAACATTCCTTTGTGTTTCTGTTCTTGGTGTGTGCAGGAATTATTATTAGAACAAATGACAATTCTCCCACTGCAGGCTAAGGGGAAGAAATCGGTTTTTTAAACTGCAAGCCTATTTTTTCTGGCAAAAGACTCGTGTTGAAGCTAGGGAGAACTGATCTGTCGTCTGAACAGAAAGCAGCGGTCGGCCATACGTTTGGCCCGCCGTATTGTTAAATCGGCTGATGTGTACTTCGCTCTTACATGGCAACCACGTACGACTACAACTGTGTGTTGAGACGGAGAGTGGCATCATCAACGTCATGCCCACCGATGTCAACTGCATGCAGTAATCCATAGTGACAATAACACAGTAATCTATAGTGACAATAACACAGTAATCCATAGTGACAATAACACAGTAATCTATAGTGACAATAACACAGTAATCTATAGTGACAATAACACAGTAATCTATAGTGACAATAACACAGTAATCTATAGTGACAATAACACAGTAATCTATTATGACAATAACTAGTATCAGAGGAGCCACAGCCTCTCCACTTGCTAGCCTGCACACTGGTCGGTAGGTCTGCACATCAGAAGCGAGAACATGTAAAGGTGTGAACTCTCTTTTGTTGATGAACACAATCTCAGTTTAAATCACTACTTATTAAATTTCTGTCAGTATTACCATTAGTTTAGTCTTAACAAGCAAGTGGCAATTGAATACTTGTGGATGTAGAGGAAAAAAATCTGTTTACAAAAGCCCCCTGAGAATTATTTTCTTTAAAAATATAATCAATGAATGTTTAGTGAAAATAGGAATGACTGTACAATATTATCTTGGAATGGGGTGCAAACTTTCTATAAGTTATAGTGAAAGTTTATATTTATAGATGCCTTAGACTAGAGGATTAAATAAATATACACAATTCATTTTTTTCACAAAATGAGTTTGTCAAGAATTCATTTGAACTTGCACTGTAAAATCTAATTCTGCATTTTGTGCTATGTAGTAGTTGCAAATATGTTACTGTATGCTTAACTTATGTTTAATACATTTTATGTGAAATTAAATTTTTTTATGTTCAGAACAAATGTGCTTTGTTCTATTTAGCAGGGGTGGCAGTATGAATTTATTGTGTCAGCAAAACAACTCCAGCATTACCAATGTACTGCTAACATTTACATGCGTTTCTTTCTCTGCTGGTTTTTATTTCCCACTAGGAATAGTACGAACTACCACTTTCATTCGGTCACAATGAAAAAACTAATTAAATTTGTAGTACTAGCTGAATTAATTAGCTTGCACAAAAATAAAATGCAGACAAAGTTTTATTAGTGTATAGTCAGGCATTATTTGGGAGCGGGGTGAACTTAACCAAACTAAGTCAGGGTCATTGCTTCTTCATCATGGCCAGCAAAAGGATTACAGCTAAAATCTCGATACTTAACCTAATAAACACGGACAGCCCACCAAGACCGCAGGGGAGGGATACATCCCGAAGCGTTGACTCTGACTTTGTTAATTTTAGCTTGGCTGAGTTCCTTTATTGTTATTTTGTGTTTTACTCCAAGTGGAGTCACATGTTTCTTTTCTGTTATGCGCAAGAGTTTTGGTGTGCCAAGTGCCAAAACGGTAGCCAGTCATGGGTTGTATATGTATTACCAGTCATGCGGTGTGTCACAGGCCGTGCTCCAATGGGTGGGTTCCGAACACGTGACCCGAGCCGCCGACTTGTCTACTGAAGACTTTTCGCCTGGGTCTAGTGAGCAAAGACCTACTGAAAGACCGGGTGCTACACGACGCTCTCCTGACAGACAATATTACGGCTAAAGATCTGGCGAAGAGAGGTGAGACTGGCTGCTGTTGACTTGGACATAGATCGGGACTTTGACCTGGACGTTTTTAGGGTAATGTTTTCAATAGATAGGTCATAAGCAGTGGCCTGTAGAACCTTCCCACAATGAGTGGCGGCACATTTTTCAAGCCCTTTAAAGTGAAGGCGTCCACATATTTGTTATTGCAATTTTGCTTAGGCTTAGTTACAGGGTCGAAATATTGCCTATGACCATCTGAGGTTAAAAAGGAACCCGCATGCTGATTGTGGTGTGGATTGATTCACGCGTGCGGATTTGCATAACAAACAAGCCCACCCACCCACACATTCGGATTTATGTGTTTCTCAGCCGTGTGGAAACACAACATATTGCGGTTCAGCTGGATGTGGGTGCCACGAGGATAAATAGAAATACCAACAGGGACGAGAGATGTAGTAAAGAAAGCTAATCTGGGACGCACAAAAGTCACACAGACATCAGTTTCCTGTTATCAGAGGCAGGTCAACGAGCAATAGACGAGATCACCGGTTATCTTTTGCTTTTAATTATAAAACATTACATATCTTCAAACCATTGGTACACCATGACAATTTGAAGACCATATATTGCAAGATGTAAAGAATGAGTAACAAATATCAGGTTTAAAAACAAATTTTTGCCATTGAAGGGGTTATTAATTTAAAAGTCCACACACATTCTCACCTCCTTTCACGCATGAGCCTATAGCCGTCATGTAACCTACAGCATGGAAATTCTGATTACATGTTTATGCACACATCTGCACCTGACCAAATCGATCTGGCAAAAGCATTTATCAGTAGGTAGACCAGGTACATGTTTTACCTGTCGCAGCTCTGTAAAACCTTGTATTCAGCCTCAATCTGCCGTTTACTGAAAGTTTACTCAATGGCAGTTTTTCGATCTCCATCTGAAAATTTATAATTAAAAACTTTGCCATATCCTAATGTGGATCGGAGCAGTATGTCAGCCCAGCAAGAATATCTTATTTTCAAACATTCTGAGATGTACAGAGCTACTTTGTGGGTTAGGCTGCCTTTGAGGTTCATACACAAAAGGGGGACTAAGCTGATTGGAGAATCTCTGGTAAACAGTGGTATCTATACCTCAAAGCAGTGTATTTTGGGCAGACTAACAGAAAGTGGTACAAATCTTCCTCACAGTGGCCACCACACTACAAATCTTCCTCACAATGGCCACAACACCGCTCACACAGCTACAGGACTAGGGTTGTTGAAACGAGCAATTCCATTGAGAGGCAGCCTGCCGCACCTCAAGAGGCACAGAACACGCCTGTTCACGGTGCTTTAGCTGATAGTCACAGTAGTCAGGGTGATAGTCACGGCAGTCAGGGTGATAGTCACGGCCGTCAGGGTGATAGTCACGGTAGTCAGAGTTATAGTAGCCCGCACGGCCGCACGCCCTATCCCCTACTGAGCCGGGCGAATTGAATGCGTTATCGCCTATTCAGTGGATGCAAACCGGGTGGATAGTCACGGCAGTCAGGGTGATAGTCACGGCAGTCAGGGTGATAGTCACGGCAGTCAGGGTGATAGTCACGGCAGTCAGGGTGATAGTCACGGCAGTCAGGGTGATAGTCACGGCAGTCAGGGTGATAGTCGCGGCAGTCAGGGTGATAGTCACGCCAGTCAGGGTGATAGTCACGCCAGTCAGGGTATGACGAAACTGACTCGTGCCACTGTTGGCGGTAACAGTCCATGAGACTTTTTTTCACTACAGTGATAAAATAAGTTGCCAACATTCTGCATTGACCATACATAACCAAACCCATTGGCTACACAACAGGATCGGAACCTGAGAGACCCAGTTGGTCCTACCAGACTTATCGTGTAGGACGAGAGGACAGAGCGCTATAAATCATCAAATGACAACCCCAACAAAGTACTGGCAGCGCTAGACACAACCGTATGCTGACGTGTGCAACCAGTACTTTGTTGGGGTTGTCATTTGATGATTTATTGTTGATGATTTGATGATTTATAGCGCTCTGTCCTCATTTGTTCTTTATTAATTATATTGTGCACCTTGAGGATTTCATGTATTTGTCTTATGTTGTGTTTGTCTTGAATCCCATTTGTCAGCACACGCTTAGTGAGCGGGCTGACGACGTTAAATAGGGATTCGCTGTATGCACACGCGGTACACCAGGGGCTAGCCGTGTGAAGACTAGGGTCGTTTAAAAGAAAGGGATGGCAGATCTTTTATTGAAGATCTGCCACGTTCCTTACTTTCGACTCTCTCTTTGCTACGTGTTTGGGTATCGTAGGCTCCCTTGGTTGCACACGTCAGCATACGGTTGTGTGAGAAAGTCGTATACTGCCCCAAACCGACCATTTTCGTCGGTCAATAGTTGGGGGAGGGAGTCGTAAATGGGAGGTCGTTTATATAGTAAATGGTCTCTATCAGAATGTTTTGGGTCGTATGCTGAAGGAGGTAATATAGCAGAGGTTTTACTGTATACCTAATGCAACAGCAAACAGACGGTACTTTGGCTTCAACTTAAGCTCATGCGGTACAGAGATATTTTGGTCTACTTTTGTTGCTGAGCCTTCGAACTGAAATCTGTGACAAAGTGTATTATCTTTTTAGCATGATACGAAATTAGGTCTGAAGGCTTTATCTACATTTAATACTAACGGTAATAGATCTGACATATGTGGTTTATCTAATAGCATTTTTGTTTCTAGTTAACAACCTCGCACTTGTCTGATTTAAAACAAAAAAATTTTTTTACAGTCCCAACATTTAAAAAAAACCCATAAAATCAAATGAACTCCACCTTTCCACATGGCGGAATTTTACATGTTTTCAAGGATGTTTTCGCTTGCTGTTGAATGTCACATTGGGAGAATTTCCAATCTACATTTTCTTGTTCAAAAAGCTTGGTCAGAAATGCCTACCAAAGAGACAATGTGTATTTTCACAACATATTCACATAAGCAAAACTGAAGGTGAAATACAAAAGATCTTAATACAAGCAAACTCATGCTGAAATTAAGAACAATACGCTAAATTTAAAACAAGGGAACTGTACCAAGCTAGAAAACGAAAAAGACGAAGACAATCTACATGTTTCGGGGCACTACCCCTTCATCAGGACGACACAAAACGACGAAAAAACGAAAAAGAAAAAGAAAAAGACTTAGCTGGAGTAGATGTGGCGCGTGGGCTTCATAGTAGGAGAATGACCCAGGGACAGTAAGAAGGGTTAAAAAGAGGGGCAGCCAGTCGCAAGGTGGGTAGGAAAAGGGTAGAGAAGGGTGGGGGTGGAGAGTGGTCGGGTGAGGGAGAGAGAGAGAAAACAGCGCCGGTAAGGGGGCGTCGGTGTGCGAGAGAGAGCAAGAGAAAGAAAGAGAGATTGGGAGGGAGGTGACAGAAAAAGTAAGAGAGAGACGGGAGGGTGAGGGGGTTAAGGGAAAAGGAGAGGGGAGAGTCAGTCTTTAAGGTTGAGTCCTGCTTGTGCCATGGTACCAAAATGGGTAATGAAGTAGGACTCCATATTCTTACGGTCAATGGAGTCGCCCTTCATTTTCCAGATACCACAGACCCTCATGTTGTCAGCTGTATGTGTGGGTGTGCTGAAGTGACGTGAAACTGGTGTGTTTCTGCGGTGTTTAGTGTCGGCTAGATGTTATGTGAAGTGGGTGTTGAGTGTGCGTTCTGTCTCACCGATGTTGGACAGAGGGTGCATGTGATGGCGTAGACGATGTTGCTGTTGGTCCCGGTGAAGTGGCGTTTGATGACAAAAGTGGTGTTGGGTGTGTGGAGTGTTGTGGAAGTGTTCAGGTAGGGGCAAGTGTGGCAGTGGGGGACATTGCATGGGGTGGAGCCGCAGGAAGGGGGGAGGGGGTGGTCGGTTTGAGTTTAGAGTGTACTAGAAGATCTCGCAGGTTCTTATCCCGCTAGGAGGGTCTTTTTTTTTTTGAAGAGGTGGGGGTCAGACTTAAACAACAGGTGCAAGTTGGAGAGGAGGATCCTACATACTGGGAGGTTGTGAGGGTGGTGGGTCAAGACAGCGATCGGCCTTGGTACCGTGTGTCTGGGGTGGTGGGAGGGTTGGAGTGTGAGTGCACGTGGTGTGGCGGCAACTTTCTGTCTAGCAAAGTGTAGTAGGTTGGGAGGATAGTTGCGGGCGAGGAAAAAGTCGACCATTCTGTCGGATTGTTCGAGAAAGTCTGTGTCATTGGAACATAATCTGCGGAGTCTCAGAAACTGCGAGTAGAATATGCTGTGCAGGACGGAGGGTGGGTGAGATCAGTGGAAATCAAGGTAGAAGTCCCTAGGTTTGTAATGGATAGTGGTTACTAGGTGGCCGTTCTGCAAGGTTATGTTAATGTCGAGGAATGTGACAGAGGTGCATGAAATGGTGTAGGTGTATTGGATGGAGGGGTGGAAGTGTTGTATATATGTACTGGATGTACTGCAGTAACTGAGACTCAGGGAGGGAAGTGGCGCCAAGACCGTCGTCGATGTAGCGTTTGTACAGTGTTGGGGTGCGGCCCGTGTAGCTGTTGCGGATATTATGTTCGAGCCAACTCATGAAGAGACAAGCATAACTAGGGCCCATTTTGGTTCCCATCGCCACGCCGCTAATTTGGTAAAAACAGTGGTCGTCAAACTCGAATGTGTTAACAATACGCTACTTTTACCATTAACTACACTTAATTACCCCCCTGTTTTATCGTCCAACGATCTTCCTACTTACTCCTGTACATCCCCTGATAATTGCTGTTTAATTAACAGACTTTCCATGGGTTTGTACAATACGAAGTTTGTATAAATGTTTACAGGTAGCGGGTGTGGATTACCTCCCTGTAACACAAGCGAGGTTAAGTGACGATCAAATATTTTCCTTCACCCCCATGCAGATGTATTTATGTAATGTCGGGATTGGTGAAGTCCATGTGTAACAGTGAGAAGTGTGTTATTAGACCGGAACTGTACAGTTTAGGAAAAGAATGTACAAAATGTTTGAAAAGACTCGCGAGAGCCCCGAACAAAAGTGTTTCCGGTCAAATGGGTTTAAAATCCGCGGAAATGCTATTTTCGGTCTTTCTTCGGGGCCTGGTTAGCTCAGTTGGTAGAGCTGCGGACTAGCAGATGGAAGGTTGCTGGTTCGAATCCGGGTGTGGCCAAAGATTATTTCCTGGAGTTAAAAAACATTAAAATTAAAATGACTGTCCGCACTGACCATCTTACTGCAGCCATCAGTCTGGTGGTTCTCTCAGTGCATAGTTTAGTAATAGGACCCCATCCCCCATAGTGCGAAATCACCGCGAGGTGGAAGCACTGTCCCTCTAAATAACCACCACCACCACCATTTTCGGTCTTTGACTCCTCTGTTGGGGACAAGAGTAAACGTCCGTAGTTGGCTGCATTTAACTGTAAGCCACGTGGTCCTGTTTGTGCAAGCAAGCATTTTTTACTTGTTCTTAGTTGTGACAATGCCAATGGTGGTTGTAACCGGTTTTTGATGCAGTGCCTTGTTCATGCGGAGCGTAACAGCAAAGATGATTTACTGAAATTTTTGCAATCACACGAAGCAGTATTGCAATGCTTGGAGAAAAGTTATCACAGATTCTTATGGTTTGTGAATGTTTTGGTTTGGTTTGTGATTTAACGTTCAGCGTCATGTACAAGTAATCAGTAAATCGTGAAGCCGTACAGTCACGAGAGTTACACTGGAATCTTGCATTTGGTTGCAAAGTCAGTTTTCCTTAGTTCTCCTTTTCTTTCTTCCTTCGTTGTTCTCCTTTCCATTTTACTTGTCTTTTCTTCGTTTCCTTCTTCTTCCTGTTCTCTCTTGCTTTTAATTCTTTTTTCTATTGCTCGTCGAGTTTACCACGTGCGCGGGGTTTGCGTAAGGCGCTAGGCCACACTAGGATAGCAGTCAGCGATCGTGTTTTCTAGGTAGCTTTAGTTAGAAAGCACATTTTCTGTCTCGATTTTATTCTTTATGGAAAAAAACTGCAGAAATGACATTTATTTCCAACCAGATAACAAGTTCACAGTTTGTTTGGAAGCGTGAACCTTTCTTCGTTCATAAAAAGTCTGTCTGGTCTCCTCACTCCGTAAAAAACGGAACTTCCGCTTCTTTTTATTGCTGTCAGCACAACGAATTTGTTGACCTAGCAATTGATAAAGCGAGTCTTTGCACAGGCTGTTTGGTAAACATCTGGTCTAGAAATAGGTAGGTGTGCTTAGAAGGCATTGTAGTTAACACCAGACAATATAACAGCAGTCACGGCTTACATGCTCAGCAGAACGTCTGAACGTAGAGCAGACAATTACGCTATGTAACACTTCTCGCTATTACGACGGAATACTTGGCCTAACGATGGGTAGGTACACATAGAAGGCACTGTTAGTGAACGACACTGGTTTTCTGCCATTTACACACGGCACACATGAATGAAATCCAATACCCACGATCCACTCTGTCGTATGGATCTAGAAATGAGACTTCCACGGCGTTACCACTAAACTGTCAGTCTCGATTAGCAATACAAAATAATCCACCTTTCTTCGTCACATTCTCTACAGTTTCTGTTTCCTCATAGCTTCACGAACGAGTTTGCATTTGACTCTATTTTTTCACAAATTTAATACAAATCTTAAATGCACTGTGACACCATTTACTGAATGACAAAGACGTGGGATATAAATGTAGGAAGGTGGAAACAGTGGAATGGTTAAAAACAGTTGAAAACGTGTATCATGTCTTCTCAGAAGAACTTGTACTTCTTGGAGTTAGAAATAATGTACAGACAGATGGTGCTCTAGATATGATTATTCTAATAGCACATTATGCAAATATATCTAAATGTAAACGGACCAGAACTATTCCAGACACCTGACCTTTCCTACGGTTATTGCAACATAAATGTAGACTTGAGAGATACCTTCAT
Organism: Lanistes nyassanus; assembly: GCA_004794575.1. NCBI lineage: Eukaryota > Metazoa > Mollusca > Gastropoda > Architaenioglossa > Ampullariidae > Lanistes > Lanistes nyassanus. The sequence continues at coordinate 306,927 of SMGT01010077.1, read as the reverse complement.
GTTAAAAAAAAGTTATAAACCTGTTTAATGTGGCTACCATATATAACATTAATAGTTAAGGATATAATCTGTCAGTTGTTACTTACAAACCAAGTTGTTTTCTTTCTAATTAACCTAGCCACCTATAAATGTCTGTGTGGGTGGGTGGGTGGGGAAGGGACTAGACTGCATGTTTTTTGGTTCTGGATGCGAACATGGTCTCCTATGTTTGTGTGTTAGTGTTATGACAAAAAAACGTCTAAGTGTTGTAAATATCCCTGCTATTGCAATCACGTTTTTATTTGGAACGCATAACGCATGTTTCGTCTGTCTTAAGCGATCTATTTGCTTGGTTTACTTTCTAGAACAAATGCATCTTTTGAGTTGTCTGGAAGCTTCAAGCAATTGAATGTTTAGTTTGCATTCTTGAGGTCAGGTAACGCAGAGCTTTCAAGCTATTGCATCACACCAAGATTTGTGCAACACCATTTCCATCAGTAAGATGACAGCTTCTAAATTATTATTATTTCTAAACAATAACAACACCTACCATAATCACTTCTTCCGCCAGGTTTAAAACAACCCAAACTTAAACCAAATGCTTGATGCTTTATCAGCTCTGCAATACCCGAGATAAAAAGACCACAATATAACACAGCAATATAGTCAGCATGCACGGCCGGAGGAGTCCGCAGGAAGCCAGAATCTCACTGGTCAAAAGGTCCACCGGCACCTGTCCACCTGTAGAACAATAACAGGCATTTAAGCGAGATTAACAGGCTTGTTAAAAGTTTCTTTTTTCCGCAGAGAGCATTCGTTATTACGTGCATGTAGTCTGGGCTGTCGCTGTTGATCTCCTGGTGGCTGCCGTACTACAATGTATGGAATGTTGCTGCTGATGTGCAGAAAGTCGGGAAATATCGAGCTGAAAACTTTTTTTCCCCAGACAGAGGGACAGACGGAGAAATACGGATACACTCAGACACAGAAGGACAGAGACGTATGAAGACAGACCGAAGAAAGAAAGGAAGGACGGATGGACGGGGAGACAGAGAGACAGACAGGTTAAAAAGTGGGAGGGAAAAGAAATATACTAAGGAAAAAAAGAAAAGGAAAGAACAAATGTATGGAGCAAAAGACCAGAAAGACGTCAAACAACGGGGAAAGAATGACAGAAAGTTACCGAGGGTGAAGAAAGTCGGGAGAGACTTGGCTCCGTCGCCACCTATGCTCCAGGCCATCACCCTCAGCTTGTACACGACGTCTTTCTGCACTCCGTGCAGGACAGCGGTGTACACTTTGCGAACTTTGACCTCCTTGGCAGTGCGGATATTGTCTGTAGACGGCCACCACCAGATCTGCGCGCCGACAACAGCACGCGATAATCCAGTTGCCATTGCTTAGAGGATAATCGCAGTCCTTTTTTTTCCCAAACTGGTTTCCGCTTACTGTAAACTCAATTTCCAAAATCTGAGCGAATGTCCCCTTTCCGTTTGTAAGATGCAGTAAACAGGTGAGCTATTGCTGTCTCTCGTGGAAGAAGTAACCAACACGTGTTAACTTTGATAACAAATCAGTTCAATGGAATGTGCAGGAATAATACTTTTGAATCACAGTTCTAGGCATAATGAATACGACTTGTTCACTATTTCTAGAACTGCTGTAAAAGAATAAAAAGAATACTCCTACTGACGCCAGACATCTCGTCCACCCTACTTTTTCCGAGAGGTATAGCATCTCGTCCACCCTACGTTTTCCGAGAGGTATAGCATCTCGTCCACCCTACGTTTTCCGAGAGGTATAGCATCTCGTCCACCCTACTTTTTCCGAGAGGTATAGCATCTCGTCCACCCTACGTTTTCCGAGAGGTATAGCATCTCGTCCACCCTACTTTTTCCGAGAGGTATAGCATCTCGTCCACCCTACTTTTTCCTAGAGGTCTATACCTCGTCCACCCTACGTTTTCCGAGAGGTATAGCATCTCGTCCACCCTACGTTTTCCGAGAGGTATAGCATCTCGTCCACCCTACTTTTTCCGAGAGGTATAGCATCTCGTCCACCCTACGTTTTCCGAGAGGTATAGCATCTCGTCCACCCTACTTTTTCCGAGAGGTATAGCATCTCGTCCACCCTACTTTTTCCGAGAGGTATAGCAGAGAAAAGGCGTTTCTCGACTGTAGGCCGGACGGGTCAGTCGTTTGAATTGAGGTGCTTTTGTATGCAAAGCCTTTTGTTTAGACTGTGGAGTATGGAAAGGGTCAGGAGGGGGAGAGGGAACGGAGACAGGGGCGAGACAGGTGCTGTGAGGACCCCCCCCATAACAAAGAATACGGAACCTTGGTAGTTCAAAACGGTTGTCACCTTATAACCTTTGACCGGTGACTCATTTAGGTTGTTGGGGACACCACGCCAAGATACCCGCACACTCTCTGGGCCGTCCGACATCACGCTGACGTAGTCGGGGTAGGCGTGCGGCGCTGTGAGTGGCAATCACGTGACACAATTACACTCTACATTAACATACAAAATGTAGTCTGGGTAGATCTAATGGGACTGGTAACAGCATCTACCCTAGCTTTATTATGCATGTATCTCCTCGTAATAAATTATCATCTCCTTTATACTTCATTACGATATTCAAAATGCACGTTATTTCGCCAAAAAAGTTTACAATTTGGTATTCGGGGTGTAACCTTATGTAGCACTATCATAAAGTCATGGACTCGATGCTACTGCAACACGTACATTCTCGCACTCGATCAGGCGCCACGTGTTACCCAAGTCATGTTTCCTGTATTACTGAATAATGTACCCTCTGTTACCCAGTCGGGTACCTTGTGTTGCTGAGCGGTGCACCCTCTGCTATCGAATCATGTACCCCAGGTTAGTCCTGTGGCTACAATCAAACCTCACCGTCGTAGTTGGGCGGCATGTAGGTGACGCCGCTGGGCCGACTGAGACCCGCCGTGTTGAAGACCTGCACGTCCACCCAGTAGTCGCCGTTACCCTTCAGCCCGATGACGACAGCATGGAGTTCCTCGCCATACCTCCTGTAGTACCAAGCGTTCGTCCTCTCCGTCTTCAGCTCCCAGTAGTTGAGCTGTCAGACGGAGACAGAGAAAGTCTCGGGATGCCGTCAACGGATCCTGTTTCGCCAGTTAGACCCCGTAGGTTCTGCCGCACGGACGCACCCAGACACGCACGTCTGAATCGTCTATGTATATGTGTATATATGTATGTATGTATGTATGTATGTATGTATGTATGTATGTATGTATGTATGTATGTATGTATGTATGTATGCGTCTATGTATACGTGTATATATGCATGTACGTATGTATGCGCGTATGTATGCGTCTATGTATACGTGTATATGTGCATGTATGTATGTATGCGCGTATGTATGTATGCATGGGGGAGGGGGAGGAGAAGGTTTTGTTTTCTTTGTTTATATGTGTGTGTGTGTGTCCGCGCGCCCACACGCGTGGTTACATCTTGGTACAAAAGCTCCATCTTTACAAGGCCAGAACTATTTCTCAGTGGTCTCTTACTGACGATAACGGGGAGACAATTTTAGACCAAAGGCCGACATTGCTTTGCATAAAGGGTTATTTACCCCTAATGTGGTACCTTATGGTACCAATTGTTTCTATGTGTTCAGACAACATTTTAAAACGCGACTATTTGGACCATATCCCTATGAACAACATACCGTAAAAAGCGAATTGGAAGAGTTAAATTGCGGATTAAAGACAAGTTGGGGGGGGGTTTACTTTTAAAAAAAGTTGTCATCGCCTTTAATTTTACATTAGGCCCATTACTTTCAAGGTAAGAGATGACGATATCAGTTGGGGGTGGGGGGATGGTTCACACCTGAAAGCCCATGATTTTACCCCTCAGGAACTCCCTGGTTCGGTTAGGCAGCTCCCATGTCACAATCATGGCAGTCGAGTTTATGGCGCTGGTCTTAACCTTCTGTGGCGTTGTCTGCGGTACTGGGACAAAGACATCAAGGGAGACAACTGGGACATCGCATTTATTATAATTATCTTCTCATTTCGGGACAATGCTTTGTACAGCTTAGTTCATCTACTCTCTTTAATGCCGGAGAAGTCAAACTCTCCATGTCTCCATGCACCTATTCGATTCCGTATTTTGCACAACCTAATTTTGTTTCAGAGGAAGAATAACATCGCTGCAAAAAGGAAGTGGGAGGGGGGAGTCCTTCCACAAACGGTGTGCAATGAAGTTAATTAAGGGTCTTTTATTCAGATATGACTGAAGGCTGTATTTTCCGTGTACCGACTAGCGTATTTTTTCGAAAGGTTGAGGGTTGGACGCAGGTAGGCGGTGTAAGGACAGTGCTTCCACCTCGCGGTGATATCGCACCATGGGTGGGATGGGGTCCTAGTTCTAAGTTTTGCACTGAAAGAACCACCAGTCTGATACCTGCAGTGAGATGACCAGTGCTGGGAGGCAGTTTAATGTTCGAGGGAAATGTCAAATATAGTCTGTTTACTGTTTAACTCCAGGAGATAATCCTTGACCACTCTTGGATTCGAACCAACAACTCCACACTCTAGCTCGTAGCTGTACACGCAGAGCTATCTAGCCCACTGGGGGTTCGAATCAGCAATGAGCAAGAATTATAGCCTACAGGTGGCATCCCCTCAACATTAATTAAACTGCTTCTTTGCACAGAACAGATTTTGAGTTTGGTGGATTGTTTTGGTAAATGTTTAGTGATAGTAGTATCCCTTTACCTCAATTTACCCCATTGAATGAACTCTACATTACGTGGAGGCACTTTCCCTCTACATTAACCAATAATATGGTGTTTCGACTATTTTTGTCATAAAGTCCATGATTTGTCAACAAGGTAAGTCGCAGTTCCAACTAAGACTTGAAAACACGTTAGGTATTGTACGTCCTTGTCTTCGCTATCGATGTGTTTTTTCGTAACCTGGGCATGCAGTATGGAAATAAAAGAACATCGATAAAGCAAGAAAGGAGATGGAGGTAAGAAGATAGTTGTATCACACAGACAGAACTAGGGAAATCGGCTTCAGTAATCTGAACTTCACGCAGCATGAGCAGGGAGGATACAATACGAGTATTACCTTTCACGCTTCGCATTACAGCCTTGACAGAGTCCGCATATCAAACTAAGAGTCGTAGAGTTGTGTCATGAATATAGAGACAATTTTAAACTATTGCACACAGACAATTGGATACTAACGATCTTCAGCCGAATAAACCATTTCCACAGAGCTGTTGGGTCCCGGTCCCATATTGTTGATAGCCTGTACCATGACGTCATATGGGGTGTAGTACATCTCTGCCCCCACCAGATGGTTAAAGACTAGCAGTCCGTCGTGGTCCAAGTTGTTCGCGTAGATCTTCTCTGTGCTCTAAGGATGACAGAAATCGCTGTCATCTTCGGGATATCCCAGCATGCAAGGTGTGGTCGGGCGAGAGTCGGAAACGGACGTCCAGTACAGACAGACAGTTGCCGACTCGCCTTGCGTGCTAGGATATATGTCGAAGCCTGGGTCAAGGTATGCAAAATTCTATTCAACATGCGGTCAACAAATGATTAGTTTCAACACTCTAAACCTAACATAGACAGTACATTCAAGGCGAAGGCGCGACTTCTTTAACATTTTTTTTAAATCCACAGTTCGAAGAAAAAATACACATACAAAAATATTTATGACTTGGAAATTACGGGAAATCACCTCCAATACCATAATAAATACCCAGAAATTAACTGTGAAGGAATGTCCTTTTTGCCTTCTATGTAGCTATGAACCTTCATTAAACTTTAGACCCTCGAAGGGAACTGAAAGAATGTACTTTTGAAAAAAGCTGTCACTAACAGCAACTTACATTTTGCCACTTTTCGCTTGACTGGTCATGGAGACGCCAGTAAACTTTGTAGTATAGTCCATCCCCTCCGTGTTTGTCTGGTGGTAGTGGCTTCGAAAGAAATGAACATTTAATGGAAGAAAAATAAAACAAAACACAAAAGATGGTTAACTGATTGAACCGTCATTCAACTGTAGATATTTTCGGTGCTGCACTCATCAAGCTTTAAAGATCGTCAGCCATAGCCACTGATCAGTAGCTGCTGACTCCGAGTTAATCGCCCAGTGAAGACCACTTGTCCCTTAATTCGTGTCGACCCCCTCGGTGGTCAACGGCCTCCAGATCAGGAGGCCGGGTTATTCGTGCCCCAGTCAAGTCAACTCATTTTCCAAGTTAAAAGTCGCCAGTCTAGTTAAGAAACGAAACCAACAAAACCAGCCTTGTCACTATATAAGGAAACAATTCAGCTTGAAGTCTTAATTCCATGAAATCCGATACACTGACTAATGTTTGAACTATTCACAATTTCAAAGACATAAATGTTGTGTATCATAAGTTAATGTATACAAATTGTGTTTTCCAGAAGGACAACGGTAGGGCTGGTTTTTATTCCTTCTTAAAGCTTCTTAGGAAGATACAAACTAGAATACATCTCCACCCATTTAGGAAGATACGAACTTGAACACATCTCCACCCATTTAGGAATATACAAACTTGAACACATCTCCACCCATTTAGGAATATACAAACTTGAACACATCTCCACCCATTTAGGAAGATACGAACTTGAACACATCTCCACCCATTTAGGAATATACAAACTAGAACACATCTCCACCCATTTAGGAATATACAAACTTGAACACATCTCCACCCATTTAGGAAGATACGAACTAGAACACATCTCCACCCATTTAGGAAGATACAAACTTGAACACATCTCCACCCATTTAGGAAGATACGAACTTGAACACATCTCCACCCATTTAGGAATATACAAACTAGAACACATCTCCACCCATTTAGGAATATACAAACTTGAACACATCTCCACCCATTTAGGAAGATACGAACTTGAACACATCTCCACCCATTTAGGAATATACAAACTAGAACACATCTTCACCCATTTAGGAATATACAAACTAGAATACATCTCCAACAATTTAGGACGATACAAACTAGAACACATCTCCACCCATTTAGGAATATACAAACTAGAATACATCTCCAACAATTAAGACGATACAAACTAGAACACATCTCCACCCATTTAGGAATATACAAACTAGAATACATCTCCAACAATTTAGGACGATACAAACTAGAACACATCTCCACCCATTTAGGAAAACCAGTCGGGGTCCATTTGCACCTGTTGAGTACACAGTTAGGGTGTATCTGCACTCACTTTCCACCGGATGGTCAGCATCCCCACTGACCCCGCTCCGCCTGTGACGAAGTCTGTCGCATAGACTGGCACAGCATCAGGCAGTTTGACGTAATCTGAGGACAGACAGACAGACAGACAGACAGACAGACAGACAGACAGACAGACAGACAGACAGACAGACAGACAGACCATGAATGGTAGCTGCACATGATAAATAACAACCCAAAAGCTCAAACCAATATTTAATATATATTCAGTTTTAAAATTAACAGCATAGACCAAACCTCAAACACTGCTTTATAAAAGAGGCGGTCTATTCTGCAGAAAGGTGGCTGCATGGAGTTTGTACAATGCATAACTCCAGGAGATAATCCTTGGCCACACCTGGATTCGAACCAACAATTTTCCAAAATCATGTTAGTCCGCAGCTCTACCGACAGAGCTATCCACAGCTACCCAGAGCTATGCAGAGCTATCCAGAGCTACCCATGCTCCCCTTCATGAGAACAAGGGCACTTAACCAAGCCATTTTACAGACAAAGTCTACGCTAGGGGGCAGGAGAGGTTGCGTGGATGTGTTTGTGTCGGCTCTTTTGGTGTTAAATTGGTCACGGGGCCCTGTTACTCGTGTATTCTGCGACGTTTAGTACGAAGAATGGAGACCGGACACACCAGGGGCTCGAACCCCAGGCCTTTACAGTTTCTTCGCGACTTACGAAACGCACCCCCCACCAACACATGGTTAACAGTAAGTACACATATCAGTAATTATTTTAAGTACAAGAGTCTGGTTACCTAAGAAACTTGGATTGATTCCGTTTCACAGCTCTAAGTGCTCAAACATAAGAACTTGGTTGATAAGGTAAAAATTGCAGTTTGCGAATAGACGTGAACAGAGGCGTGTGGGTTTTTTTTTAAATCAAAGCTTAGGAAAGGTTGGTACCGGAGGGCTGGCTTGGTGGGCCGTAGCCAAAGTTCTGACTCGCCGCCCACACCCGGAATTGGTAAGAGGTGCCTGGCGACAACGACTCTCGAATAGTGTAGCTCCGCCATTGTGGGTAGTCGCCGATAATAGTTTCTGCAGCGCTAATGCCTGTGTTCAGAGAAAGTTACATCATCTACCTCATTATGTCTGTGTTACTGTTTTTCTCTATTCTCTCTCTCTCTCTCTCTCTCTCTCTCACTCTGCAGCTTATTGCTTGTTGTTTGTCAATACCAAGGGGATAATTCCCAACGTTTTATTTCATAAATGTACTCATGTATCGTCCATCCTTAAACCACGTCTTTTGTACAGAGGGGTAGTAGCGTCATTCATGGCGGGGCGCCTTTAAGAAAAAACTGTGTCACTATAAGCATTGTCAGGGGCATTCTTCTCATTAGGAAATTTAATAAGTGCATCTATCCTCTATCGATCCTCAATCCTATGTTTCAAAAAAGGAAGTGACATCATTTCAATAGACTTTCTTTTTGCTGAGTGTTATATTTGTCGTTGTTAATATGGCCACACCTGATGCTGTTCGCCGTAGAAAACTAAAACTTATCACTAGATTATACGTTTGAGGGTAACGAAGCTAGTCACTAACCTGTCACAAGGCTTTTCCAGGTGGGGTCGAAGTTGCTCCTGTACTCCATGCGGTATTGAGTGATGGCGTCTCCACGCGTCTTACCTGGTTGCCACCACAAGTCTACCTGCCTACCTTGCCTGTCGTGCACGTGTAACCCTGCAGGCTCTTCTGGCGGACCTGAAGGTGGAAAGGAAAGATTGGTCGGTAATCGTCAATCTATGTCCGTCTTTTCTTTCTTTCTTTCTTTCTTTCTTTCTTTCTTTCTTTCTTTATCACTCCGTGCGATAATATGCAGAAAACTGTATTGTGACAAAAAGTGATATTTTCGTCTTGGAAAACTACAAATAAAAATTGAAGATAAGAATTCATCGTGGAGCTGTAAGCAGTAAGTCGCACACAAGGTACCGATCTCAGAAAAAATCGAATTTTCCTTCTAATTGACGACTTTGGAAAAGCTGACCAAGTACAGACAAAATCTGTTTTCAGCTTTCACGGTGAGATTTCACGGAGTCTAATGGTAATGTCTGTGACTATCCCATGCAGTCTGTTTTAACCGCTAAGAAATCTGACCTTTGACAGTGAGATAAGCCGTGCCGCTGACGCTGTCATAAACCGTTGTGGCTCGACACTCGTACCAACCCTCGTGTTTAAACTGAGCGCCCACAACGTACAGGCCATTGATTCCTCTTACGTCACCCTGCACGTGCACACACGCAAACGTACGCATAGATGTATTATTTACATAAGTATATGTTCATCCATAAATCATTCACATATATCTTACATATGTGTAATGAAAAAGATATACATACATGGCATCACTGAAAGTGTAGCTTTTTTCACACCAGCCTTCAAAATTTTACCAGTCAAAGGGAAAACCTCACTTTCCATAATATTAAGGAATGTAACCAACATTGGTTTAACAGTAGTCATACCGGGCGACTGATATTTAATTTAACGTGCCTGTGGGGTTTTCTTCGCTGGTCGCGTCCGGACCTGATGTATTTATAAGGACAATGAGCGCTCGCGCACACATACACACATTTGCATTCTGTGTACAACCAGACTTAAAAGAAAACCGGTAATTTTCCTATTCAGTTAAGATATCCGTCTCAGGCTTCAAATCTTCGTGTTATTTGCAAGCATGTAGTTGTCTGTTCTCGATGTAAATTCTGCCTCAGGTGAAAATGATATACAAGCCTGCTTGTAAGATAACAACACGTAACAACAGTTAATACGCCCCTACCAATTCATTAACTAACCCCTTATGAGCAAGTAAATATAAATGATAGCGTCGCATTTGCAAATTATACGCAGGGAAACCCACGAAGTTGCAGGACATTTAAAACGGTTGGATAAGAACGAATGGACGCTTCTGTCGTGTCGCAGTGACCAAAGTAAACCGCTTGTGACGCATAAACAATGTCACAGTTCTGCACTCGGCGGGTCATTCTTCCACTAGTCTGGGCAGTCTCGGAAACTCACTATCTTGTATGATGGATCGTCTGCCATATCCAGCAGATTTTCGTTGAAGTACCAGACGTACACCAGGTCCGTCCTGTTGATGGAGTAGGAGGCCTGACAGGTCACGTGGGCAGTTTCGTTCTGAATCACTTCCTGTGTCTGTGGAGCGTAGCTGAGGGTTGTCGACGCTAGTTGACGTCACAAGCACAGGAACAGTTGTACAGACTCCCAAAGTCAATGAGGCACGCGCGCAGACACACATATACACGCTCTTTCTCTCTCTCTGGTCAGAGTTTGTGCATAACAATTGGACAACTGCACTTTCAACAGCTGTCCTTTCCAGTGGATATGCAATTTGGCAATTTTAGTTAAGGGCTCTTCTAATACTTAAAAGTTTTAGAGTTTTAGTCAGTTACCTTAGACCTAAACTGAGGTGGCTTCAGCAGAAGTAACAGATGCATCTATATATGTAGACAGACTTGTATACCAGCATACACGTAGCCTACATATCAATACAAATGTATGACACAAATACTTACATGTACACGTCCGTAGAAACTCAAATGCAATCTAAGCATGCGTATCCTTTAGTAAAAATTCGTTCTCCTTTTCTGTTTATCTTTCTTTCTTGACAATTTGTACGCCTGTATATCCACATATTCTCACCTAGAACTGTCAACACTCCACTGGAAGAAGCCGAGCCCAGGGAATTTTCTGCTGTACATGTGTAAGTTCCTGAGTCTCTCGCGGACAGACTGGTGAGAACTAAATCTCCATTGCTCATTTGCTGGACAAGGAAAAGTGTCAGAGTTTAAAGAATTTGTAACATGTTTTAGGTGAAAAACTTGTCAACTACGCACCCACGCTCAAAAACTGTCGTACATTCTCATGTCTAAAGGCGCACGGAAGTCATTTTTACTCATAGGTAGTGACATTTAGTGAACAGTGGTTTCACCTCGAGATGATTTCGCGCTATGGGGGTGATGGGGTCCTATGCACTTCAAGAACTAACAGACTGCTGCAGTCAGATTGCCAGTGCGGAGGTGATATTCTAAGGAATGTCGTGGATTAAGACTAGTGTTTTACTAAAGGATATGAGCGATATTCTGCGGAGCTATGCAGCCACCACCCCACCCACCCCCCATCCGTTTAACTCACATCTCAGGACATTTAGTCTTACACCGAGAAAAAAAAACTGAGGCGAAAAGTTTATTAATTTTATGCAAGATTATCTCAAACTTAGACGGGCTGCATTCTAACACGAGGAATGGAGCGGGCAGTACCTGGACGTTCCCGCTGCCTCCCACAGACGCGCCGTTGTGTGTCCACGTGATGACTGGGGGAGGTGCGGCCTCGGGGCGACAATGGATCGTGATGTTCCCGCTGACAGACGCACTCAGGGTCTTAGACACTGGCATCTTGGCGAAGGAAGGCTTGAAGGCTGAGATAAAACAGACGCGACTACAGATTAAAGTGAGCGGCTGTCCGTTTACTCGCTGTCTCCATGTCACGGCAGTGCAGCGAAATCCTCCTAACATTTTCTGTTTCATCATCAACATTCTTTTTCAGTTTGTCATTGTACATTTGCAATAGCCATGATGATGATGATGATGATGATGATGATGATGATGATGATGATGATGATGATGATGATGATGATGATGAACCTGTTGTCGTGGCCAAGAACTCACCTAGAACTCTGAGCTGGCCAGCACTCGTGTTCTTGCCGTGCATGTTGTGTGCCATGCACTCGTACATCCCGTTATGTTTGGTGGCGTCTGCACTTCCGATGGTCACAATGTTGCCATTCACCTTCAACACATGTATCACACTTAGCAAACGATCTGTCTTCTCCTTCAGCCCCCTCCCTATCCCTCTCTAGGTCGACCTATGTCCCTTCTCAGCCATCAATCCACCCACCCGCCAATTCGCCCTCTAGTGAGGCACCAACTGCAAGAGTAGCGTGCGGTACTTCAACTGCCTGTCTACAGCCAGGATCCATCTTTAAGGTTTTCTTACAATTTAACAAAATCACTTCGAGGCTGATCCCAAGCCTGATTCTAGCCTGTTCACCTTGCACACCGTGTCCACATTTTGAAACTCTCAACCCATCGTTTTTGAAGCACGGCTAGGTTATATGACCAAATATCAGACAGGACATTCCTATCTCTCGGACCTCATCCAGTGTATTCCAGTATGTGTGTGTATGTGAGTGTGTGTTGTGCGTACTGCACAGCGCTGTGAGCTCAGTTGGGAGATAGAGCGCTATACAAATATTTTGTATTATTATTTTTTTAGTTGCTTATTTATTGCTTATTTCTTTACTACTAGAAGTGATAAGTAATTTTTGTCTGAATAAAGAGCATTGCTACGGTCCACTACCGTGATGTCTTTTTCTGTGTTTGTGACTAGCACTTGGCCGTCTCTGTACCAGGTGTAGGTGGCTGATGGGATAGCTACTGCGTCACAGACCCAGGTCAGGTGACTTCCGACATCCAGGTGTTGGTCTCGCAGTGGGAACAGGAAGTATGGCGAGGCTGTCGTAAATGATGAAGATGATAATGGGAGGGTAAAGACAGAATGTTAAAAATAATTATTATAGTCGTCATTTCACTATCTTCATTATCTTCGTCATTATTATCTGCTTTTGTAGATGTCGCAGTGGATTTTACATGTGACAAAAATGGTTGCACAAGACTTAACATAACATCAGCCAACACTCCCTACTAGATATCAGCTGTGCTCGTCAAAGACTACACATGCATCACAGACATTTTCGACATTTCGTCTATCGGCTGCAGGTCACCTTGCACGTTCACCGTGATGTTGCGCGCATCCACATCCTTGGAACCTTTGACCTCGCACCTGTAGGTACCGCTGTCCTCCAGGCGCGCGTCATGAAGGACCAGCACCCGGTTCAGACTCTCGAAGGTGATACGTTCCAAGGGCATGGCGTCATCTACCCGTGACCACTCATAGTGTAAGGGCAGACTGAGACACACACGGCTGTCTTTTCAACATTTTGAACAAAGAAAACTGTATGGACTGTAAAATGACAACACTCAGTTTCGGCGCCTTGAAGAGGAAGTGAAATTATGTCAGACATAACGAATGTCGACGCTCTCTGCTACACACCTTATCAGTAAGGTATATCAGTAAGTTCTAAGTTCTTATTTTATGTGCGTCTTTATCCCAGATATATTAGTAACTTGTATAAGCAACATAGTAATTTTGCATGGATAGTTTTAGGTGTGGAATTCTCTCCTCGCGTTTTCTGCTCCCTCCTAGTCTACTCACAGTTGGTGCATTGGTCCCTTGCCAAGTGTAACATTCTTTTTGGACTTTTCCCCTTCCTCTTCTATTTTTTAAACAAATCTTCGTTTTGTCACATTATGTTTGTTCCTTCATGTCATGACCTGCCAGTGTTTCTCACATGCTCAAAGAATCACTCCGAACAGCTTCTGTCTTGTCACCATCACTGTTGCTTGTTCCATATTGAAAACAATGGTTGTTAATGCAGTTTTAAATGTACCCTCTCCGGTATCTGAACCTACAAGACACTAACTCGATGGCCACCGTTGATTCTTGCACAACCCGATTGCCTCGTCCGTGGCATGGGTGGGTATGGTGCGGCGTGGAGTGGCGCAGTGTGGCGTAGTGTAGCGTGCATTAGCTGTAAGCATCTATACATGCACGTAAGTTTTCTTTAAATCCAAAAGTAATCTTACCGGCCGTATGCCAAACATTCCAGTCTCAGATCCTGACCAGCGAGCGGGCTTTGTGGGAAGACTGCTGGAAAGTCGTTATGAATTTCTGGACCAAACGTGTTGGAGTCTGCAAAAGTAAAATATATTTTCTTCCTGTTCGCTAAATTAAGCTTGCTAAAACCTCCTTAAATGACCAAAGAAAATCTATGGACATTATTAACTGTTTACTGTAATCCTGATTATCTGCAGCTTGTTCTTAACTCCATATAAGATGCTTTTGTTGCTTTCTTTATTTTAATCCTGTCAGCATTCTGTTAGCTTTATCAAACACACTTGTTCTGTCAGCATTTTTCTTGATCAGCTACAGGCATAAACAATATGCTGAACCATTTTCTCTGCCAGTTTTTTTCCTGCATTAGCTACACACATAAACAACAATCTCGTAGTACTCTCCCAGCAACTTTGCCAACAAAATAACAAAATCAGTCTCGCATGTTTCGTCCGCCAACCTGTTATCAATCTTTAAACTTGCTACAGCGATGTACGCTTGCCTCAGCAATACGGGTGCACAACAAATCTGCAATTGTAATCTAAAGTTTCTTTAGCAACTTACAGCTAAAGCCAAAAACATCAAAGTGACACACTTTCTGCAGCAACTTGCAGCTAAAGGCAAAAACATCAAAGTGACACACTTTCTCCAGCAACTTGCAGTTTGATGCCCAGGCTGTTGCGGTACAGGGGCTGGGAGGTGGACAGTTCCTGGCCGGGGAGCGCCACCAGCGTCACGATGCAGTGGTACTCCGCAGCGTCTGCCCCCTGGACCTCCGAGAAGTACAGCTTGCCGTTCTCAGAGAGAAACGTGTGTGGGTTCATCTCGGGCCGCAAGAACCGGTTGCTCTTCATCCATTGGTAGACCAGCGCTGAAGGGCAGATATGAGAAAACGTTGATAAAACCCTTTGCTTGACGGTAGCTTAAACCTTCATTCTCTGAAGTGAATTGCAGCCTCCTTTGGTATGTACTAATTAATGGCTGTACCATTTATATTGTCGAGTTTCTTTGTTTGGTATTTGTTTATTTATTTATTTAACCATGCAGTCTGTAGGCTACTTATTCGAGGATGAGGGCATGCTAGTTCTTGCCATACCTGTGAAATACCATATACCACCCTCATTCTCTACAGTAAGAGTTTATTTGTGTCTGAGTGCTTCGGGGTGAGTCGGGGAAAAGAACACCTCCTTCAGTGACTTCGTACCCGGATTGAAACTGGGTGGCTTGCAGTCCAGAACGGCTCCTTGGTACATTAGAGCCGTTCGGGTTCCAGGTTTATCGTTTGAAAACTCTCCAATATCTGTAACACAGGTTCCAACAAAAGAATAACTCTGGAATATATATTATGTTGCTTTTGAACTTTTTTCTATTTTCTCTAAAACTAAAAATATATGATCCCTGGAATAGGGAAAAGTACGAATGCTCATTTTATTTAATTGAAATACAGAAATTTCTTTAAAAGTTATAAGTTATCAATTTCTTAGAACACAGAAACTTGCTGGCTTACAGTTTATTTCTTTGAATACAGAAAAATATTTTTAAAAGCATTTAATTTTTTTTTTGCAGTATTGCAACGTATGAAATCAAAATTGATTTTCTTGGATTACAGACATAAAACATTTTTAAAATTCATGTGATAGAGTAATAGAGGAATTCATTTATTTGAATGCCAGAAAGGGACAGCAAGATAACTCTATAACAATTGTTTCAATAAATTTTAGGCAAGAGTCCTTGATTTCCGTATTAGTGTAGGAAGCTTTTTTTAAAAATCACTCACAGCCGCCGGCTATTTCTATGGGGCTGCTCAGGACTGTGCCGGCATTATTCTCAGCCAGGCACGTGTATTCCCCAGGGTCGTGGATGTCGTTAGGGAGGGAGATGGTCAGCCGACCGTTGGTAAAAGTGTAGCGATCGCTTGTCTGGGCAGTTATCTGCTCTTGTTTTGTGGTGCCATAGTCTCGGAACCACTGGAGAACAAACAGAAAAACACGCAATGTCAAAGTTGTAAAAAAATCATGGGAGATACTGTGATACAGGCACACAAACAAAAACACAAACACTGTTTGTTGTGTCCGGCCGGACTTAAGTGTTTTTGTTTCAGTCGGGGCATGTTTTTACATCCATTCTGTTTGTCCAGTAGGTCTTGTCCACAAAAATTAGTAATAAAACCCTGTCAGCCACAGTAACTACATGATACATATAAAACAAGGGAACTGGACCAAGATAGAAAACGACAAAGACGAAGACAATCTACATGTTTCGGGGCACTACCCCTTCATCAGGACGACACAAAAAGACGAAAAAACGAAAAGGAACAAGAAAAAGACTTAGATGCGGTAGACGTGGCGCTTAAGCTTCATAGTAGGAGAATGACCTGCTAAGTCTTTTTCTTTTTCTTTATCGTTTTGTCGTCGTGTTTGTGTCGTCCCGAAACATGTAGATTGTCTTTGTCTTTGTCCTTTTCTAGCTTGGTCCAGTTCCCTTGTTTTATATTTAATTTGGACTTTCCTCCAAGCGGCAGTCACTTTTTTTCTTTTATAACTAAATGGTAACTTACTAAACTCTCACACTCGTGTCCAAATGAGAACCTAGCATTGTACAGTTGTTGTTGTTGTTGTTACAACTGGCTCACCTGGTACTGTGGGGGCGGGTTTCCGCTTGCAGAACATTCAATACTAAGGGAATCCACTCGTCCTGCAAACACAACGCTTTTGGACTGAGCTAGGATTTTTGGTCCCAGTAGCCAGTCGTTTGGGTTTGGAGATTCACTCCCATAAGCTGCGACACAAATGAAACGTCTTCAGCGTGTTGTTTGTTGTGTGCACGTGCGTGTAGGACGGGGTGGGGGTTGTGGGCGTGTGTGTAGGGCATGCACGTAGTAGGATCGGGCGAATATCTTGTTTTATTTTTTTAAACCTGACATTCCAGAGACAAATAGTTCGTCGAAAGGTTTCGCAAGTATGTTAATACATCCTTTTTTCAGCTGAAATATCGCTAGCATGCAAATTTTGGAGATCGCTGGTGTCGCGCACCGTTGTACTACCATTTATCTCTCTTTCCGAAAGAGTCCTGTATTGCCAGGCCACACGAATTGCATAATGGTATCGCCTTTCTCCTCGCGAAAACGAGAGGTGGTTGAATGTCGCAGTTCACATTCACTTACAGAAGTCCCTGTCTTTCTGATGCACGCGGTAGATTTCAGTTTTGCTGATTTCACAGATGTAAGGCAGGGCCTTGGTTCTGTTGGTCCAGGCCCACCCAAACGCTCCCCGCTTGTCTGGGAAAAGACAGAAAATATGACAACACAGCTGTATGTCTGCGTGACACTCATCACAACAGACAGGCAACGAGAAGCATACGTGATCTTGTTGTCTCCCCTTTGTCCCTGTCGACGTTCGAGTCGGGCTAGGCATCCTCCATACCACACTCGTTTTGCCCACTGACATGAAGAGATATTTCCAGGGGGAGAGATATTTCCAGGGGAAAAAATGGCTAGCTGGTGGGGTTGTCTGTGGCGCATTCTTGAGGTTCAAGAAGAGAGAATTCCGCAAGCAAATGCGCGAGGGACCCCATATAATACTTTGATTCAAGGTTATCTCCTGCTAATTTTTTTCTCGCGGATAGAGCATTTCTCTCCTGTAGTTATAGGAAACACAAGTCAATTGCGTCTTATTCGGATCAGTAAAGCCTCTTAAGTTTCATCCCTGTTGAAACGTTTAGAATCACAGAAAATGGTCCCGTACAATTTCAACACCTTTATCGAACGTACGCTAGACTAACAATTAACTATAGAGAGGTCATCCGTCCAACCATCCATCCATCCATTTTTGTGACGCTCCTTTAATCTTAGTTCATGTACATTGTTTCATATTTTTCAGCTAATTTTAATTTAATAACCCCGGTAATAGGCCGATGTACAGACTGAGCAACATCAATTTAAAACTGACTCGTTTTAATAATTAAAAAAGTGCAAGGGCTTTCAGTGGCAGCAACAGGACAAAAAGTACAACAGCTACCTGAGTATTGGTAGACCAGGTGGCGTTCCATCAAATTCCTCTCCAAGATGGCTGCATCGTCGAGGCTGTTCCAGTAAACTGCGTCCCCGCTCATGGGTTGGTTGTCGGCTAGCCACTTCCGCTGACCCGCTATGTCGACCCCGCTGGTGTACCACTGATTTCGGCTACAGAGCAGAGGATGGAAACACAAGGAAGAGTAATTAAGGGTTTTGACCGATTATTGTGTCTCAAGGAATATATGGGTGTGGTGCCTGTGTAGGGGGCACAAGGAAGTCATTTTGTACTTTAATTCCCCCCTCTCCTTCCTGTCTCACTCTCTTTTCTCTCTCCCCCCTCTTCCTCTCATTCGTCAATCCAACGTAAAAGCTCTCAATAAGTGAAAGCTCTTACAAACGGATGTATACATAATCGCTGGTACTGGACGCTTTAATTTGTCGTGCAGCTAAAGTTTGCGTTTGCTCACAGAGAAGGCTGATATGTTTGGGACATGTAGAGAAATTTGGTGCAGTTCAACATATGGCTGTTCCCTTTCGCACACGCACGCGGACTGAACACTCCAAAATGTACGCGCGCTTGGACACACAAGCAGACACTCAAATGTAGTTATGAACAGTGAACAGTTATGTGAATAAGGGCTTGGGAAGATATCTGTCACGAACGAGATTTTCTCACCTTGACCCATCGTATCTGGCCAATGACGTGACGATAAACTGATGCTCCTGGGGAGTGCTGACGCCGACCAAACTGGCACCATCGTACTGAAAGAAGAAAACGTGCTCCATAGGAAACTAGGAAACTAGAGTGTTCTGTACCTCGGACACCTTTTATTGTTAAGATGAAAGTGTGTGACCTGACCTTCATATTCAACACAAGAGCAGTCGTACGTACACACCTAGGCATCTACGCACACGAACACAAACACACAGAGGCGCAAACACGCTTTCATACATTCATGACTCGTAACAGTCATGTTCAATGCGCGGGAATACAATGGAACACAGAGCAAAGAAAGGACAATGAAACAAAAAACACATACATGAAAGAAAGAAAGATAAAGAAAGGAAGGAATGAAAGAAAGAGAGGAAGGAAAGGAAGGAAGGAAAAGAAAGAAGGAAGGAAAGACAGAACTGAAGGAAGGAAAGAAAGAAGGAAGGAAAGACAGAACTGAAGGAAAACAAGAAGAAGGAAAGAAAGGACTGACTCGGCATGACTGGGAGGCCTCGTCGTATGGCCGGCGCGGGTAGAACACAAAGTGGTAGCAGGCGTTTTCGAAAGCAGGCCAGTCTGTAGGGCATTCTGTGGACACACGGCAAACATTTTCAGACAACTCTTGCAGAACTTCTGTCCCCAGATTCGC
Source organism: Lanistes nyassanus (assembly GCA_004794575.1). Classification (NCBI taxonomy): domain Eukaryota; kingdom Metazoa; phylum Mollusca; class Gastropoda; order Architaenioglossa; family Ampullariidae; genus Lanistes; species Lanistes nyassanus. The sequence continues at coordinate 287,528 of SMGT01010077.1, read as the reverse complement.
TCCCTGATTTCGTCCATTGAAATCTGGGGGTATATATATATATATAAAGCCAGTACGTCTGGTTTATATATCACTATCTACACGCATCATTCTTCCGGGGATGATGGGGAAACGATAAATTACTTCATACTGCTGAATTTCTCTATGTTCCTTTAATTAACACGTTTCATTACTTGCACTTTAGAATTTAGCCTTGGTTGTTACTTATGTCTTGTCCTTGTTCTTTCTGTTTGCTCATGTGAGAATGCGGTATAAATCTATGGTTACCCAAAAAGACGATTTTTTCTAAACTTTCAGTAAGATTTTTCAGTGCAGTGTAACAGAAATAATGAATAGTTACCATATACAAACTCCGCGAGAACCTGCCAGTCCCAGACTGTAAATACGAGTAGACAAGAAAGCGCCGCACCTGGAGACTTCATGTTACCGGCGCATTCCAGTAATGTTATTTCACCTGCGAGTGGAACTGTCAGATTAAGTTCTGCACACCAGCTAGTTTTCGGCGAATTGGTCATGACCTGTTTCTGGAGTTACGGGCTTTAGTATTAGAGTGGCACCACACTTCAGGTGGACTGCAGTCTTTTTTTCTACCTTATAGTCGGTTATAACGATGGGAGTATAATGGACATTATGATGAGATAAAAGGGGTATGGGGGGAAAGAAATACAGAGAGTGCACAAAGGGAGAGAACTGAGGAAGAGAGACAGATAAGGTTGCTACCCCTCCACCACCCCCCACCACCACCACCACCACCCCCCCCACACACACACACTGCCGGTGAGAAACGTGTACTTCTGAGGACTGCAAACTTGGATGACCTAAATATTTTTGGAACATGAAGATGTTTGGTGAAATGGCAGCATATTTTCATACGCGTCAGAAAAGCGTCCGAAAAATACACTGTGAGTTGTTTTTAATCTTTCCCCTAAGTTGACATTTTGGTTTAGTGGTCCCCCAATGGGGGGGGGGGGATACAGTCACGGGTCACAGAAAGACTTTTTGCTGTTGAGCAGATCACAACAAGACAAAAAGTTTTTTGATAGATCACAGCAAGAGACCATCACCGATCACAGCAAGAGACCATCACAGATCACACGAAGGTCAACAAGGCCTATTGCAGGTCACCGTAAAGGGGCACGGGCCCCTCGATTTAAAGGACATTCATGCTTCTGACGTCACTGGAGAATACCACGGGAGATAGTTTCTACTTCTCTGTCATGAGGTTCCATCACGCAGTTCAACTTTATTCCATTGAAGTCAATGGTACAGAACGAATCCAGGCTTCTACAAGAAAAACCTTAATTAGCTTCATCATAGTAGCATCGAAACTCGCGTGCACGAGCAGTTTTCGTGACATTTTCAGATACTAGATAGTGTGGAGATAACGCGTGGTAGATGGTTGGGCGAGATCTTTATCGCGGTCTTTAGTCGAATATAATTTGGTCAAGCAGTGTGACGTCGGCATAACTTGCAGTGGAGAATTACTCCTTTACCGAGCAACGTCTGAATGTGCCAACACACTTTGACCAGATAGCTGCGTGGTCCCGCTGACGATGTTTGTCGGAGATGAGGGACTTCAGGAAATATGATTACTCTCCACTTCATAATGTAGGATCTGACCTCTTTATCTACCGACCCTCCCCTACCTCACCCTTTTGAAAACTATTCCTCTTAAACACTTGTTGTGTCCAGCAGTTATTTGCTGTTAATATCTTTGACCTTGAACTATACGTCCTGGTAGAGGTCGTGACTTTTGGATGTTCTTTCGATTTATTTAAAAGATGCATATTAGTGACTGCGTACTGAGATATATATGTGACAGCATATAGCGACAAAAATTTCGATAATCAAGACTCCGGTGGTGTTGGTTTTGGTGGTGGTGTGGGGGGGAGGAGGAGAAGAAGCAGAAAAGCAGCGGTACAAGGACAATGCTGCACGTGGCACAATTAATTGCAGCAGTAACATTTTTCGCGAAGTGTTTAAATTGTATTTGTCTGAAGGAATTGTTAGGTATTCAAAGGTCTCACATTCGAAATAACTATAGCACGGTAGAAATAAAAGTCGTCTTCAGTAAAGTTTCAGTGTGTTTTAAAACAAGAGCACACACGTACGCACGTACGCACGCGCACACTCATCTCTCTCTCTCACGCGTGTGGCCGTAACCAGCATGTGGCAGTCTTCTAGCCACGACCCATCATTTTTTCCCTGGTTTGACTTCCAGCGTCGTTCTCCAGGCTTTCAAGTTCAACTCGAAAGCCAGTTTAGAGTGTTCTAATCTCTCTAGTGGCTTAAGTCTGTTTTTATAATGACGCGATCACCTAGTAGAATAGAAAACAAAGAGTAATTCAATAGTTGTTGCGTAACAAAAATTAAGAAAAATAAGTGCTCAGTATTTGTGCACGAAATTGCGTGGGTTCATGCGTGCGTGCGCGCTCACGTTCGTTCACTCACTCTTCGCTCGCTCGCTTGCACGCACATACGCACGCACGCACACACGCACGCACACACACACACACACTCAGTTCACGTTGTTTTACGTACCCCAATGCTTTTTGTGTAGGGCTTTTTCATGGAATTTCTACTTGTGAACAGTTTGCGCTATTTAAACACGCAAAATGTGTATGAAGCACTGCTTCTCCAGTTTTCATGAACATCTCAGTTTGCTTTGGTGTAGGACTCTCTCTGCTTTACTGAAATGTTGAGTGTCTCGCTGCCAAGAACTTTTATCTGGGTTAATGGTTACTGTGTACTATAGGAAAGACTTCAAATCTTGTGCAACTTGACTGCATGTCCAGGTCAGCTTGAACGGACAGACGTAACAAGGGTGGTTCTGCTGACCTGAAGAGCACTCCAACAGAGTCCGGAGATAAGGGAAGAAGAGCTACAAGTGAGCGATATTTGAAAACTTTAGTCCCTTTAAGGCAGGGTTTCATACTGACCGAGTTCTATTGTCCCGCCAATCGGTTTACAACTTTCAGAAGGTTACGAGGATCTTCAGAGGATGTCGTGGGGCAGCAAATATATCCCAGCACACTCGTCTTTCTCTACTCTGTAATAACCTTGTAGCCCCTCAACTTCCTGCTAGCGGCTCGAAGCTATCTCTAGCCAGCACAAAGGAAGAGTTTGTTTAAAACTCTTCTTCTTCCAATATTCGACAACTAGCATGAGCTAGGCCAAACACGTAGGGGAAATGAGCGTCGATAAATAGGAGTTAGGTCGACACAGATAGCTTGGAAATTGGTAAGGGAAGGCTAAATAGGTTTTAAAATATAGCCTGTGTGCACAGACGTCTAACATAAAAAGTTTGATCCACAAACTTCGTTGTATGGGCGGGCGACTAACAGAAAGAGTTAGGTAGAGATACAGAAAGTAGAATAATTGGCTCAGATTCTAGGTGCGTGGACACATGGGGGAGTAAGTTCAGAACTGAAGGAACGAAAAGCAGATTTACGTGAAGTCGACAAGAAGAAAAAATTAGTTCAAATCTCTGGTTGTGACCAAAGTTGACAGGCACAACAATTTGGTTCGCATCTGTAGTTATGTAACGATTAGGCCAGCAGAAAAAGGAAACTATTCGTAATACATAGACAATGGAGAACAAAACGAATTAGGAGAAAGGCTTATTTCCAAAGAAATTCCAGAAGTTAGACAAGTTTGATCATAGGTTTTGGCGCATTTGAGGGTTTCTTAAACAGCATGAGCTGATCGATATAGAAATTCGACAAGCTGTACGACTTAACCGTGCTAAAACAGAAAGTATACCAAGGAGGTTGACAAACGAGACACGAATTGCCTTAAAACCTTTAATTACACAGAAATTCTAGAAGTAAGAAAATGAATGCCAAACATTCAAATTACACAAAAAGGCGACAGGCTGTACAAGTGAGGTTAAAATGTTAGTTGCATAGAAAGCTGGCCAGCTGAGCGAGTGAGACTAGAACTGCCTTTAAAAAGAACCAACAAGCAGGATAAATGAAGTGTGCTGCTTTAGATTCGCGAATCAGGAACAGTTCGTTCAGAAAGATCTATGCACAAAGTCGATGGGGCAGGACAAAACCCCAGACATTTGGAAAGCTGTCTAGTGGCACGAGCTAAATCACACTGTTTCCTTGCAGAATCATAAAGGGTTTTCATGTTGGTATGTCTCTGTGGCATGCTGATGGACGTAAAGTAATTTCTTGTCGACTTTGAATGTTATATGGTTTTAGTTATGCGCTTTTAGACCAAAGAGATGGATCAATTGTTATTGTGTGACCTTCAGTTTAATTAGTGAAATTTCTATCGGGAACGCGAACATCTTGGTATAGTCTTCTCACTTTACGAAAAAACAAACAAAAAAAACGAGGCATCTCTAGTGACAAACTATGATTAGGTATTTCAAAAGCAAACATTAACCAATAGGAACATGCAAACATCTTGGGAACTGCTAACTGGCTCCGTATTATATTTATCTTAATTATGTATTGTATACAAAGTAAACTTATTACGTCTGCTAAAATAATGAATTGGTATTGGTTATTCTACTACATCGCAAAATCATATACCACCTACTTGCGTCTTTGTACACGTTTGACATCAAACTGGCGTTCAGCTAACTTCAAAGTGGAGGACAGTAAGGAAAAAGAAGTGATACATATAACACTTTCATACGTTGCCGATCTGGGATGTGTAATTTAGTTACCACTACCATTAAAACTGCTTGTCACTGACGCTATGTCACAGGAGAGCTGTCTGAAGGTCTTTGGAATAATAAAAATGGCAAAATATTCACCTGCTTAAGAGATGAAACTGGCAGAGAATGGTGTTTCTTTGTTGTCTGCCATTTGGATGAACGGTGTGCATGTCCCAGTGAAAAGCTACCCAAGGATCAGAATGAACCTACCTGACGCTGCTTATCACACCCGAGGTTTCTTGCATATGGCCTCACATTCGTGTAATCTTCGTCCGTAGCATAGCACTTTAATCAGTCACGTGGGCAGGTGAAAAGGTGTTATAGGCAGACGGGTCAAGAAGGGGTGGTGCTATGGACAATGGTCACCTGTGATGCCGGGGCTGAAGGTAGGACACTAGGAAATTTTAAGGTCTCTGCCCTTCTTCGATGTACTGAGTATTCTGTACTCTGCTTGTCAGTTCTGTAGTTTGAGAGTATTTATGCTGTGATTTTAAGGACGTGTGGTGTCTTCTAATCTTGCTCTAGACAATTATCAAATCCTACCTTAGAGTTACAATTTTCCCATCTATATTTTTGTCATCCTTCCATTCATCTACTTGTGCATTCATCCACCTATTCGCCGTTTTCTTGAGTGTGTTGTGTGTTCTTTTTCTTTCTTTCTTATCGTTTGCTTTTGGTGAGATCTTTTTCTCCATTATCAGGATTGCCATTGTCAGTGATGTTTCATTGAAACTGTCATCCTAACAGTTTGTGAAGTAAAAGTCTATGTCTTTGCTTTACTCAGATTCGCCAGGCATCCTATGAATATTCTTATAGTTGCAGCTAATCCTTAACGTCTGGAAATGCATCGCTGACATACGAACGCGCTATCCGCTTCGACTTTCTGCTTAACAGCCATGAAAAGATTTGTTTGGGGGGGGGGTTAAGTTTTTTTTCTTCTTAGGGGGACAGATACGTCGCAGAGGTTGTTATGTACTTACTCTTGAGGTGTCAGTTCTGATGGGGTGCTGATAACAGCTTTAGAATTAGATGAGACAGAGCAAACAGCCACACACAAAAATGTTAGAGGTCGACATGTTCACTCATTCCCACCTCCACACCCCACTCCAATGTCTATCTCCCATAGCTCCCTCCCTCCCTTCCCCCTCCTCCTCTGTTCTGCTATCCTCTCGCACTTCCTCCTGGGCTCGTTTCTTTTTCCCACAAAGTCTGCTGCAATTTGCGAGTAGTGATGACAACCTGCTTTGCTTCTAAACTACACACAAATGTGAACGTCTCTAAACTGTCAGTGACGTCAAGTGAGGTGTTTAGGTGCCTGGGCGAAACTTAAGAACTACATGCATGACCTTTCACGGTGTCTCAAGTGAACATCAGTTATAGATCCGTATCTTGCAGCGCGAGAGAATTGCATGTGGACTTCTTTTGATTCATTGTGTAGTGTGGCTGACCCTCAATCCATCAGCTGCGGTGGACGGTAAGTTTGGCTCAGCGTGTGAGGCACGAGGCTTATTTACTACTCTAAAGTGTCTGGCGCTCTGCTAAGGAAGATGATGATGATGATGATGATGATGACGACGACGAGGAGGAGGATGACGACGACGAGGAGGAGGATGACGACGACGACGACAATGACGACGACGATGATGATGATTGTCAGACCATTTAACTGCAGTCAATGTTTAAATATTAAATTTGCTGTTATCTTCCAGTCAGCTTACACGTAACAACACATACACGACTGTTTCTCCCATTGTTTAGAAGCTTGAAGCTCGGAGAATGAATGGAATGCAAGATAGTGTTTGAAATAACGTTTCCGTATCATGCTATTATTTCCTGATAATGGATAACAGAATCACTAGAATGGGAATGCCTGAGCAAAGTATAAACCACGGAACCGCGAATAAAATAGATAAGGAGATATTTACGAATGACAGCAAACTGAATGTCTTGAAATAAATTACAGATTTTTCTCCGTCTGGCATGACATGAAGTTTCGACAAAAAGAAAATAGAACTCGGTGGTGAATTTTTAAGTTCATAAAAAAGTAGATTTTTGTGAGCGATCTTTTTCTGTCTTTTTTTGTTGCCTATCCAATGAGTCGAGACAATTTGTACGTTCAGTTATATATATATATATATTATGTGTGTATATTTCTATATATATATATGAAGTTACAAACATTAAAATAACTCTAAAAGTAAACATGAACAAATTCTCTTCCAGTTAACGGCTCTCCTATTCAAACCCACAGCATATGAAATTTAATATTTTATGTGTGTTTAGCGTTAATTAATGTCCAACCGATGCTATTTCAGTAATTGTGTACTAGGCTACATGGGAGACGCTGCCGTCACTTGAATTATGGGGTAAGTCTGGCTTAGAGTGTAAGGTGCGATGGTTTTGTACTTTTTGCCTTCTTTAAAGTATACGATGATGATTGATGCTGGACTGATGCTGGATTGATGATTGGTGATGCTTTTCAAGCAGCAGTCAACTGTTAGATTTTGTAATGTAAACTTCATCGAAAGAATAGTTAGTTCAACACCACTCTTTTTCAGACAGAAAACAGACTCACAAATTTTTTTCAAAGTTTATTTCAGATAGAGTGATGCTGCGTACTCGAGAATAAATCTGGGAACATTAAGCTAGAATGGACAGGGAGCAAAACATGGATAAAATGTACACATTGACTTGTTATAGTACTTTTTATACACTTTTTATAGTTTGCTTACGTATTCAAGGAGGACGCGGCACTGACACAAATGAAAACATTGTATTCACAATTGGCTGCAGTGAAAGAGAAACATGAACCTATAGCTAAAGTTAGTCTACATAATTTCCTAGAATTTTTGACTAATTTTATTTTAAAATTTCGTCTAGAAGACTCGCACGTAAAAAATGCTGCCTGTGTATACCACGTCCAAGTATTTTGTTCTGATTCCTCTTAAAATATAAAATCATGCTTTGCGAAAACGTTATGAAAATTATTCGCTCATATGAGCGATGCATGAACTTGTGCGCTGGTTTCAGATAAGGAAAGCCCGTATTAAACACGTGCAGTCCCAATGAGAAAGAATTATTTATTTACATATATAAAAGTAAACATGCATAACAATGACTGGTAAAAAAATTGCTTATTTGCGGTAATAAATATATACAGATGATTGTCACGGGTGGCAGACGAAATGCTGAGGGATGGCAGGCTCAGTTTTGTCTGACTTGGAACACAATGACTGTGACGATGGATAGAAAGATCCACAACAGACAAGGGCGCAGCACTCCAGCAGCAGACAGAATGTCGGAGGTTAAGGGGTTAAATCTCACTTGCCCACCTGCGGTAAAGAATCGCATTTCGAGGTAAGAAGTGTTTTTCACGTTGTGGTTTCCCTTCCCCTCGTTGACTTTCTGCTTTCTGTTCTTGTTGCTGTTTAACCTCCTCTCTCATTGGCTCTTTCCTGTCCCACCCTTTCTCTCTATTTTTTTCTCACTCTTTCGTCTGTTTCCCCTCTCCTCTTTTTCTCTTTCCTCTCTCTCTCTCTTCTCCACCCCACCAGCATCCATGTGTCTGTGCGTGCGCGGGTGTATACGCCTATCTGAAATTGAGTGCCTGCAAGCATGGGCTTTTTTATGGAATCTGAAAAAGATATCTTTCATGAAGAAAATCCAGCTCAAAACAAAGACGGCCTTCCGAACCCACTTGGAAGGAAATGGGAGATTTAATGTGGAGAACGGAAACACAGTCGACAACTAGAACATTTGTGAGGGTGAGGGTGGGGGTGGGGGCTGGGGGAGGTTGCTTCACTTTTGCTCTTGAGCTCACGTGCATTCGCTAAAAGGCTGAGCGTGACTTTTAAAAGGTCACGTGGACTACAGAGACGAAATCTCGAACTAAAGACGTAGCACACAAGTCATGGTGGTTATCTGATCTGGAAAATGGGACAGGTAGTCGTCTGGCCTGCGTAATCTGAGCGACGTGAAACTGAGGGTAAATATCACTAGCCAGAATTGCCCGGTTGCTAACCTACTGACGTCACAAGACCGCTTGGTGGTCCGGCGTCTTTTGAACAATTTTAACGCAACCTAGCGCCCTCTAGCGCCGACAGTTTCAAGGATTAGAAAAAAAGGTAACTCTCTTTCCGTGTTTTAATTTCATTTTCATCCTTAACCGAGATTCAGATGTCGGAATAAATGTTTGTCAAACAAAAATGTCCAGATCCGGGGAGGGGTGGGGGTGGGGGGTAAAGCAGATCGTCTTTGTAAATATGTAGCGTCACTTTATTTTTTCTTGTTAAAACGGCATCAAACGTAAGGAAACGTGCATAATCTCCGTCTTTTGATCGTGGTACTCACGCGTAAAAACGTTAAGTGGGGATCCCCGTAGGCCTACTCTAAGAACTCTATAAGAAATAGTTTCAGCACCGCGTGCACGTTAACCCACCGAGTGTGAAGAGTGTAGCTGGGGACTTGGTTCCATCGCCTCCGATGCTCGTAGCCATGACACGCATGACGTAGATAACGTCCTTCTTCACTCCACGTAGAACTCCCGTGTACTCCTTCCCGAAGGTCGCTTCGTTGGCCGTGCGGATGTCTTCGGTGTACGGCCACCACCAGATCTGCAGCAACGAAGAACTAGAATTATTCGCTTGTCGAACACCGCCCTGTTGCTAGGATACAGGGGTAGCCAAACTACGCGCGTGAGCTAGCCAAGAATTGTCAAAGATGTACTCTAGTCTCTCTCAGGGTGGCTCCTAGATACTCGAAAGACTTACTCTAGGTAATCCTACCATGTGCCTTAGATGTTTCTAAGATGAACCCAGATGCTCTTAAGATATACCCAGCATGCAACTACGACGTAATCTAGATGACATCACAAATGCACCCTACCTGTTTCTAAGAGCTGCCGTACGTACGCTTCAGAGATGTACCATAAATTCTTTTAAGATGTGCCTTAAGGCTTATTCGTCATCCGTGATATGTACAATCTGTTTCATATCCGGTAGTATTTTCCTCTGTCCTTGAGAGGTACGGCGTGGGACGCCGATGGCGCAGTGGTTAGAGAGCAGGCCTCCAAACCGGAAGACGCTGGTTTGATACCCGAGCGGTGCAGCACACGTATCCCAGCTGACCCAGCTGTGAATCCGTGCCTGACCCCATGGGGTCAGGGAAGGGAACGCAGCGAAGGGAGAGGAGATGGACACAGCCCTCACGATGCTGGCCCACAGAGAAGTGGGGGTCTCATACACCCTCACTCCCCTATGACCAAAGACGGGTCGCGGGACAACCTTTACCTTTGAAGAGGTAAGACTTTTCTGGCAATGCGCAAACCTATTGTGTTTGTCCTCCTTCCCTCTCTCTTTCATTAAGCAGATGGAGAAGGGAAAAGAGTGCGTGAGGACGAAATAAAGTAAGAAGGTTGCGAGATGCAGGCAGACAGGACTGGTTTACCTTATAGCCTGTGGCTGGAGATTCGTTTTGAACGTAACTGACTCCTCTCCACGAAACCCTCACACTCTCTGGCCCGTCTGACATGACGGTGACGAATTCGGGGTAATGGTGAGGCGCTGATGTGTAGACGAATGCAGTTACGTTACATTTGCGAAAAGCGGCAATGATATAGGATTGTGATTTTATATTAGTAAAAACTGACATTAAAAACGATACGCTCTATTTAGCTAAACACGAATATGAATCAGACCTGTGAAGGAATTACATCACTAACATAAACGTTATATTTACATAAAGTGACCTTAGAACAGAAGCTTGACAGTACAGAACAGAAGCTGTATTCATGAACTATGCCTGTGGCACAGAGGCTGAAATTACAATGGCAAAACTGCCCGCAAAAGAGAACCGAGACGTAACATACAAGCCTGACGTTACATTGGCAAGACAGGACGTCAAACAGACGCCTCCTAGAACGATGACCGTTCGATTTTCAACTAGAATGTGACATTTCTTTTGTACACGACCTTGACATATTCGTTGGTGGCGATGCAAATTTGTGAACTGTAAATGGAAGCATGACTAAGCCAGTAGGTCACAATTTCTATATACTGTAAAGAGGAGGCGAAAACAATAATGCGACGACATTGATCTTTCCAAATAAAGTATATTTTTGCAAGTGTCTTAGTTTATCAGCAATATTTTTTAAACATGCCAATATCTGTGCGCCTTCAACGTCATAAACTAGATCTATGCCATGTGAGCGGAGAGAGTTATGACATGAGCAGTAGCGTATCCCCACAAAAGTTGACCCTCAGCCTAAATATTCAAATATGGCGTTCATATCTCAGCTCATGTCTTGAGGTTATGATAAGAGATTTCACTTGGATTCTTGCACTATTGTAATTTAAAACGCTTTTCTTAACCTGGCGAATGTCTCGTCCTACTTTGTCCAGATATGAAGCATGTTCGTTCCAAGAAACGCTTTTGGGCTCCTGTAGGAAGTTCAAAATCTCTTCTCTCGGTCTTGAATGGAGATCATAGTTGGGGTTAACGTTATGTCTATTGGTGGTCATTCTTCGGGTGTAAAACGTCTACTTACGGTCGTAGTAGGGGTTCAGATAAAAATCGCCGCTTGGCCGGCTGAGTCCCGCCGTGTTGAAGACTTGTACGTTTACCCAGTAGTCACCGTTGCCCTTTAGCCCTATAATCACTGCCTCGTTCTTTTGCCCGTACTGGCGGTAGTACCAGTTAGTCGGTATCTCCTGCTTGATCTCCCAGTAGTTCACCTGTTGTAGACATCGATTTGATCAATCACACGGATCCGAAAACCTTTAGATACGTCAGATGTGAGTCCTAGAAAAGAATCATTTTCTGTCCCATAAAAACAAACTGTTTACCATTTTAGTGTCAACTACATGATGGTTGTGAGAGTTCGGCAGACGCAGGTACTTTATCTTTTACCTGAAAGCCTAAGATTTTCCCGCGAATGTCTGGTCTGGATTGTTCCGGCAGTTCCCAGGTGATTTTTGCTGCAGTGGCGTTGATATTGATAGCATTTACCTTCTGTGGCGTCACAACTGGGACTGGTCGGAAGCAGAACATCGCGTCAGAAATTCTGTATTCATTTATCATCTACCAATACCTTTATTCACGTTACAAAAAAATACAACGTTAGTACGTAGCGAGCAAACAGTTGGTTAATATTTTGTATGGCTCTTCATCTTCACTTTCCAAACAAAGGAGTCAATAACTCAAATTAGTTTTCTTCGCATATTATGAAAGAAATCCTTCGATTTGCTGGAAATCGATAAGATCTGTGTAAGGAAAAGACAAAACAACATAGAGAGACAGAAACGAAGAAAGTGAAAAGATAGATGAACAGACGGACGGACGGTCAGGCAGAGATAAACTGACAAAGGACAAGCAGAAAGACAGACAAACAGATAAGAAAGAAAAAAAGAAAAGAAAAAGGAACGAAGAAGGACTAAAGGAAGGATAGAATGGTGGCAAGACAAGTTGAAAAAGAGAATAAGAGAAATCAACCAATCAGCTTACGATCCTCGGCAGAGTATATGACTTCAACAGAACTGTTGGGCCCATGGCCTATGACGTTTATTGCTTGCACCATGACGTCATATGGGGTGTAATAGTTGCTTTTGTCGATCAGTTCGTTATGGGTGATCATGCCATTCATGTCCCGCGTGCTAGAGCTGTCATAAATCTTGTCTTTGTCTTTGGGCTGGAAAGGAGACAGCCGACTTTGTGATAGTCGCCTTCTTACATTTCATATGCAACACCAAGGTCCGTAGCACACTCTAAGCGACCGTTAGAAAAGTGAAAGAGGTTAATAAATAATGGCCAATGTCAACTGAGGTTGTCATCACAATACACATCTTCTAACCATATCGTCTGATAAACACAAGAGTGCTTTTGGAAATGGGGAACTTTCATAATAAAAAATAAACTATCGAAAGGCAATACTAACCCGCATTTACTTGCTGGTGACCATTTATACTCTGAACTATTATTTTTCAGCATCTAGAAAGATTGTTAGGAGCTATGGGATCCGGGCGGCAGGGGCAGTATAGTGGGAAGAGGAAGAAAAAGAAAAGCGGCTCACAGTTCCCCATTTTCCGCTTTGGTCTCCAGTGAGACGAAAGTACACTTTATAGTACAGTCCATCTCCACCGTGTTTTTCTGGCGGGAGGGGCTGTAACAGACATCACTTAATTAATGGCTTATACTTGACATTGTCGTACAAAATATACCCCTCAAAAGAATTTAGGGCCCAGTACAAATTGCATGCGCTACGTGATGCCTAAACACAAATCGATGGTCACGACGATGCTGAAGTGTACTGCATGTAGCTACCAACAACAAATCTAATGGTCTATTTTCATTGCAACCGCAAGATTACCTGCCATTTAGGACGCAGCCCACGCACACAAAAGTTAGAGCAGGTGCCGCACAGAATAATCAATGTCAAAAACGCGTGTGCCCTCCACTGGCCTGCACGCAGGCAAGACACTGTCGAATGGACTGACCCAATGTGAGTTATTTTCTGGGGTCACCTGCCACTCCTGCTGCAGCAAAAGGAACATCTGGTTAAGGTCAGCTGTCGGTGGGTGCTTTGGCAGTAGGAGGCGGTCCAGCACATCCCGTAGGTGCTCGATCATGTTAAAGGTCCAACAAATTTGCTGGCCAGTCCACGCGAGTCACGTGGTGCTGCTGCAAGAAGGCAGTGACCACTCGAGCCTTGTGTGGTCGGGCGTTGTCATCCTGGAGAATGGCACCTAATCACATTGTTTGAAGCTCTGGCAGTACGAGGGGCTGCAGAATGTCATCCCTGTAGATCACGCCAGTGAGGTTGCCTTGCACACGGTACAGGGGTGTTCTGTAGGTCATGCCCATTCCTCCCCAAACCATGATGGACCCGCCACTAAATTTTTCACGCTCACAGTGGCATCAGGATAACGCTCACCCTGCCGCCGCCAGATGCGGATTTTATCATCGTCAAACGATCTGGCAAAGCAGGACTCATCGGTGATGAGAACTGTGGCCCATTGCTCCGGCCAGCCAAACAGCGCGATGAGCCGGCGTCAGGACAGGTGGCGCTGCGGGACGCCTTCAGCGTACGGTAGCTTCCTGCAGCTGTTTCCTAATCGTCTGGTCGCTGACATTGACATTGCTGGCTGCTTGCATCTCTACTCTGGAGTGAGCTGGCGGTGTCGTTTCTGTTCCGTAAAGCCAAACCCCTTGTTATCGTGTCTGGACTTTGATCGTGGGAGTCCAGCATTATGTTTGCGCTCGCTGACCCTTTCTGCTTGTAACATCTTGAAATGTCACAGAATGGGTTACTCCCAATCGGAGACAAACTTCCATGACCCCGATGTCTTTGACCAGCCACCCAATCACCCTGTCACAATCAGCTTTACTGCTTTGTCGTCTTTGGGGCACGATTACAAAATGTGTTTTGACCGCATCCATGAATGCACACAGTGCTGAATTGTGTTCATATTGCAGTTGGTTTGCTCATGCATGGAGATTTTTTTTCCCCATTTAATTTTGCTTTGTCACCTGCACGTGTTTGATTTGCATACAATGTCTGGAATCTCACGTGTCAGCCTGGCTCCTGTGGTGTGCATGAACGTGCCAGCGCTGATTTCCACGCACACTGGTTTTCACTGTGGCAGAATGACACAAGTGGTCAGATGATGTGTTCTTGCAAATTACACACGTCCGTGACCTGGCTACTAAAGTGCAGCTGGGCTTTCAATTCTTTGCAGCAGCATGTACTCAGCAACGTGAGAAAATCCTACTTTTTGTGCTTCGCTGTCTCTTGCAATGTACGGGTATGTAAAGAGCTTGATGAGAAGGTTACCGTGACAGTAAGCAAGAGAAAAAGGACCGTTGTTTGACACTCACTTTCCATTTGACGGTCAGCATGCTGACAGACCCCCCTCCTCCAGTCACCACCTCTGGCGCGTAGATAGGAGCCGCATCATCCAGCTTTACTAGCTCTGAAAACAGCAGTTTCCTCCCTTGAGCAAAGTGGGGTGCTTTCTTTTCTGTTTCATTTCGTTTCGCTTATTTTATTTTATTTTTTGTCTTTGTTTCTTTTTGTTTCTTTCTTACTTGCTTTCATTCCTTCTTTCTCTCTTTCTCTCTTTTTCTTTTTCCTTTATTTTTGTTGCTGTTTGGTTTCTTTTGGCTTGTGGTAGTGGGGAGTGGGTAGGTTTGGGTTTCTTTTGTTTGTGTGATTTTTTGTGGTGGGGGAAATGGTAGCTGTTTGGTTAGTTTTACTTTGATGATTAATTTTATGTTGCTTGTTTATTTATTTACTTGCATCTTTTCTTTTGCTTGGCTTTGATTTTCGCCATACTGCATGTAACACTTGCTCAGTCCATAAGCTGATAACATTTGTTCATGCTATCCCTGTCTAATGTGCTTGAGGTCTCATAAATCTTATTTGCTTTTCGTTGGCTGGTTAGTTCCGTTGTGACTCGGCTTGTTTTAACCACACAAAGTTTCTCTTTATTCTTTTATATTTTTCTGCATCATAAAACTGCTTTATCAAATAGCTCGTTTAGTTTATATTACCAGAAGGAGAGCTTGGAGGTCCGTAGCCAAAGTTCTGACTGGCCGCTGTGACTCTGAACTGATAGCTGGTGCCGGGAGACAGTCCGTCCCTGATGGTGTACCCTCTCCACTGCGGGTAGTCGCTGATCTGGGTGTCTGATGCCCTGATACCTTTCACGAAATGTGCGCATTTATCTAAGTATAGGATACAGTAACATGAAATAGGTCCGATAGTTCTAGATATAAAACGTACAAACAATATCTGTTTTGTTCTTGGACAATCGCGGGAAATATACTCGCATTTTCTCTGTGCACTAACTCGGTGTTCTTGCGGTACTAGTCTGACTGTGTAGGTAGTCCATCCGAGTGCCCAAGGGTAGCCAGAGGTTGACAGCTAATTGCTGTTTCGTCTGCTGCCTCGTGACATTCAGAATGTGGGCAGTGAAACGGATGTAGTTAGGAAATTTATAGCTTTGTTTACTAAACAAATACGGTGTTGAAGACGAGTCTTGACTGCTCTTGAGTTCGACAAGTCTGGAGCTTAATTGTCTTAATTGTCTAATCGTGTGTAGCGATATTCGGAACACCTGTGGCACGACCACTTCTCGACTTTTGACTCCGACCAACCTTTTTACTCGACACCAGTCAAGCCGTGTAAACCCCACATCATTACAACAAAATTTCATTCCATTACTACTAGGGGCATCAAAATAGAATTCAATCACAAATAAAATCACAAAATCAAAAGGTACATAATAAGTGGGAGGGGGCTGTCATTTCAGTTCTGGTTCGAATTTTGTGATAAAATTTTTCACTGAAACCAGCGGCAACTGTCAACGATGAACTTCCTTCCTAAACCATTTGAGAGAAACCCACGTTGATCTCACCTGCCACTAGAGTTCTCCAGGTGGGATCGAAGTTGTTGCTGAATTCTATCCGGTACTGTGTGATGGCGTCCCCTCGTACCTTTCCCGGTTGCCACCAGAGTTCCACTTGTATGCCTTGCTTGTTGTGAATATGTACGCCAGCCGGTTCTTCAGGGGGACCTGCCAAATACAGGGTTCCAGATAATTGTCTGTAATACTTAAGTAACATTTTCATGCTTGTTTTTTGTTATTAAATTTGACCTTACCATCCAACTTTAGCTTTAGAAAGAAAATGTTAAAATAAGAACTGGTTATTTTCTAGAACCAAAAGGCCAGCAAATTCAACTATAAGATACACTTTTTTTAAAAGTTCATTTCAAATTGACAGATCATACTTTATTTTACTGTCCCATACTTTTTTTTACATGTTATGAAAATGGTCATCCTTACAACTATTTTAGTCACAGGATTCGTACTCCGTATTACGTACTTCGGTTACCCCACATTCACTCTTCCATGTCTACAATTTCTTGTTCTACACGTTGCCTTATCATGGAACTAAACAAGCCACCATGCTTTATTCTGTCAAACAAAGCCACCACTCTTGCTTTAAAAATGGCCAAATGCCTATTCAATCTTTATTGCTCCTTAAAACCAGCACTTGTTTATTCTTTTCATGAATTCGGTGGCTTGTGCTTTTTTCCGTAGCAGACGATCTTTCTGCACTAACTCAGAAAACTCAACTTCCGTTTCTCGTCAAACATATCTTTAATCTAAAATAAAACCACCGGCTTGCGTCACAGCCCACGACTCGCCCCCCGACCACCATCTTAGCCGGACCCTTGTCAAGTTGCACACTTGCAGCTGTAAATGAACTGAATGTGATGAACTTCTCTCTATGGATGTCAGGCCCATTATATAATATCCGATGCAATTAAAGTAGACCTTATGAAGAACTCATCAGAAGTGTCGCTACGCCATATTTCCTCACATTTGGTAGTCTTCATCTTTGTTCTGCGAATCTAGATTCAGCCTCAAGTCTTTGCGAGGTTTTGAACTGCAGATCACTCGCATCTGGTTCCACCTAATTCCTATAGACCTGGGCTGGGTGGTCAATCTGTTTCCTGCCTGTGCATATTTCCCCTCGGCTGCAGACGTGCAAACTTCGTTCCCCGTGTCGGGAATTTAGTTAACATTCTTAGATTTTTACATAAGAGGCTTAAACAACTGAATAAGGAAGCCAGAGAGATATAACTTTAGGAAAACTTTCCCTGAGTGAAGTGATTGTTTCCTAGTCCCGCTGACCTTTAACCGTGAGATATCCTTTACCGCTGACGCTGTCAAATACTGTTGTGGCTCGACACTCGTACCAGCCCTCGTGCTTGAACTGAGCGCCCACAACGTACAGGCCATTGATTCCTCTCTTCTCACCCTGCACATCACGCACATAAACATGCATATCAGCAGACAGCAAGACAAGGAGACAAACAGAAATGTTTGACTGATCAGTTGGTTGGTTGATTGATTAACGTCCAGTCGCAAACAGGGTGCATATCAGGGTAGTGTTGCCTGAAACAAAGTTTACGTTCTGACACGCTTGGGACTGCTGCCGCAACACAGGCTTCAGCCCCACCCAGTCACATTATACTGACACCGGGCCAACCAGTCTTAGTACTGTTCCCTATAGAGCCAGGCGTCTAGCCGGACATCTACTAAATTGCCAGGTCTTAAGACTTAGGTATGACTCGGCCGGGGCTCGAACCGCTGACCTCCAGGAAGCGGACACCTTCACCGTTAAACCGCTGAGAAGACTGACTGACTGACTGCAGGTAAATAACTCTGTAAGTTAACAGTGTCCATTAAAATCTAGCGTTGCTGATAAGTCTGACTTCGTGGATATGTTACTGCTGTCAGGCAGAATGTTTATGAAGGCACCCTCATCCCCCCCACCACCACAAAAAAATCCAAACTCTACGTATGAAACTCAAACAGCACTGAAATTGTCTTCATTTGTACATGAGTCTATCTGTCCTTTCAGATTTTAAAATATCTAGTGCACAGCAATGGATTCCTGTTGCGTGGCACAGGTTATCGCGAGATCTTACGAGAATGTAAGCCACGTCCTCCTTGAAGTCGATTAAGGCGTCGTTGAAATACCAGACATACACCAGGTCTGTCCTGTTGATGCTGTAGGAGGCCTGACAGCTCAGGTAGGCAGTCTCGTTGTGAATTACCTCCTGGTTTTGAGGAGCGTAACTCAGTGCTGTCGTGGCTGTTTAAAAAAAGCAAAACAAAAAGGCAGGAAAGAAATATTATTAAAAGAATTTATTGTAAAACTTCCCAATAGTTAAAGATATGATATAATAAACTATAATTAATTAGGAATTAAAAGTTAATTCGTTTTATTGTAAATAAAAAATGCAAGCCACATCTCCGAAATTACAGTTTGGAGTACACTGCCGTATATACTTCCAGTTTTTCGTGGCTGTCACACAATCTGAACCAAAAAATAGAAAATCTCGCAGTCTCCGACAGGCATTGCCATGTTTTGTTTTCTCTTGTTTCGTTTTAACCAGTCATGGCGAAGGGTCTCTGTAAATAGGTGTGACGCCCAGAGAAAAAAACAGTGATGAATACAAGGTGGGATCAGAATCTGCGATGACAATGTTAATGAAGATTTTATTTTAGGAAATCTTTTTCTTTAAGTGCAAAGAAATGCGAATTGCACATTGTGGCAATTATTAACTGTGCGATGGCAGGCGTTTTAATAGCTGTTTTGATAGCAGTGTCTGTCTCCATGGAAAGCGTACTTGTACTTACTGAGAACTGTTAGGCGCCCACTTGAGGACGCTGATCCAAACGAGTTTTCTGCCGTACACGTGTAGGTCCCTGAGTCTCCAACAGACAGACCGCTCAGAACTAAGTCTCCATTTGGGAGTTGCTGAACAGAAGTGATTGAAAAGAACCATGGTTTGACAGACACAGAGGTCACAGAGCGATACAGGGGCTCTTCAGGCTGACCTCGCGCTGCTTGACTGAGTCAAACGAAAACAATGGTAAATAATTTTTTCGGAAGTGGATCGCGTTAGCTCTACTCTAGGGTCTCGCTAAGAAGTAATTTCTCTGCTGAATACACAAGACGTATTAGATGCAGTAGTTTGGATTCATTTTTCGCTGGACTGTATTAACTGAATTAGTTTTTCGTTCGACTGTATTAACTGCGGTGTTCCGGATTGGTTTTTCGTTCGACTGTATTAACTGCGGTCGTCCGGATTGGTTTTTCGCTCGACTTGTTAACAGCGCGGGTCATGTTAGGCAACTTGTAGTTGGCCATGGGTTCCCAGGTGGGCAGCAAGACATGCAAACAGACTGGGACTGACAAGCAGGGCATAGGTAAAAACACGAGCACTTTTTATCTACCTGGGCGCGCCCGCCCGCCCCAACGGATGCCCCGTTATGTGTCCAGGTGATGACAGCCTCCGGCGCTGCTTCAGGCTGACAGTGGATGGTCAGATTCCCCCCGACAGCCGCCATCAGCTGGTGCGCAACGGGCATCTTGTTGAAAGAGGGTTTGAAGCCTGCAGCATAACACATTCATGTAGGTAACAGTAGCCTTATGTCCCTTGGCTTCGAGTTGCTTGCAGGATTTAAGACTGGTGAATATCCTTTTTCCTTCTTTCCCTTTGAATTCCTCTCTAGAATCATTACTTTGAAATTGAGGCTTTTCGACTTTTATTTATGTACTAGTTTTTTAATTGTTTTAATTAGTTTTTGTACACTATTTTTATGTTTTTCTGTTTACAGTTGTTATCTATCTATACATAATTCTCAT